>JANFOE010001204.1:0-91837 GCA_025667525.1 Glebionis coronaria | reverse complement strand
GAGGCAAAAGTATTGAAGAACAGACTGACTTCGTTCTCGAAGCCCAAGATCGTGTGACGAAGAAGGCTTTCTTAAAATGGTCATAACATCAGCACCGTAAGTTCTTTTCAGCCCGTGACCCGTCAAAACGACCGAAAAAACAAGAGGAACATCGTTGTAACCAACTTTAAGCTGGTTAAGGATTTTTGAAGGCCCAAAAAGCCATTTTACTATGCTTTTTTCATTATTTTCTATATTATCCACCTTTGTAGGTTTCCGAAGGAATATCAATATCATTGTTTTGTTGATCAAAGAATGTTAAACGTTGTTGGAGCTCACTCGTATTTTTAATATCAATTAATGGTATTCCATCACGATTTCCTTGTCTAGTAAAACCACAACTACATCACCAACTAATTTGCTACATTCAAGTCTGGTTAAAACATAGCCAAACCCAACCAAAACATGCTAAAGACGACCACAACATGATCAATACAATCAAAACATAGTAGAAATCCTATTTCCACGGATTTGGCATGGTTTGCCCGGTTTATTCATACTTTCTCCGGCTTTCCCCGGTTAACGTCCGATTCCGTCCGATCTCGTCTGATTTCGTCCGATCTCGTCCGTTTTAATATGTTTCGAACGGTTTAGCCCGTTTCAGACGGATTTAGATGTGTATGACCATGTTTGAAGGTTGTACAGTTAGTATATGCCTATGAAATCATATATTGATGGAGGCAAAAGTATTGAAGAACAGACTGACTTGGTTCTCGAAGCCCAAGATCGTGTGACGAAGAAGGCTTTCTTAAAATGGTCATAACTTCAGCACCGTAAGTTCGTTTTCAGCCCGTGACCTGTCAAAACGACCGAAAAAACAAGAGGAACATCGTTGTAACCAACTTTAAGCTGGTTAAGGATTTTTGAAGGCCCAAAAAGCCATTTTACTATGCTTTTTTCATTATTTTGTATATTATCCACCTTTGTAGGTTTCCGAAGGAAAATATCATTGTTTTGTTGATCAAACAATGTTAAATGTTGTTGGAGCTCACTCGTATTTTTAATATCAATTGATGGTATGCCATCACGATTTCCTTGTCTAGTAAAACCACAACTACATCACCAACTAATTT
This sequence comes from Glebionis coronaria, assembly GCA_025667525.1. NCBI lineage: Eukaryota > Viridiplantae > Streptophyta > Magnoliopsida > Asterales > Asteraceae > Glebionis > Glebionis coronaria. The sequence goes on along the minus strand of JANFOE010001204.1, from coordinate 90,725 downwards.
GCTACATTCAAGTCTGGTTAAAACATAGCCAAACCAACCAAAACATTCTAAAGACGACCACAACATGATCAATACAATCAAAACATAGTAGAAATCCTATTTCCACGGATTTGGCATGGTTTGCCCGGTTTATTCATACTTTCTCCAGCTTTCCCTGGTTAACGTCTGATTCCGTCCGATCTCGTCCGATCTCGTCCGTTTTGATATGTTTCGAACGGTTTAGCCCGTTTCAGACGCATTTGGATGTGTATAAACATGTTTGAAAGTTGTACAGTTAGTATATGCCTATGAATTTATATATTGATGGAGGCAAAAGTATTGAAGAACAGACTGACTTGGTTCTCGAAGCCCAAGATCGTGTGACGAAGAAGGCTTTCTTAAAATGGTCATAACTTCAGCACCGTAAGTTCGTTTTCAGCCCGTGACCCGTCAAAACGACCGAAAAAACAAGAGGAACATCGTTGTAACCATCTTTAAGCTGGTTAAGGATTTTTGAAGGCCCCAAAAGCCATTTTACTATGTTTTTTTCATTATTTTCTATATTATCCACCTTTATAGGTTTCCGAAGGAAAATCAATATCATTGTTTTGTTGATCAAAGAATGTTAAATGTTGTTGGAGCTCACTCGTATTTTTAATATCAATTGATGGTATGCCATCACGATTTCCTTGTCTAGTAAAACCACAACTGCATCACCAACTAATTTGCTACATTCAAGTCTGGTTAAAACATAGCCAAACCCAACCAAAACATGCTAAAGACGACCACAACATGATCAATACAATCAAAACATAGTAGAAATCCTATTTCCACGGATTTGGCATGGTTTGCCCGGTTTATTCATACTTTCTCCGGCTTTCCCCGGTTAACGTCCGATTCCGTCCGATCTCGTCCGATTTCGTCCGATTTCGTCCGATCTCGTCCGTTTTAATATGTTTCGAACGGTTTAGCCCGTTTCAGACGGATTTGGATGTGTATGACCATGTTTGAAGGTTGTACAGTTAGTATATGCCTATGAAATTATATATTGATGGAGGCAAAAGTATTGAAGAACAGACTGACTTGGTTCTCGAAGCCCAAGATCGTGTGACGAAGAAGGCTTTCTTAATATGGTCATAACTTCAGCACCGTAAGTTTGTTTTCAGCCCGTGACCTGTCAAAACGAGCCGAAAAAACAAGAGGAACGTCGTTGTAACCAACTTTAAGGTGGTTAAGGATTTTTGAAGGCCCAAAAAGCCATTTTACTATGCTTTTTTCATTATTTTGTATATTATCCACCTTTGTAGGTTTCCGAAGGAAAATCAATATCATTGTTTTGTTGATCAAACAATGTTAAATGTTGTTGGAGCTCACTCGTATTTTTAATATCAATTGATGGTATGCCATCACGATTTCCTTGTCTAGTAAAACCACAACTACATCACCAACTAATTTGCTACATTCAAGTCTGGTTAAAACATAGCCAAACCAACCAAAACATCCTAAAGACGACCACAACATGATCAATACAATCAAAACATAGTAGAAATCCTATTTCCACGGATTTGGCATGGTTTGCCCGGTTTATTCATACTTTCTCCGGCTTTCCCTGGTTAACGTCCGATTCCGTCCGATCTCGTCCGATTTCGTCCGATCTCGTCCGATCTCGTCCGTTTTGATATGTTTCGAACGGTTTAGCCCGTTTCAGACGCATTTGGATGTGTATAAACATGTTTGAAAGTTGTATAGTTAGTATATGCCTATGAATTTATATATTGATGGAGGCAAAAGTATTGAAGAACAGACTGACTTGGTTCTCGAAGCCAAAGATCGTGTGACGAAGAAGGCTTTCTTAAAATGGTCATAACTTCAGCACCGTAAGTTCGTTTTCAGCCCGTGACCTGTCAAAACGACCGAAAAAACAAGAGGAACATTGTTGTAACCAACTTTAAGCTGGTTAAGGATTTTTTAAGGCCCAAAAAGCCATTTTACTATGCTTTTTTCATTATTTTGTATATTATCCACCTTTGTAGGTTTCCGAAGGAAAATCAATATCATTGTTTTGTTGATCAAACAATGTTAAATGTTGTTGGAGCTCACTCGTATTTTTAATATCAATTGATGGTATGCCATCATGATTTCCTTGTCTAGTAAAACCACAACTACATCACCAACTAATTTGCTACATTCAAGTCTGGTTAAAACATAGCCAAACCCAACCAAAACATGCTAAAGACGACCACAACATGATCAATACAATCAAAACATAGTAGAAATCCTATTTCCACGGATTTGGCATGGTTTGCCCGGTTTATTCATACTTTCTCCGGCTTTCCCTGGTTAACGTCCGATTCCGTCCGATCTCGTCCGATTTCCTCCGATCTCGTCCGATCTCGTCCGTTTTGATATGTTTCGAACGGTTTAGCCCGTTTCAGACGCATTTGGATGTGTATAAACATGTTTGAAAGTTGTACAGTTAGTATATGCCTATGAATTTATATATTGATGGAGGCAAAAGTATTGAAGAACAGACTGACTTGGTTCTCGAAGCCCAAGATCGTGTGACGAAGAAGGCTTTCTTAAAATGGTCATAACTTCAGCACCGTAAGTTCGTTTTCAGCCCGTGAACTGTCAAAACGACCGAAAAAACAAGAGGAAAATCGTTGTAACCAACTTTAAGCTGGTTAAGGATTTTTGATGGCCCAAAAAGCCATTTTACTATGCTTTTTTCGTTATTTTCTATATTATCCACCTTTGTAGGTTTCCGAAGGAAAATCAATATCATTGTTTTGTTGATCCAACAATGTTAAATGTTGTTGGAGCTCACTCGTATTTTTAATATCAATTGATGGTATGCCATCACGATTTCCTTGTCTAGTAAAACCACAACTACATCACCAACTAATTTGCTACATTCAAGTCTGGTTAAAACATAGCCAAACCCAACCAAAACATGCTAAAGACGACCACAACATGATCAATACAATCAAAACATAGTAGAAATCCTATTTCCACGGATTTGGCATGGTTTGCCCGGTTTATTCATACTTTCTCCGGCTTTCCCTGGTTAACGTCCGATTCCGTCCGATCTCGTCCGATTTCGTCCGATCTCGTCCGATCTCGTCCGTTTTGATATGTTTCGAACGGTTTAGCCCGTTTCAGACGCATTTGGATGTGTATAAACATGTTTGAAAGTTGTACAGTTAGTATATGCCTATGAATTTATATATTGATGGAGGCAAAAGTATTGAAGAACAGACTGACTTGGTTCTCGAAGCCCAAGATCGTGTGACGAAGAAGGCTTTCTTAAAATGGTCATAACTTCAGCACCGTAAGTTCGTTTTCAGCCCGTGACCTGTCAAAACGACCGAAAAAACAAGAGGAACATCGTTGTAACCAACTTTAAGCTGGTTAAGGATTTTTGAAGGCCCAAAAAGCCATTTTACTATGCTTTTTTCATTATTTTCTATAATATCCACCTTTGTAGGTTTCCGAAGGAAAATCAATATCATTGTTTTGTTGATCAAAGAATGTTAAATGTTGTTGGAGCTCACTCTTATTTTTAATATCAATTGATGGTATGCCATCACGATTTCCTTGTCTAGTAAAACCACAACTACATCACCAACTAATTTGCTACATTCAAGTCTGGTTAAAACATAGCCAAACCCAACCAAAACATGCTAAAGACGACCACAACATGATCAATACAATCAAAACATAGTAGAAATCCTATTTCCACGGATTTGGCATGGTTTGCCCGGTTTATTCATACTTTCTCCGGCTTTCCCCGGTTAACGTCCGATTCCGTCCGATCTCGTCTGATTTCGTCCGATTTCGTCCGATCTCGTCCGTTTTAATATGTTTCGAACGGTTTAGCCCGTTTCAGACGGATTTGGATGTGTATGACCATGTTTGAAGGTTGTACAGTTAGTATATGCCTATGAAATTATATATTGATGGAGGCAAAAGTATTGAAGAACAGACTGACTTGGTTCTCGAAGCCCAAGATCGTGTGACGAAGAAGGCTTTCTTAAAATGGTCATAACTTCAGCACCGTAAGTTCATTTTCAGCCCGTGACCTGTCAAAACGACCGAAAAAACAAGAGGAACATCGTTGTAACCAACTTTAAGCTGGTTAAGGATTTTTGAAGGCCCAAAAAGCCATTTTACTATGTTTTTTTCATTATTTTGTATATTATCCACCTTTGTAGGTTTCCGAAGGAAAATCAATATCATTGTTTTGTTGATCAAACAATGTTAAATGTTGTTGGAGCTCACTCGTATTTTTAATATCAATTGATGGTATGCCATCACGATTTCCTTGTCTAGTAAAACCACAACTACATCACCAACTAATTTCCTACATTCAAGTCTAGTTAAAACATAGCCAAACCCAACCAAAACATGCTAAAGACGACCACAACATGATCAATACAATCAAAACATAGTAGAAATCCTATTTCCACGGATTTGGCATGGTTTGCCCGGTTTATTCATACTTTCTCTGGCTTTCCCCGGTTATCGTCCGATTCCGTCCGATCTCGTCCGATTTCGTCCGATCTCGTCCGATCTCGTCCGTTTTGATATGTTTCGAACGGTTTAGCCCGTTTCAGACGGATTTGGATGTGTATAAACATGTTTGAAAGTTGTACAGTTAGTATATGCCTATGAAATTATATATTGATGGAGGCAAAAGTATTGAAGAACATACTGACTTGGTTCTCGAAGCCCAAGATCGTGTGACGAAGAAGGCTTTCTTAAAATGGTCATAACTTCAGCACCGTAAGTTCGTTTTCAGCCCGTGACCTGTCAAAACGACCGAAAAACAAGAGGAACATCGTTGTAACCAACTTTAAGCTGGTTAAGGATTTTTGATGGCCCAAAAAGCCATTTTACTATGCTTTTTTCATTATTTTCTATATTATCCACCTTTGTAGGTTTCCGAAGGAAAATCAATATCATTGTTTTGTTGATCAAACAATGTTAAATGTTGTTGGAGCTCACTCGTATTTTTAATATCAATTGATGGTATGCCATCACAATTTCCTTGTCTAGTAAAACCACAACTACATCACCAACTAATTTGCTACATTCAAGTCTGGTTAAAACATAGCCAAACCCAACCAAAACATGCTAAAGACGACCACAACATGAACAATACAATCAAAACATAGTAGAAATCCTATTTCCACGGATTTGGCATGGTTTGCCCGGTTTATTCATACTTTCTCCGGCTTTCCCTGGTTAACGTCCGATTCCGTCCGATCTCGTCCGATTTCGTCCGATCTCCTCCGATCTCGTCCGTTTTGATATGTTTCGAACGGTTTAGCCCGTTTCAGACGCATTTGGATGTGTATAAACATGTTTGAAAGTTGTACAGTTAGTATATGCCTATGAATTTATATATTGATGGAGGCAAAAGTATTGAAGAACAGACTGACTTGGTTCTCGAAGCCCAAGATCGTGTGACGAAGAAGGCTTTCTTAAAATGGTCATAACTTCAGCACCGTAAGTTTGTTTTCAGCCCGTGACCTGTCAAAACGACCGAAAAAACAAGAGGAACATCGTTGTAACCAACTTTAAGCTGGTTAAGGATTTTTGAAGGCCCAAAAAGCCATTTTACTATGCTTTTTTCATTATTTTCTATAATATCCACCTTTGTAGGTTTCCGAAGGAAAATCAATATCATTGTTTTGTTGATCAAAGAATGTTAAATGTTGTTGGAGCTCACTCTTATTTTTAATATCAATTGATGGTATGCCATCACGATTTCCTTGTCTAGTAAAACCACAACTACATCACCAACTAATTTGCTACATTCAAGTCTGGTTAAAACATAGCCAAACCCAACCAAAACATGCTAAAGACGACCACAACATGATCAATACAATCAAAACATAGTAGAAATCCTATTTCCACGGATTTGGCATGGTTTGCCCGGTTTATTCATACTTTCTCCGGCTTTCCCCGGTTAACGTCCGATTCCGTCCGATCTCGTCTGATTTCGTCCGATTTCGTCCGATCTTGTCCGTTTTAATATGTTTCGAATGGTTTAGCCCGTTTCAGACGGATTTGGATGTGTATGACCATGTTTGAAGGTTGTACAGTTAGTATATGCCTATGAAATTATATATTGATGGAGGCAAAAGTATTGAAGAAAAGACTGACTTTGTTCTCGAAGCCCAAGATCGTGTGACGAAGAAGGCTTTCTTAAAATGGTCATAACTTCAGCACCGTAAGTTCGTTTTCAGCCCGTGACCTGTCAAAACGACCGAAAAAACAAGAGGAACATCGTTGTAACCAACTTTAAGCTGGTTAAGGATTTTTGAAGGCCCAAAAAGCCATTTTACTATGCTTTTTTCATTATTTTGTATATTATCCACCTTTGTAGGTTTCCGAAGGAAAATCAATATCATTGTTTTGTTGATCAAACAATGTTAAATGTTGTTGGAGCTCACTCGTATTTTTAATATCAATTGATGGTATGCCATCACGATTTCCTTGTCTAGTAAAACCATAACTACATCACCAACTAATTTGCTACATTCAAGTCTGGTTAAAACATAGCCAAACCAACCAAAACATCCTAAAGACGACCACAACATTATCAATACAATCAAAACATAGTAGAAATCCTATTTCCACGGATTTGGCATGGTTTGCCCGGTTTATTCATACTTTCTACGGCTTTCCCTGGTTAACGTCCGATTCCGTCCGATCTCGTCCGATCTCGTCCGTTTTGATATGTTTCGAACGGTTTAGCCCGTTTCAGACGCATTTGGATGTGTATAAACATGTTTGAAAGTTGTACAGTTAGTATATGCCTATGAATTTATATATTCATGGAGGCAAGAGTATTGAAGAACAGACTGACTTGGTTCTCGAAGCCCAAGATCGTGTGACGAAGAAGGTTTTCTTAAAATGGTCATAACTTCAGCACCGTAAGTTCGTTTTCAGCCCGTGACCCGTCAAAACGACCAAAAAAACAAGAGGAACATCGTTGTAACCAACTTTAAGCTGGTTAAGGATTTTTGAAGGCCCAAAAAGCCATTTTACTATGCTTTTTTCATTATTTTCTATATTATCCACCTTTGTAGGTTTCCGAAGGAAAATCAATATCATTGTTTTGTTGATCAAAGAATGTTAAATGTTGTTGGAGCTCACTCGTATTTTTAATATCAATTGATGGTATGCCATCACGATTTCCTTGTCTAGTAAAACCACAACTACATCACCAACTAATTTGCTACATTCAAGTCAGGTTAAAACATAGCCAAACCCAACCAAAACATGCTAAAGACGACCACAACATGATCAATACAATCAAAACATAGTAGAAATCCTATTTCCACGGATTTGGCATGGTTTGCCCGGTTTATTCATACTTTCTCCGGCTTTCCCTGGTTAACGTCCGATTCCGTCCGATCTCGTCCGATTTCGTCCGATCTCGTCCGATCTCGTCCGTTTTGATATGTTTTGAACGGTTTAGCCCGTTTCAGACGCATTTGGATGTGTATAAACATGTTTGAAAGTTGTATAGTTAGTATATGCCTATGAATTTATATATTGATGGAGGCAAAAGTATTGAAGAACAGACTGACTTGGTTCTCGAAGCCAAAGATCGTGTGACGAAGAAGGCTTTCTTAAAATGGTCATAACTTCAGCACCGTAAGTTCGTTTTCAGCCCGTGACCTGTCAAAACGACCGAAAAAACAAGAGGAACATTGTTGTAACCAACTTTAAGCTGGTTAAGGATTTTTTAAGGCCCAAAAAGCCATTTTACTATGCTTTTTTCATTATTTTGTATATTATCCACCTTTGTAGGTTTCCGAAGGAAAATCAATATCATTGTTTTGTTGATTAAACAATGTTAAATGTTGTTGGAGCTCACTCGTATTTTTAATATCAATTGATGGTATGCCATCACGATTTCCTTGTCTAGTAAAACCACAACTACATCACCAACTAATTTCCTACATTCAAGTCTAGTTAAAACATAGCCAAACCCAACCAAAACATGCTAAAGACGACCACAACATGATCAATACAATCAAAACATAGTAGAAATCCTATTTCCACGGATTTGGCATGGTTTGCCCGGTTTATTCATACTTTCTCCGGCTTTCCCCGGTTATCGTCCGATTCCGTCCGATCTCGTCCGATTTCGTCCGATCTCGTCCGATCTCGTCCGTTTTGATATGTTTCGAACGGTTTAGCCCGTTTCAGACGGATTTGGATGTGTATAAACATGTTTGAAAGTTGCACAGTTAGTATATGCCTATGAAATTATATATTGATGGAGGCAAAAGTATTGAAGAACAGACTGACTTGGTTCTCGAAGCCCAAGATCGTGTGACGAAGAAGGCTTTCAAAATGGTCATAACTTCAGCACCGTAAGTTCGTTTTCAGCCCGTGACCTGTCAAAACGACCGAAAAAACAAGAGGAACATCGTTGTAACCAACTTTAAACTGGTTAAGGATTTTTGAAGGCCCCAAAAGCCATTTTACTATGCTTTTTTCATTATTTTCTATAATATCCACCTTTGTAGGTTTCCGAAGGAAAATCAATATCATTGTTTTGTTGATCAAAGAATGTTAAATGTTGTTGGAGCTCACTCTTATTTTTAATATCAACTGATGGTATGCCATCACGATTTCCTTGTCTAGTAAAACCACAACTACATCACCAACTAATTTGCTACATTCAAGTCTGGTTAAAACATAGCCAAACCCAACAAAAACATGCTAAAGACGACCACAACATGATCAATACAATCAAAACATAGTAGAAATCCTATTTCCACGGATTTGGCATGGTTTGCCCGGTTTATTCATACTTTCTCCGGCTTTCCCCGGTTAACGTCCGATTCCGTCCGATCTCGTCTGATTTCGTCCGATTTCGTCCGATCTCGTCCGTTTTAATATGTTTCGAACGGTTTAGCCCGTTTCAGACGGATTTGGATGTGTATGACCATGTTTGAAGGTTGTACAGTTAGTATATGCCTATGAAATTATATATTGATGGAGGCAAAAGTATTGAAGAACAGACTGACTTGGTTCTCGAACCCCAAGATCGTGTGACGAAGAAGGCTTTCTTAAAATGGTCATAACTTCAGCACCGTAAGTTCGTTTTCAGCCCGTGACCTGTCAAAACGACCGAAAAAAACAAGAGGAACATCGTTGTAACCAACTTTAAGCTGGTTAAGGATTTTTGAAGGCCCAAAAAGCCATTTTACTATGCTTTTTTCATTATTTTGTATATTATCCACCTTTGTAGGTTTCCGAAGGAAAATCAATATCATTGTTTTGTTGATCAAACAATGTTAAATGTTGTTGGAGCTCACTCGTATTTTTAATATCAATTGATGGTATGCCATCACGATTTCCTTGTCTAGTAAAACCATAACTACATCACCAACTAATTTGCTACATTCAAGTCTGGTTAAAACATAGCCAAACCAACCAAAACATCCTAAAGACGACCACAACATTATCAATACAATCAAAACATAGTAGAAATCCTATTTCCACGGATTTGGCATGGTTTGCCCGGTTTATTCATACTTTCTACGGCTTTCCCTGGTTAACGTCCGATTCCGTCCGATCTCGTCCGATCTCGTCCGTTTTGATATGTTTCGAACGGTTTAGCCCGTTTCAGACGCATTTGGATGTGTATAAACATGTTTGAAAGTTGTACAGTTAGTATATGCCTATGAATTTATATATTCATGGAGGCAAGAGTATTGAAGAACAGACTGACTTGGTTCTCGAAGCCCAAGATCGTGTGACGAAGAAGGTTTTCTTAAAATGGTCATAACTTCAGCACCGTAAGTTCGTTTTCAGCCCGTGACCCGTCAAAACGACCAAAAAAACAAGAGGAACATCGTTGTAACCAACTTTAAGCTGGTTAAGGATTTTTGAAGGCCCAAAAAGCCATTTTACTATGCTTTTTTCATTATTTTCTATATTATCCACCTTTGTAGGTTTCCGAAGGAAAATCAATATCATTGTTTTGTTGATCAAAGAATGTTAAATGTTGTTGGAGCTCACTCGTATTTTTAATATCAATTGATGGTATGCCATCACGATTTCCTTGTCTAGTAAAACCACAACTACATCACCAACTAATTTGCTACATTCAAGTCAGGTTAAAACATAGCCAAACCCAACCAAAACATGCTAAAGACGACCACAACATGATCAATACAATCAAAACATAGTAGAAATCCTATTTCCACGGATTTGGCATGGTTTGCCCGGTTTATTCATACTTTCTCCGGCTTTCCCTGGTTAACGTCCGATTCCGTCCGATCTCGTCCGATTTCGTCCGATCTCGTCCGATCTCGTCCGTTTTGATATGTTTTGAACGGTTTAGCCCGTTTCAGACGCATTTGGATGTGTATAAACATGTTTGAAAGTTGTATAGTTAGTATATGCCTATGAATTTATATATTGATGGAGGCAAAAGTATTGAAGAACAGACTGACTTGGTTCTCGAAGCCAAAGATCGTGTGACGAAGAAGGCTTTCTTAAAATGGTCATAACTTCAGCACCGTAAGTTCGTTTTCAGCCCGTGACCTGTCAAAACGACCGAAAAAACAAGAGGAACATTGTTGTAACCAACTTTAAGCTGGTTAAGGATTTTTTAAGGCCCAAAAAGCCATTTTACTATGCTTTTTTCATTATTTTGTATATTATCCACCTTTGTAGGTTTCCGAAGGAAAATCAATATCATTGTTTTGTTGATTAAACAATGTTAAATGTTGTTGGAGCTCACTCGTATTTTTAATATCAATTGATGGTATGCCATCACGATTTCCTTGTCTAGTAAAACCACAACTACATCACCAACTAATTTCCTACATTCAAGTCTAGTTAAAACATAGCCAAACCCAACCAAAACATGCTAAAGACGACCACAACATGATCAATACAATCAAAACATAGTAGAAATCCTATTTCCACGGATTTGGCATGGTTTGCCCGGTTTATTCATACTTTCTCCGGCTTTCCCCGGTTATCGTCCGATTCCGTCCGATCTCGTCCGATTTCGTCCGATCTCGTCCGATCTCGTCCGTTTTGATATGTTTCGAACGGTTTAGCCCGTTTCAGACGGATTTGGATGTGTATAAACATGTTTGAAAGTTGCACAGTTAGTATATGCCTATGAAATTATATATTGATGGAGGCAAAAGTATTGAAGAACAGACTGACTTGGTTCTCGAAGCCCAAGATCGTGTGACGAAGAAGGCTTTCAAAATGGTCATAACTTCAGCACCGTAAGTTCGTTTTCAGCCCGTGACCTGTCAAAACGACCGAAAAAACAAGAGGAACATCGTTGTAACCAACTTTAAACTGGTTAAGGATTTTTGAAGGCCCCAAAAGCCATTTTACTATGCTTTTTTCATTATTTTCTATAATATCCACCTTTGTAGGTTTCCGAAGGAAAATCAATATCATTGTTTTGTTGATCAAAGAATGTTAAATGTTGTTGGAGCTCACTCTTATTTTTAATATCAACTGATGGTATGCCATCACGATTTCCTTGTCTAGTAAAACCACAACTACATCACCAACTAATTTGCTACATTCAAGTCTGGTTAAAACATAGCCAAACCCAACAAAAACATGCTAAAGACGACCACAACATGATCAATACAATCAAAACATAGTAGAAATCCTATTTCCACGGATTTGGCATGGTTTGCCCGGTTTATTCATACTTTCTCCGGCTTTCCCCGGTTAACGTCCGATTCCGTCCGATCTCGTCTGATTTCGTCCGATTTCGTCCGATCTCGTCCGTTTTAATATGTTTCGAACGGTTTAGCCCGTTTCAGACGGATTTGGATGTGTATGACCATGTTTGAAGGTTGTACAGTTAGTATATGCCTATGAAATTATATATTGATGGAGGCAAAAGTATTGAAGAACAGACTGACTTGGTTCTCGAAGCCCAAGATCGTGTGACGAAGAAGGCTTTCTTAAAATGGTCATAACTTCAGCACCGTAAGTTCGTTTTCAGCCCATGACCTGTCAAAACGACCGAAAAAACAAGAGGAACATCGTTGTAACCAACATTAAGCTGGTTAAGGATTTTTGAAGGCCCAAAAAGCCATTTTACTATGCTTTTTTCATTATTTTGTATATTATCCACCTTTGTAGGTTTCCGAAGGAAAATCAATATCATTGTTTTGTTGATCAAACAATGTTAAATGTTGTTGGAGCTCACTCGTATTTTTAATATCAATTGATGGTATGCCATCACGATTTCCTTGTCTAGTAAAACCACAACTACATCACCAACTAATTTGCTACATTCAAGTCTGGTTAAAACATAGCCAAACCAACCAAAACATCCTAAAGACGACCACAACATGATCAATACAATCAAAACATAGTAGAAATCCTATTTCCACGGATTTGGCATGGTTTGCCCGGTTTATTCATACTTTCTCCGGCTTTCCCTGGTTAACGTCCGATTCCGTCCGATCTCGTCCGATCTCGTCCGTTTTGATATGTTTCGAACGGTTTAGCCCGTTTCAGATGCATTTGGATGTGTATAAACATGTTTGAAAGTTGTACAGTTAGTATATGCCTATGAATTTATATATTGATGGAGGCAAAACTATTGAAGAACAGACTGACTTGGTTCTCGAAGCCCAAGATCGTGTGACGAAGAAGGCTTTCTTAAAATGGTCATAACTTCAGCACCGTAAGTTCGTTTTCAGCCCGTGACCCGTCAAAACGACCGAAAAAACAAGAGGAACATCGTTGTAACCAACTTTAAGCTGGTTAAGGATTTTTGAAGGCCCAAAAAGCCATTTTACTATGCTTTTTTCATTATTTTCTATATTATCCACCTTTGTAGGTTTCCGAAGGAAAATCAATATCATTGTTTTGTTGATCAAAGAATGTTAAATGTTGTTGGAGCTCACTCGTATTTTTAATATCAATTGATGGTATGCCATCACGATTTCCTTGTCTAGTAAAACCACAACTACATCACCAACTAATTTGCTACAGTCAAGTCTGGTTAAAACATAGCCAAACCCAACCAAAACATGCTAAAGACGACCACAACATGATCAATACAATCAAAACATAGTAGAAATCCTATTTCCACGGATTTGGCATGGTTTGCCCGGTTTATTCATACTTTCTCCAGCTTTCCCCGGTTAACGTCCGATTCCGTCCGATCTCGTCCGATTTCGTCCGATTTCGTCCGATCTCGTCCGTTTTAATATGTTTCGAACGGTTTAGCCCGTTTCAGACGGATTTGGATGTGTATGACCATGTTTGAAGGTTGTACAGTTAGTATATGCCTATGAAATTATATATTGATGGAGGCAAAAGTATTGAAGAACAGACTGACTTGGTTCTCGAAGCCCAAGATCGTGTGACGAAGAAGGCTTTCTTAATATGGTCATAACTTCAGCACCGTAAGTTCGTTTTCAGCCCGTGACCTGTCAAAACGACCGAAAAAACAAGAGGAACATCGTTGTAACCAACTTTAAGGTGGTTAAGGATTTTTGAAGGCCCAAAAAGCCATTTTACTATGCTTTTTTCATTATTTTGTATATTATCCACCTTTGTAGGTTTCCGAAGGAAAATCAATATCATTGTTTTGTTGATCAAACAATGTTAAATGTTGTTGGAGCTCACTCGTATTTTTAATATCAATTGATGGTATGCTATCACGATTTCCTTGTCTAGTAAAACAACAATTACATCACCAACTAATTTGCTACATTCAAGTCTGGTTAAAACATAGCCAAACCAACCAAAACATCCTAAAGACGACCACAACATGATCAATACAATCAAAACATAGTAGAAATCCTATTTCCACGGATTTGGCATGGTTTGCCCGGTTTATTCATACTTTCTCCGGCTTTCCCTGGTTAACGTCCGATTCCGTCCGATCTCGTCCGATCTCGTCCGATCTCGTCCGTTTTGATATGTTTCGAACGGTTTAGCCCGTTTTAGACGCATTTGGATGTGTATAAACATGTTTGAAAGTTGTATAATTAGTATATGCCTATGAATTTATATATTGATGGAGGCAAAAGTATTGAAGAACAGACTGACTTGGTTCTCGAAGCCAAAGATCGTGTGACGAAGAAGGCTTTCTTAAAATGGTCATAACTTCAGCACCGTAAGTTCGTTTTCAGCCCGTGACCTGTCAAAACGACCGAAAAAACAAGAGGAACATTGTTGTAACCAACTTTAAGCTGGTTAAGGATTTTTTAAGGCCCAAAAAGCCATTTTACTATGCTTTTTTCATTATTTTGTATATTATCCACCTTTGTAGGTTTCCGAAGGAAAATCAATATCATTGTTTTGTTGATCAAACAATGTTAAATGTTGTTGGAGCTCACTCGTATTTTTAATATCAATTGATGGTATGCCATCACGATTTCCTTGTCTAGTAAAACCACAACTACATCACTAACTAATTTCCTACATTCAAGTCTAGTTAAAACATAGCCAAACCCAACCAAAACATGCTAAAGACGACCACAACATGATCAATACAATCAAAACATAGTAGAAATCCTATTTCCACGGATTTGGCATGGTTTGCCCGGTTTATTCATACTTTCTCCGGCTTTCACCGGTTATCGTCCGATTCCGTCCGATCTCGTCCGATTTCGTCCGATCTCGTCCGATCTCGTCCGTTTTGATATGTTTCGAACGGTTTAGCCCGTTTCAGACGGATTTGGATGTGTATAAACATGTTTGAAAGTTGTACAGTTAGTATATGCCTATGAAATTATATATTGATGGAGGCAAAAGTATTGAAGAACAGACTGACTTGGTTCTCGAAGCCCAAGATCGTGTGACGAAGAAGGCTTTCTTAAATGGTCATAACTTCAGCACCGTAAGTTCGTTTTCAGCCCGTGACCTGTCAAAACGACCGAAAAAACAAGAGGAACATCGTTGTAACCAACTTTAAGCTGGTTAAGGATTTTTGATGGCCCAAAAAGCCATTTTACTATGCTTTTTTCATTATTTTCTATATTATCCACCTTTGTAGGTTTCCGAAGGAAAATCAATATCATTGTTTTGTTGATCAAACAATGTTAAATGTTGTTGGAGCTCACTCGTATTTTTAATATCAATTGATGGTATGCCATCACGATTTCCTTGTCTAGTAAAACCACAACTACATCACCAACTAATTTGCTACATTCAAGTCTGGTTAAAACATAGCCAAACCCAACCAAAACATGCTAAAGACGACCACAACATGATCAATACAATCAAAACATAGTAGAAATCCTATTTCCACGGATTTGGCATGGTTTGCCCGGTTTATTCATACTTTCTCCGGCTTTCCCTGGTTAACGTCCGATTCCGTCCGATCTCGTCCGATTTCGTCCGATCTCGTCCGATCTCGTCCGTTTTGATATGTTTCGAACGGTTTAGCCCGTTTCAGACGCATTTGGATGTGTATAAACATGTTTGAAAGTTGTACAGTTAGTATATGCCTATGAATTTATATATTGATGGAGGCAAAAGTATTGAAGAACAGACTGACTTGGTTCTCGAAGCCCAAGATCGTCTAACGAAGAAGGCTTTCTTAAAATGGTCATAACTTCAGCACCGTAAGTTCGTTTTCAACCCGTGACCTGTCAAAACGACCGAAAAAGCAAGAGGAACATCGTTGTAACCAACTTTAAGCTGGTTAAGGACTTTTGAAGGCCCAAAAAGCCATTTTACTATGTTTTTTTCATTATTTTCTATAATATCCACCTTTGTAGGTTTCCGAAGGAAAATCAATATCATTGTTTTGTTGATCAAAGAATGTTAAATGTTGTTGGAGCTCACTCGTATTTTTAATATCAATTGATGGTATGCCATCACGATTTCCTTGTCTAGTAAAACCACAACTACATCACCAACTAATTTGCTACATTCAAGTCTGGTTAAAACATAGCCAAACCCAACCAAAACATGCTAAAGACGACCACAACATGATCAATACAATCAAAACATAGTAGAAATCCTATTTCCACGGATTTGGCATGGTTTGCCCGGTTTATTCATACTTTCTCCGGCTTTCCCCGGTTAACGTCCGATTCCGTCCGATCTCGTCCGATTTCGTCCGATCTCGTCCGTTTTAATATGTTTCGAACGGTTTAGCCCGTTTCAGACGGATTTGGATGGGTATGACCATGTTTGAAGGTTGTACAGTTAGTATATGCCTATGAAATTATATATTGATGGAGGCAAAAGTATTGAAGAACAGACTGACTTGGTTCTCGAAGCCCAAGATCGTGTGACGAAGAAGGCTTTCTTAAAATGGTCATAACTTCAGCACCGTAAGTTCGTTTTCAGCCCGTGACCTGTCAAAACGACCGAAAAAACAAGAGGAACATCGTTGTAACCAACTTTAAGCTGGTTAAGGATTTTTGAAGGCCCAAAAAGCCATTTTACTATGCTTTTTTCATTATTTTGTATATTATCCACCTTTGTAGGTTTCCGAAGGAAAATCAATATCATTGTTTTGTTGATCAAACAATGTTAAATGTTGTTGGAGCTCACTCGTATTTTATCAATTGATGGTATGCCATCACGATTTCCTTGTCTAGTAAAACCACAACTACATCACCAACTAATTTGCTACATTCAAGTCTGGTTAAAACATAGTCAAACCAACCAAAACATCCTAAAGACGACCACAACATGATCAATACAATCAAAACATAGTAGAAATCCTATTTCCACGGATTTGGCATGGTTTGCCCGCTTTATTCATACTTTCTCCGGCTTTCCCTGGTTAACGTCCGATTCCGTCCGATCTCGTCCGATTTCGTCCGATCTCGTCCGATCTCGTCCGTTTTGATATGTTTCGAACGGTTTAGCCCGTTTCAGACGCATTTGGATGTGTATAAACATGTTTGAAAGTTGTACAGTTAGTATATGCCTATGAATTTATATATTGATGGAGGCAAAAGTATTGAAGAACAGACTGACTTGGTTCTCGAAGCCAAAGATCGTGTGACGAAGAAGGCTTTCTTAAAATGGTCATAACTTCAGCACCGTAAGTTCGTTTTCAACCCGTGACCTGTCAAAACGACCGAAAAAACAAGAGGAACATCGTTGTAACCAACTTTAAGCTGGTTAAGGACTTTTGAAGGCCCAAAAAGCCATTTTACTATGTTTTTTTCATTATTTTCTATAATATCCACCTTTGTAGGTTTCCGAAGGAAAATCAATATCATTGTTTTGTTGATCAAAGAATGTTAAATGTTGTTGGAGCTCACTCGTATTTTTAATATCAATTGATGGTATGCCATCACGATTTCCTTGTCTAGTAAAACCACAACTACATCACCAACTAATTTGCTACATTCAAGTCTGGTTAAAACATAGCCAAACCCAACCAAAACATGCTAAAGACGACCACAACATGATCAATACAATCAAAACATAGTAGAAATCCTATTTCCACGGATTTGGCATGGTTTGCCCGGTTTATTCATACTTTCTCCGGCTTTCCCCGGTTAACGTCCGATTCCGTCCGATCTCGTCCGATTTCGTCCGATTTCGTCCGATCTCGTCCGTTTTAATATGTTTCGAACGGTTTAGCCCGTTTCAGACGGATTTGGATGTGTATAAACATGTTTGAAGGTTGTACAGTTAGTATATGCCTATGAAATTATATATTGATGGAGGCAAAAGTATTGAAGAACAGACTGACTTGGTTCTCGAAGCCCAAGATCGTGTGACGAAGAAGGCTTTCTTAAAATGGTCATAACTTCAGCACCGTAAGTTCGTTTTCAGCCCATGACCTGTCAAAACGACCGAAAAAAACAAGAGGAACATCGTTGTAACCAACATTAAGCTGGTTAAGGATTTTTGAAGGCCCAAAAAGCCATTTTACTATGCTTTTTTCATTATTTTGTATATTATCCACCTTTGTAGGTTTCCGAAGGAAAATCAATATCATTGTTTTGTTGATCAAACAATGTTAAATGTTGTTGGAGCTCACTCGTATTTTTAATATCAATTGATGGTATGCCATCATGATTTCCTTGTCTAGTAAAACCACAACTACATCACCAACTAATTTGCTACATTCAAGTCTGGTTAAAACATAGCCAAACCAACCAAAACATCCTAAAGACGACCACAACATGATCAATACAATCAAAACATAGTAGAAATCCTATTTCCACGGATTTGGCATGGTTTGCCCGGTTTATTCATACTTTCTCCGGCTTTCCCTGGTTAACGTCCGATTCCGTCCGATCTCGTCCGATCTCGTCCGTTTTGATATGTTTCGAACGGTTTAGCCCGTTTCAGATGCATTTGGATGTGTATAAACATGTTTGAAAGTTGTACAGTTAGTATATGCCTATGAATTTATATATTGATGGAGGCAAAACTATTGAAGAACAGACTGACTTGGTTCTCGAAGCCCAAGATCGTGTGACGAAGAAGGCTTTCTTAAAATGGTCATAACTTCAGCACCGTAAGTTCGTTTTCAGCCCGTGACCCGTCAAAACGACCGAAAAAACAAGAGGAACATCGTTGTAACCAACTTTAAGCTGGTTAAGGATTTTTGAAGGCCCAAAAAGCCATTTTACTATGCTTTTTTCATTATTTTCTATATTATCCACCTTTGTAGGTTTCCGAAGGAAAATCAATATCATTGTTTTGTTGATCAAAGAATGTTAAATGTTGTTGGAGCTCACTCGTATTTTTAATATCAATTGATGGTATGCCATCACGATTTCCTTGTCTAGTAAAACCACAACTACATCACCAACTAATTTGCTACATTCAAGTCTGGTTAAAACATAGCCAAACCCAACCAAAACATGCTAAAGACGACCACAACATGATCAATACAATCAAAACATAGTAGAAATCCTATTTCCACGGATTTGGCATGGTTTGCCCGGTTTATTCATACTTTCTCCGGCTTTCCCCGGTTAACGTCCGATTCCGTCCGATCTCGTCCGATTTCGTCCGATTTCGTCCGATCTCGTCCGTTTTAATATGTTTCGAACGGTTTAGCCCGTTTCAGACGGATTTGGATGTGTATGACCATGTTTGAAGGTTGTACAGTTAGTATATGCCTATGAAATTATATATTGATGGAGGCAAAAGTATTGAAGAACAGACTGACTTGGTTCTCGAAGCCCAAGATCGTGTGACGAAGAAGGCTTTCTTAATATGGTCATAACTTCAGTACCGTAAGTTCGTTTTCAGCCCGTGACCTGTCAAAACGACCGAAAAACAAGAGGAACATCGTTGTAACCAACTTTAAGGTGGTTAAGGATTTTTGAAGGCCCAAAAAGCCATTTTACTATGCTTTTTTCATTATTTTGTATATTATCCACCTTTGTAGGTTTCCGAAGGAAAATCAATATCATTGTTTTGTTGATCAAACAATGTTAAATGTTGTTGGAGCTCACTCGTATTTTTAATATCAATTGATGGTATGCCATCACGATTTCCTTGTCTAGTAAAACAACAATTACATCACCAACTAATTTGCTACATTCAAGTCTGGTTAAAACATAGCCAAACCAACCAAAACATCCTAAAGACGACCACAACATGATCAATACAATCAAAACATAGTAGAAATCCTATTTCCACGGATTTGGCATGGTTTGCCCGGTTTATTCATACTTTCTCCGGCTTTCCCTGGTTAACGTCCGATTCCGTCCGATCTCGTCCGATCTCGTCCGATCTCGTCCGTTTTGATATGTTTCGAACGGTTTAGCCCGTTTTAGACGCATTTGGATGTGTATAAACATGTTTGAAAGTTGTATAGTTAGTATATGCCTATGAATTTATATATTGATAGAGGCAAAAGTATTGAAGAACAGACTGACTTGGTTCTCGAAGCCAAAGATCGTGTGACGAAGAAGGCTTTCCTAAAATGGTCATAACTTCAGCACCGTAAGTTCGTTTTCAGCCCGTGACCTGTCAAAACGACCGAAAAAACAAGAGGAACATTGTTGTAACCAACTTTAAGCTGGTTAAGGATTTTTTAAGGCCCAAAAAGCCATTTTACTATGCTTTTTTCATTATTTTGTATATTATCCACCTTTGTAGGTTTCCGAAGGAAAATCAATATCATTGTTTTGTTGATCAAACAATGTTAAATGTTGTTGGAGCTCACTCGTATTTTTAATATCAATTGATGGTATGCCATCACGATTTCCTTGTCTAGTAAAACCACAACTACATCACTAACTAATTTCCTACATTCAAGTCTAGTTAAAACATAGCCAAACCCAACCAAAACATGCTAAAGACGACCACAACATGATCAATACAATCAAAACATAGTAGAAATCCTATTTCCACGGATTTGGCATGGTTTGCCCGGTTTATTCATACTTTCTCCGGCTTTCCCCGGTTAACGTCCGATTCCGTCCGATCTCGTCCGATTTCGTCCGATTTCGTCCGATCTCGTCCGTTTTAATATGTTTCGAACGGTTTAGCCCGTTTCAGACGGATTTGGATGTGTATGACCATGTTTGAAGGTTGTACAGTTAGTATATGCCTATGAAATTATATATTGATGGAGGCAAAAGTATTGAAGAACAGACTGACTTGGTTCTCGAAGCCCAAGATCGTGTGACGAAGAAGGCTTTCTTAAAATGGTCATAACTTCAGCACCGTAAGTTCGTTTTCAGCCCGTGACCTGTCAAAACGACCGAAAAAACAAGAGGAACATCGTTGTAACCAACTTTAAGCTGGTTAAGGATTTTTGAAGGCCCAAAAAGCCATTTTACTATGCTTTTTTCATTATTTTGTATATTATCCACCTTTGTAGGTTTCCGAAGGAAAATCAATATCATTGTTTTGTTGATCAAACAATGTTAAATGTTGTTGGAGCTCACTCGTATTTTATCAATTGATGGTATGCCATCACGATTTCCTTGTCTAGTAAAACCACAACTACATCACCAACTAATTTGCTACATTCAAGTCTGGTTAAAACATAGTCAAACCAACCAAAACATCCTAAAGACGACCACAACATGATCAATACAATCAAAACATAGTAGAAATCCTATTTCCACGGATTTGGCATGGTTTGCCCGGTTTATTCATACTTTCTCCGGCTTTCCCTGGTTAACGTCCGATTCCGTCCGATCTCGTCCGATTTCGTCCGATCTCGTCCGATCTCGTCCGTTTTGATATGTTTCGAACGGTTTAGCCCGTTTCAGACGCATTTGGATGTGTATAAACATGTTTGAAAGTTGTACAGTTAGTATATGCCTATGAATTTATATATTGATGGAGGCAAAAGTATTGAAGAACAGACTGACTTGGTTCTCGAAGCCAAAGATCGTGTGACGAAGAAGGCTTTCTTAAAATGGTCATAACTTCAGCACCGTAAGTTCGTTTTCAGCCCGTGACCTGTCAAAACGACCGAAAAACAAGAGGAACATTGTTGTAACCAACTTTAAGCTGGTTAAGGATTTTTGAAGGCCCAAAAAAGCCATTTTACTATGCTTTTTTCATTATTTTGTATATTATCCACCTTTGTAGGTTTCCGAAGGAAAATCAATATCATTGTTTTGTTGATCAAACAATGTTAAATGTTGTTGGAGCTCACTCGTATTTTTAATATCAATTGATGGTATGCCATCACGATTTCCTTGTCTAGTAAAACCACAACTACATCACCAACTAATTTCCTACATTCAAGTCTGGTTAAAACATAGCCAAACCCAACCAAAACATGCTAAAGACGACCACAACATGATCAATACAATCAAAAGATAATAGAAATACTATTTCCACGGATTTGGCATGGTTTGCCCGGTTTATTCATACTTTCTCCGGCTTTCCCCGGTTATCGTCCGATTCCGTCCGATCTCGTCCGATTTCGTCCGATCTCGTCCGTTTTGATATGTTTCGAACGGTTTAGCCCGTTTCAGACGGATTTGGATGTGTATAAACATGTTTGAAAGTTGTACAGTTAGTATATGCCTATGAAATTATATATTGATGGAGGCAAAAGTATTGAAGAACAGACTGACTTGGTTCTCGAAGCCCAAGATCGTGTGGCGAAGAAGGCTTTCTTAAAATGGTCATAACTTCAGCACCGTAAGTTCGTTTTCAGCCCGTGACCTGTCAAAACGACCGAAAAAACAAGAGGAACATCGTTGTAACCAACCTTAAGCTGGTTAAGGATTTTTGAAGGCCCAAAAAGCCATTTTGCTATGCTTTTTTCATTATTTTCTATATTATCCACCTTTGTAGGTTTCCGAAGGAAAATCAATATCATTGTTTTGTTGATCAAACAATGTTAAATGTTGTTGGAGCTCACTCGTATTTTTAATATCAATTGATGGTATGCCATCACGATTTCCTTGTCTAGTAAAACCACAACTACATCACCAACTAATTTGCTACATTCAAGTCTGGTTAAAACATAGCCAAACCCAACCAAAACATGCTAAAGACGACCACAACATGATCAATACAATCAAAACATAGTAGAAATCCTATTTCCACGGATTTGGCATGGTTTGCCCGGTTTATTCATACTTTCTCCGGCTTTCCCTGGTTAACGTCCGATTCCGTCCGATCTCGTCCGATTTCGTCCGATCTCGTCCGATCTCGTCCGTTTTGATATGTTTCGAACGGTTTAGCCCGTTTCAGACGCATTTGGATGTGTATAAACATGTTTGAAAGTTGTACAGTTAGTATATGCCTATGAATTTATATATTGATGGAGGCAAAAGTATTGAAGAACAGACTGACTTGGTTCTCGAAGCCCAAGATCGTGTGACGAAGAAGGCTTTCTTAAAATGGTCATAACTTCAGCACCGTAAGTTCGTTTTCAGCCCGTGACCTGTCAAAACGATCGAAAAAACAAGAGGAACATCGTTGTAACCAACTTTAAGCTGGTTAAGGATTTTTGAAGGCCCAAAAAGCCATTTTACTATGCTTTTTTCATTATTTTCTATATTATCCACCTTTGTAGGTTTCCGAAGGAAAATCAATATCATTGTTTTGTTGATCAAAGAATGTTAAATGTTGTTGGAGCTCACTCGTATTTTTAATATCAATTGATGGTATGCCATCACGATTTCCTTGTCTAGTAAAACCACAACTACATCACCAACTAATTTGCTACATTCAAGTCTGGTTAAAACATAGCGAAACCCAACCAAAACATGCTAAAGACGACCACAACATGATCAATACAATCAAAACATAGTAGAAATCCTATTTCCACGGATTTGACATGGTTTGCCCGGTTTATTCATACTTTCTCCGGCTTTCCCCAGTTAACGTCCGATTCCGTCCGATCTCGTCCGATTTCGTCCGATTTCGTCCGATCTCGTCCGTTTTAATATGTTTCGAACGGTTTAGCCCATTTCAGACGGATTTGGATGTGTATGACCATGTTTGAAGGTTGTACAGTTAGTATATGCCTATGAAATTATATATTGATGGAGGAAAAAGTATTGAAGAACAGACTGACTTGGTTCTCGAAGCCCAAGATCGTGTGACGAAGAAGGCGGTCTTAAAATGGTCATAACTTCAGCACCGTAAGTTCGTTTTCAGCCCGTGACCTGTCAAAACGACCGAAAAACAAGAGGAACATCGTTGTAACCAACTCTAAGCTGGTTAAGGATTTTTGAAGGCCCAAAAAGCCATTTTACTATGCTTTTTTTGTTGGGAATAAAATAAGGCCAGATCACTTGAACGCTGACAAGAACAACTCAAGCGTTGACAAGAGCAAAGTGAGCGCTGATAGCATAAGCGTTGACAAGTTAAAGTCAAGCGTTGACAGATTGAAGACAAGCACTGATGGAAGATGTGAGCTACACGTTTATTATATTCTAGAATACTTCTAGTAAGGATAGAGTCGACAATGTATTTTATATGTTTATCTTTACCTAGAATAGTTGATTCATAGCTTATTGTACAAGACTTCTTGTTCTATAAAAGAAGATCTTTTAGGTTAAAGTTAAAATATAAGTTTTCATAAGTTTTCGATTGTTAAAACTCTTTCATTGTAACCAAGTACGATTATTCTAATACAAGTGAAAGTTTGTTTAACATCTTTGTGTTTTAGATCAAGTGTTAATTCCGCATAACACTTTGTTACTTTATTCATAAGCAAAGGTTTCTCTACGTGTAGTACTTGATCTAATCTCGTATACACAAAGCTTAATCGATCTAAGTTTGGGATCAACAAGTGGTATCAGAGCTTGTTGAGAAACTTTTGATCTTTAAGTAACGCAAGAACCCTAAAACACCAAAAACCCTAAAAACCCTAAAATTCTCCAAACCCTAAAAACATCATGTCTGGCACAGATCAACCTGCTTCTTTGCTACAAAACAACTTCTCAAACCCTAGTATCAAAATTCCCATGTTTGATGCCAGGAACTTTGAGCTTTGGAAGTCCAATTTTGAGCAATACATAGCTATTCATGACTACACTCTTTGGGAGATTATCGAATATGGGAACACATTCGATAAAGCAGCAAAGATTACTGCTGCAATTGCCACAAGGACAGCTGTTCCTAATTGTCCTGAAGCTGATAAGGTAGAAAAGCCTGGAGATGGGAGAGCTGTAGCTGTTGAAGATATAGCCAAGAAGAGGGTGGACATGAAAATCTTGAACATCTTGAAACACGCCCTAGGTCATGAGAATCAGCACAAATACAAACGCTTTGAGTCTGCAAAAGAGCTTTGGGAAGCTCTTGAAGTAGCACATGGTGGCAATGCTGACACAAAAGAAGAAAAGAAGAAGCAACTATTGCATGAGTATGCTGTCTTTAAAGCTCAACCTAATGAGAATCTCAACAGTGTGAGAAGTAGACTTCTTGACATCACAAGTCAACTTTCCTTCATGGGAAAACAGATTGATGACCCTGAATTGAATGCTACTTTTCTCAAAAGCCTTGGTGATGTATGGAAGATTGAGACAAGATCCATTCTTGTCAATAACACCCACAAGACATCCAGGTTTGATGACATCTTCAACAAACTAAGACTGTTGGAGAATGAATGGCAATTGGATAGTGATAACAAATCTTCCAACAGCAACATGGCCTTCTTTTCACAAAGTGAAGGCCAACTTGATTCCATGAACTTCTATGGACATCCAGCCACTGGATCTCAAGGTGTCAGCGCTGGATGTCAGTCTGTCAGCGCTGGATCATATCCTGTCAACGCTTTGTACTCAAGCGCTGACACACATAATCATGGCGCTGATAGAATTAAACCTGCTGGTTTTGATCTTGATACTGTGTGTGCATTCATTGCTTCTTTGCCCAGTGATTCAAGGATTACATATGAAGATCTTGAGCAGATAAGTGATGAACAATTAGAAGAGATGGACATCAAGTGGACTATGGCTCTTGTAAGTTTAAGAGCAAACAGGTTCAATAAAAGGTTCAAGAAGAAGATGACCTTTAATGCTAAGGATGTTGCTGGATTTGACAAGTCAAAGGTTGAGTGCTACAACTGTCATAGGATGGGGCACTTTATGAGGGAATGTAGATCTCCAAGAAGATCTGATGCTGGGAAGCCTTCAAGCCAAATGATTAAGAGCCCAGATCCCAAGGCCATGGTTGTTGTTCAACAAATTGATGGAGTTGGAGAATGGGACTGGAGCTGGATGGCTAAGAATGAGGAAGAGGATAGAGCTTTGGTTGCTGAAGTTAAAGAAGAGAATGCTGAATATGCTCTCATGGCACACTCCTCCTCTTCATCAGATAATGAGGTATATGATGATGCTTTCTGTTCTAAGGGTTGTCGTTTAAATACTGAAAAATTAAAACAAGAGATAGTAAAATTATTAGATGAGGCAAGTACTGAAAGATGCAAAGTATCTAATTATCAAATTGCTCTTACCCAAACAGAAAAGACAGTAGCTGAGTATAAGAAAATGGAGTTTGATTTAAAGGATCAAATAAATATCTTAAAACATGAGTTACATCAGAGTAAAGATGTTCAAGATATAGTAAATAGGGTTAATCTTGATTTGATAGCTCAGTTAGAGGAGGCTAACAAAAATAAAGATAATGTGAGTCTTCAAATCCAGAGATTTGATAAGGCCACACAATCCCTAGGAGAGTGTGTTAGTAAACAAAGAGACTCTAAGGATATGAGTGGGATTGGGATGAATAACTATACTGGTGTTCCACCACCAGCTGGGGATTTCTATGGTGTCCAATCAAAGGACTTATCTTGGACTGGCTTGCAAGAATGCCAAGAGGAGGAATTCATTCCTCCACCTAGAGTGACTTCCCCAGTTGAGGAATACAAGCAAAAACTGACTGACCTAGATGAGTGGAAGAAAGCTAACCACACCTTGTTTGTTAAGGGAGGGTTGTTGTGTGAAAGTCCAAATGAGCCCACACCAATCAAGAGCCTTGATCCTAAACCTATTAAGATCACACACCCTACCACTGGCAAAGCTGTTGACCTTGGCCCACAAACTGTTAGAAAACCTAGTGTTAAGTATGCAGAGATGTATAGGAATACTAGGTCACCAAAAAGCCAAGTTAGTAACCATGGAACAGGCTTCTTTGCTTCTAGACCTAAGACTATGTCTAGAAAAGCTTGTTACACATGTGGTAGCTTCTCACATTTGGCATACAAATGTGTCAACACTTCCAATGTCAACGCTGATAGGAACCATTTCAGCGCTGACAAAAGTCAACATAGGTCAAACACTGTCAGAACCAATACCTTTGTGAACAAAAGTTCACAAGTTGTTAGACCAGCCCCATTCTTTTCTAGAGGGTCTAACACACAAGGCCTAAGACCTTTTCAAAAGTCAAACACTTGGTCAAATAGGCAATGGGTTCCTGTAGCAAACCCTAGGTTCAACGCTGATAAGAGCAATCGGGGCGCTGACAAGAGAAATTTTAGCGCTGACAGACACACTGCTAAACCTAGGTATTTGCAACCACAGGGAAATAGGTCTAAAGCTTCTACTAGCTTAACATGGAGACCAAAACAAGACCAAAACCCTAATTCTACTGGTATTTCTATGACATGCAACAGGTTTCATTATATTTCAAAGGCATTGTCAACACCAATTGGGGTTAACTGGGAATTTCATTCAAACAGGGATGAAAATGGGGTTGTTATGAGAACCAAGTCTGTTCTTGTTGAACAACCAAATGAATCCAAGTCTTCCAAGGCTTGGGTTCCCAAAGAAAACTAATGTGTTTTCTTTATGTGCAGGGCATTCAGAAGAAGATCAATGATTATGGATACTGGGATAGTGGATGCTCAAGGCACATGACAGGAAAGGAAGACTATCTGACCAATTTCTCTCCTATTCAAGATGGTGATAAGGTATACTTTGGAGGGGGCTACGGCACCATCACAAGAAAAGGAACCCTTGTCACCAACAATCTACGATTTGAGAATGTCTTCCTGGTAAAAGAACTGGATTATAATTTGTTTAGTGTATCACAAGTGTGTGATAACAAAAATAAGGTTCTTTTCACAGATACTGAGTGCTTGGTGTTAAGCAAAGATTATAAGCTCCCTGAGGAAAAATACATAGACTTTAGAACACCAAGGCATAAAGACATATATAATGTGAATCTTAATGGAATTAAGATAAATAATAAAATGTCATGTCTGTATGCTAAAGCCTCAGTAGATGAAAGTAATCTTTGGCACAGGAGATTAGGGCACATAAACTTTAAGAATATTAATAGACTTGTGAGGCTTGGTTTAGTTGATGGTTTGCCTGAAAAGGCTTTCCACAATGACCACTCTTGTGTTGCATGTCTTAAGGGCAAGCAGCACAAGGTCTCATTCAGGTCTAAACAGGTGCACTCTAGTTCTAAACCACTTCACTTATTGCATATGGACCTCTTTGGTCCAACTAATATAGAAAGTTTGAAGGGTAAATCATATTGTTTTGTTATCACTGATGATTATTCCAGGTTTACATGGACTTTCTTTTTAGCCAAGAAAAGTGAAACTGCCCAAAGTCTGATTAATTTCATTACCCAAATTGAAAAGAAGAATGGTAATGAGGTCAAAATTATTAGAAGTGACAATGGGGGTGAGTTTAGAAATCAGTTGTTAGATGATTTTTGTGCCAAGAAAGGGATTACTAGGCAGTTTAGCATAGCTAGAACCCCACAGCAAAATGGGGTTGCTGAAAGGAAGAATAGGACCCTTATTGAAGCAGCCAGAACCATGTTGGCTGATGCCCACTTTCCTATAGCCTTTTGGGCTGAAGCTGTTAACACAGCTTGTTATGTTCAGAATAGGGCATTGGTCAACAAGATACATAATAAGACACCTTATGAATTACTTTGGGGAAGGAAGCCAAATATTGGTTTTCTAAAGCCTTTTGGTTGTCATGTAGTTGTTCTAGAAACTAGTGAGGCCCTAGGTAAATTTGATTCAAAAGGTGATGAAGGCTACTTCATGGGTTATTCAGTGCAGAGTAAAGGATATAGGGTTTACATTAAAAAGGAAAAACGTATACTTGAAAAAGTACATGTTAGGTTTTTAGAGAGTAAACCTAGTGATCCTGAGAGTGGTCCAAATTGGTTGTTTGACTTAGAACCTTTATCTAGAGCTTTAAATTATATGCCTGTTACTGATCCAGACATTGTGAAGGTAACTTCAAGTGTTTTGGAAAAGAGAATTGGTAATGTTTCAGGTATACAGGTTGCTAAGGAGGATGGACCACCAGCAGTTAAATCATCTCCCACACAAGAATTTGTTACACTTCCTATATGGACAGATGAGTATTATGCTGCTGCTACTGCTGCTAGGAAAGATAATGGTGGTGTTCAAATACCACCAAATACAAACATGCATGATTCTTCAGGCGCTGACAAAGGGAAATCAAGCGCTGACACGACCAATTCAGACGCTGATGGCTCCAACGCTGACAACAACAGTTCAAGCGTTGTTAGCCCAAGCGCTGACAAACAAGGATCAGACTTTGGTGACACCTTTACACAGCTTTTCTCTTCCCATTTTGAACAGGGTGGACCTTCTAATGTCCATGAAGAGATTTCTGTTGATCAAGAAGAATCTGAAGAAGATATTGGCAACATGGATCGTGAAGTTGAGGACACCAGACTTTTTGAAGGAGGAGTTCTCACTTCCACAGCTAAGGATCACCCCACATCTCAAATCATTGGTGATGTTATGGCTCCAGTTCAGACAAGAAGATCCCATCAAGGTCTTGGTGGATTTATTGCCAATATACACAAGAAGGTTGATACCCCTCTTGTACAAGCATGTTTGTTTGCCTGTTTTCTGTCACAGGAAGAACCCAAGAAAATTTTTGATGCTCTCAAGGAACCAAGTTGGGTGGAAGCAATGCAGGATGAGCTTCACCAATTTGCTATCCAGGATGTTTGGGAGCTGGTTGATTGTCCTAGATATGTGAGACCAATTGGGACAAGATGGGTTCTAAGGAACAAGAAAGATGAAAGAGGTATTGTGGTCAGAAACAAGGCACGTTTGGTAGCTCAGGGATATACACAAGAGGAAGGAATTGATTATGAAGAAGTTTTTGCACCAGTTGCAAGAATTGAAGCTATAAGAATTTTTCTAGCTTATGCCTCTTGTATGAACTTCACTGTTTATCAAATGGATGTGAAGAGTGCTTTCCTCTATGGGACAATTGTTGAGGAGGTATATGTCATGCAACCTCCTGGTTTTGAAGATCCTGAAAATCCAGACAAGGTTTATAGAGTGAAGAAAGCAATGTATGGACTTCATCAAGCCCCAAGAGCATGGTATGGTACATTGTCCACCTACTTGGTGGAAAATGGTTTCAAAAGGGGCACCATAGATCAGACACTGTTTACAAAGAAGAAAGGAAAACATGTGTTGCTTGTGCAGGTCTATGTTGATGATATCATTTTTGGGTCTACTGATCCAAAAATGAGTGAGGATTTTTCCAAGCTCATGACAGATAAATTCAAGATGAGTGCAATGGGTGAGATGAACTTCTTTCTAGGGTTACAAGTTCAGCAGAAAGAAGATGGTATCTTCATCTCCCAAGACAAGTATGTAGCTGAAATCTTGAAGAAATATGGTTTTTCTCCACATGAGAAGGAGGCTTCCACTCCTATGGATAGGCAACACCCTTGGGGAAAAATTGGAGCTGGAAAGGATGTGGATGTTAGGCACTATAGATCAATGATTGGATCATTGATGTATCTTACAGCCTCAAGACCTGACATCATGTTTGCTGTGTGTGCATGTGCACGCCATCAAGTGACTCCCAAAGAATGTCACCTTTTTGCTGTGAAGAGAATTTTTAGGTACTTAAGGTGTTATCCAGATCTTGGATTATGGTACCCAAAAGATTCTCCATTGGATCTTATTGCATATTCAGACAGTGATTATGGTGGTGACAAGTTTGATAGGAAATCCACAACTGGTGGATGCCAATTTCTTGGGAGCAGATTAATATCTTGGCAATGCAAGAAACAAACAGTGGTGGCAAACTCTACAACTGAAGCAGAATATGTGGCTGCAGCTGCTTGTTGTGGACAAGTCTTATGGATTCAGAACCAGCTGTTGGATTATGGGTATAATTTTATGCATACCAAGATTTTTGTAGACAATAACAGTACTTTATGCATTATTAAAAATCCTGTACATCATTCTAAAACCAAACACATAGAAATTAGACATCATTTTATAAGAGATTGCTTTGAGAAAGGTTTAATACAACCAGATAGGGTAGACACAGAGGACAATGTGGCTGATTTATTAACTAAACCTTTTGATGCTGGAAGATTTCAATATTTGGTAACAAATATTAGAATGGTTAATCTCACTTAATATGTGTTTTGGAACCTTTTTGTAAAAGTATGTACAGGATAATGCATTGTTATTGGTCTTTGTGATGATTTAGATTTTCCACATTATTTTTCTAACACTGACAAAGGTAAATGTAACGCTGTCA
Source organism: Glebionis coronaria (assembly GCA_025667525.1). Lineage (NCBI taxonomy): Eukaryota > Viridiplantae > Streptophyta > Magnoliopsida > Asterales > Asteraceae > Glebionis > Glebionis coronaria. The sequence continues at coordinate 59,820 of JANFOE010001204.1, read as the reverse complement.
AGTGTTATTTTGCCGTTGTTAGAGATATTATTGTCTAACGCTGACAAGAGTTCCTTCAACGCTGACAAGTGTTGTCGGGACGCTGTCAGCAACAAATGTTAGTTTTGTGGTTTTCATCTAAATGTGTAGGTAGGTGGTAGCTTTATGCCATTGAATACAGAGTTGCTTATGGATCTTTAAAGAGCTATTTGGACATGTTTTGTTTATGGATGATGGTTGGAATATTTATATTCCTATCTTGACATAAATTTTTAATGTTCATATATATTTTGAGAACTCATGTATCATAGTTTGAGGGGAGGTTTAAGGAACCTTTAGGATTTTTGGGTATCCATATGATACTCTTATCATAATTCTAGATTGTGTCCACAGGTGAGTATGGGTTAGTTTTACTAAACCATGAGGGACTGTAGCATGCATAGTATATCAACTTTGCATGCTGCCAAGACATTTTTGGCCTAGAATTGGTTGTGGTCTGTTGGGAGGCTTGGGAATCATTTTGATATGGGTTTTACCTGGGAGTAACAAGGATTTTATAAGGTAACTTGGTTGTTAAGAATTTTGGTTAGCAAGGGACACTAGAGGACTGTTATGTCTATCTTGCTTATGCAAGTGTGCATAACTGGACAGTGCTTGCCGCCCTATGATAATTATCAGCTTTTGGTTATCTTCTCTAGGATAAATTACTTGTTAAGGTCATTTTTCACTTTTTAAAACAATTTTATTTTTGGACGCTGACAAGATTTTTCCAAGCGTTGTTGTGACCAAAATGGACGCTGACATGGCTTTAGGCGAACGTTGACAAGATTATAGCCGTTGGGCGTTGATGGGTTATATTTGACCGTTGACAAACAATGGGACCTACCCAGTTGTTACTTTTTGACATATTTTCAAGCCATAATTTTAGGAGTTGTTACTTTCATTAAATGCATGAGATAACTTATAAACTTTTTCAATATTTTCATGATTGATTTTTGAAAATCTTTGCCTATTTTCGGGCCAATCACATGCATTCATCCACTCCTATAAATTTGGCTCCTATTTTAAACAGGGTATCTATAATTCTTGTCTAACACTTTTCTCTTATCAACCTTCATCTTTTATACTTCAAATTAACAGCTTTCATCAATGGCACCAAGATTTAACTCAGCAGAATTGGATTTGGGGTTCAAGTCTCAACACAACATGATTGCTTATCTTGTTGCTGATAATACTTTGTTCCCTCAATACACACAGATGGTGGAGTATTTGAATGCATCCCCATTAAGGTATGCTCTTTCTCATGCACCACTCATTCCAGTCACACACATTAAACAGTTTTGGAACACTGTAAGTTCCTCAACAGTTAATGGAGTGACCACATTGACTTCTATTATACATGGGAGACCTTGGGTGGTTACTGAGGCCTTGGTACGCCAGGCCTTGCATCTTGATGATGCTGATGGTATAACCATTCTTCCCATATCTGAAATAGAACAAGGGCTTAGGGCTTTGGGATACCCTATTCCTGATGAAGGTACTCTTAATAAGTACCATAAGCAGGAATTTCCCCCAGCCTGGAAGTACCTAATTCACATTCTCCTTCAATGTTTGAGTCCCAAGTGTACTGCACACAATGAGATCAATAGATCCATTGCAACTGCTATTGTGTGTATTGCAACAGGGCAAAAGTATAACTGGTCTAAAATGATTTTTGAAGGAATGTGTAAAAACAAGGGGACAAAAATGACTTTAGCTTACCCCGTTTTCTGCAAATGATTTTTGATGCTCAAAGATATTGTTCAAGGGATCACAATGATTTTTATAAGATCCCTGAACAAAAGAAGGCTATTTTTACCAAGATGAATTCACCACCTCATAGAGACCTACCATTAACCCCAGCTATGCTTGCTGTTATTGCAGCAGCACAACCCCAACCAGACCCCCAACCTCATGTTGACCCTCACCCACAACTTGAACCTATCCCTGAACCTTTACCCTCACCTGACCAAATGCAAATAGACCAAAATCCCTTCGACGCTGACACATCCAATGTGGGCGTTGATATGCCTATTTCCACCGCTGACACCCAACCATCACAATCCCAAACACCCCTTAACCAACCCACATCTACACCTTCTTCTACACCATCTTCCACACCACCTGAATATAGGTTGCTTAAACGCCAAAGGACTGCTGGAGTGTTCTCCTCTGGTGGTCCTAGCCATGAAGCTGAGAGAACCACCACCACAAGTGTGGCTGGTGACCTGGATGAGGCTGGGACTATTGGTTCTGGCTTAGAAGCTGGCCAAGGCAGTCCCACCATCATTAAGTCCTCATCCATGCCCAATGAACCTGACTTGGGAGGTCAAATCCCCATTTTGGAAGAGGGCAGACTGGAACCAATGACGCTTTTAGAATTGACGGCTGTCTGCATTAGCTTGCAAAAGCAAAATGCAGACTTAGTACAAATTGTCAGTAACCAAGGCCTTGAACTCAAGGAATTGAGGGAGAGGATTGTTGTTTTGGAGAGTGCTCATTCAAGGGGAGGTATGGAGGAGTCTTTCAAAGGGGAGGAAGATCAAAGAAATCTGAGTGATAAGAGCAGTCAAGATGGACAATCATTGGATGTTGCTGAAGCTCTTACTACTTTGAAGGAACAAACAGGTTTTGATACGTCCTTGATCTCTCCAACCAATTTAAATTTATCATTTACAGATATGTTGAGAGAGGTTACACAAGGCGCTGAGGGAAAATATTTGAGCGTTGATAAGGCAAGTTTGGACGCTGACAGAAGTATTTTGGGCGCTGATAGAGGAAATTTGGGCGTTGACAGATCTGCATATGGAGGTGATGTATTCCAGTCATCATCTATCATCAAAGATGTTCCTACTCAGGTATTATCATCTACCCTACCAACAATTGCACCAACAGATAAGGGTAAGGGTAAGTTGGTAGAAGAAATTGTTCCAAAGAATGCAGCTCAGGTTGAATTTGATAGAAGATTGGCTGAGCAAATGATGGAACAAGGTGAAAAGGAAAAGTCACCATTTGTTGTGACTTCTGAAGAAGAAAGTGATGAAGCTAGCTCAGATTCAAGTGTGATGATTGTTGAACCAGAAAGACTTGAGTATGGTGATGAGCTTGCTAGGGAAAAGCTGAGAGATTTAAAGTTGCAGATTGATTTTGATATGCCAGAGGTAGTTCAGATGTACAATTCTTGGGAAGAAAGCTGTTTGGATAATCCAGACTTGACCATTTCAGATCAGATATGGGGTTTGGAAATTCTTCTTAGAGTTCAGAAGGATTGTAAGGTGATGTTGAAGTACAAGGCAAGCAACATTCTCTCTGAGTTGAAAAGGGATAGAAGGAAGCTCTACTTTATGTTGCTCAAATGTCATGGAGTTGGATGGACACATCAGAAGCTGAAGGCTTTGACATTTGATGAATTGGAACATAGGGCTTATCCTATTTGGGTGAAAGTGCAAGAAGAAAACACTTTCAGACTTCTTTCAGATGAAAGAAAGGAGCAACTTGCAGAAGAGATGGCAATCAAGAAAGCTATGATAGTTCCTAGACCAGTAAAGAAGGGATTTATTCTTGAGTTTCCAAAAGATATGAATCAAATATATCCAAGTGAAGCAATCATTAGAAAGAGCCTCAAGCTCTCCCCATTAGAAGCTTCAGATATGGTGCATGTGTTACCACTAGATTCCAGGAATCCAATTGTGAGTTATGATGAAGATGAATGTGGATTCTGGAAAATTGGAAGATTTGGCAAGGAGGTACACACTTTTACCACTCTCATATCTTTATTTGCAAGTTGTGACAGAGAAGACTTGGTGGACCTTTGTAGGTTGCTAGAGACCAAGTATGAGGCTGAAGCACCAACTTCAGCCAATGGAATAAAACTTTGGACCACATTCAAAAGAATGTGTGGGACAAAAGAAGAAGATCCTGAAATATGGAAGGATCTTGAAGATGACCTCAGTGGTCTTCAATGGAGGTTATATTCAGCTGCAGGTGTATACCATTTGAGTTCTACAAAGTTTGCTGAGTATTTACTTGTAGATGCTCAGTATTTTATATCCAAGGCTGTTTTGGAGAAGATGAAGGACACCCAGTTGGAGATAGACTATACAAGTGACGTGGCAAAGAATTTGATCAGATTTATTTATCACCAATATGATAAGGTTTGTCAGACTCCTCCAAGTTCTTAATGTTTATTTATAAACTTGATCATAAGAGTGGATATCAAGTTTAGGGGAGGATTGTTGGGAATAAATTAAGGCCAGATCACTTGAACGCTGACAAGAACAACTCAAGCGTTGACAAGAGCAAAGTGAGCGCTGATAGCATAAGCGTTGACAAGTTAAAGTCAAGCGTTGACAGATTGAAGACAAGCACTGATGGAAGATGTGAGCTACACGTTTATTATATTCTAGAATACTTCTAGTAAGGATAGAGTCGACAATGTATTTTATATGTTTATCTTTACCTAGAATAGTTGATTCGTAGCTTATTGTACAAGACTTCTTGTTCTATAAAAGAAGATCTTTTAGGTTAAAGTTAAAATATAAGTTTTCATAAGTTTTCGATTGTTAAAACTCTTTCATTGTAACCAAGTACGATTATTCTAATACAAGTGAAAGTTTGTTTAACATCTTGTGTTTTAGATCAAGTGTTAATTCCGCATAACACTTTGTTACTTTATTCATAAGCAAAGGTTTCTCTACGTGTAGTACTTGATCTAATCTCGTATACACAAAGCTTAATCGATCTAAGTTTGGGATCAACATTTTTCATTATTTTGTATATTATCCACCTTTGTAGGTTTCCGAAGGAATATCAATATCATTGTTTTGTTGATCAAACAATGTTAAATGTTGTTGGAGCTCACTCGTACTTTTAATATCAATTGATGGTACGCCATCACGATTTCCTTGTCTAGTAAAACCACAACTACATCACCAACTAATTTGCTAAAGTCTGGTTAAAACATAGCCAAACCAACCAAAACATCCTAAAGACGACCACAACATGATCAATACAATCAAAATATAGTAGAAATCCTATTTCCATGGATTTGGCATGGTTTGCCCGGTTTATTCATACTTTCTCCGGCTTTCCCCGGTTAACGTCCGATTTCGTCCGATCTAGTCCGATTTCGTCCGTTTTGATATGTTTCGAACGGTTTAGCCCGTTTCAGCCAGATTTGGATGTGTATGACCATGTTTGAAAGTTGTACAGTTAGTATATGCCTATGAAATTATATATTGATGGAGGCAAATGTATTGAAGAACAGACTGACTTGGATCTAGAAGCCCAAGATCGTGTGACGAAGAAGGCTTTCTTAAAATGGTCATAACTTCAGCACCGTAAGTTCGTTTTCAGCCCGTGACCTGTCAAAACGACCGAAAAAACAAGAGGAACATCGTTGTAACCAACTTTAAGCTGGTTAAGGATTTTTGAAGGCCCAAAAAGCCATTTTGCTATGCTTTTTTCATTATTTTCTATATTATCCACCTTTGTAGGTTTCCGAAGGAAAATCAATATCATTGTTTTGTTGATCAAACAATGTTAAATGTTGTTGGAGCTCACTCGTATTTTTAATATCAATTGATGGTATGCCATCACGATTTCCTTGTCTAGTAAAACCACAACTACATCACCAACTAATTTGCTACATTCAAGTCTGGTTAAAACATAGCCAAACCCAACCAAAACATGCTAAAGACGACCACAACATGATCAATACAATCAAAACATAGTAGAAATCCTATTTCCACGGATTTGGCATGGTTTGCCCGGTTTATTCATACTTTCTCCGGCTTTCCCTGGTTAACGTCCGATTCCGTCAGATCTCGTCCGATTTCGTCCGATCTCGTCCGATCTCGTCCGTTTTGATATGTTTCGAACGGTTTAGCCCGTTTCAGACGCATTTGGATGTGTATAAACATGTTTGAAAGTTGTACAGTTAGTATATGCCTATTAATTTATATATTGATGGAGGCAAAAGTATTGAAGAACAGACTGACTTGGTTCTCGAAGCCAAAGATCGTGTGACGAAGAAGGCTTTCTTAAAATGGTCATAACTTCAGTACTGTAAGTTCGTTTTTAGCCCGTGACCTGTCAAAACGACCGAAAAAACAAGAGGAACATTGTTGTAACCAACTTTAAGCTGGTTAAGGATTTTTTAAGGCCCAAAAAGCTATTTTACTATGCTTTTTTCATTATTTTGTATATTATCCACCTTTGTAGGTTTCAGAAGGAAAATCAATATCATTGTTTTGTTGATCAAACAATGTTAAATGTTGTTGGAGCTCACTCGTATTTTTAATATCAATTGATGGTATGCCATCACGATTTCCTTGTCTAGTAAAACCACAACTACATCACCAACTAATTTCCTACATTCAAGTCTAGTTAAAACATAGCCAAACCCAACCAAAACATGCTAAAGACGACCACAACATGATCAATACAATCAAAACATTGTAGAAATCCTATTTCCACGGATTTGGCATGGTTTGCCCGGTTTATTCATACTTTCTCCGGCTTTCCCCGGTTATCGTCCGATTCCGTCCGATCTCGTCCGATTTCGTCCGATCTCGTCCGATCTCGTCCGTTTTGATATGTTTCGAACGGTTTAGCCCGTTTCAGACGGATTTGGATGTGTATAAACATGTTTGAAAGTTGTACAGTTAGTATATGCCTATGAAATTATATATTGATGGAGGCAAAAGTATTGAAGAACAGACTGACTTGGTTCTCGAAGCCCAAGATCGTGTGACGAAGAAGGCTTTCTTAAAATGGTCATAACTTCAGCACCGTAAGTTCGTTTTCTGCCCTTGACCTGTCAAAACGACCGAAAAAACAAGAGGAACATCGTTGTAACCAACTTTAAGATGGTTAAGGATTTTTGATGGCCCAGAAAGCCATTTTACTATGCTTTTTTCATTATTTTCTATATTATCCACCTTTGTAGGTTTCCGAAGGAAAATCAATATCATTGTTTTGTTGATCAAACAATGTTAAATGTTGTTGGAGCTCTCTCGTATTTTTAATATCAACTGATGGTATGCCATCACGATTTCCTTGTCTAGTAAAACCACAACTACATCACCAACTAATTTGCTACATTCAAGTCTGGTTAAAACATAGCCAAACCCAACCAAAACATGCTAAAGACGACCACAACATGATCAATACAATCAAAACATAGTAGAAATCCTATTTCCACGGATTTGGCATGGTTTGCCCGGTTTATTCATACTTTCTCCGGCTTTCCCTGGTTAACGTCCGATTCCGTCCGATCTCGTCCGATTTCGTCTGATCTCGTCCGATCTCGTCCGTTTTGATATGTTTCGAACGGTTTAGCCCGTTTCAGACGCATTTGGATGTGTTTAAACATGTTTGAAAGTTGTACAGTTAGTATATGCCTATGAATTTATATATTGATGGAGGCAAAAGTATTGAAGAACAGACTGACTTGGTTCTCGAAGCCCAAGATCGTGTGACGAAGAAGGTTTTCTTAAAATGGTCATAACTTCAGCACCGTAAGTTCGTTTTCAGCCCGTGACCTGTCAAAACGACCGAAAAAACAAGAGGAACATCGTTGTAACCAACTTTAAGCTGGTTAAGGATTTTTGAAGGCCCAAAAAGCCATTTTACTATGCTTTTTTCATTATTTTCTATAATATCCACCTTTGTAGGTTTCCGAAGGAAAATCAATATCATTGTTTTGTTGATCAAAGAATGTTAAATGTTGTTGGAGCTCACTCGTATTTTTAATATCAATTGATGGTATGCCATCACGATTTCCTTGTCTACTAAAACCACAACTACATCACCAACTAATTTGCTACATTCAAGTCTGGTTAAAACATAGCCAAACCCAACCAAAACATGCTAAAGACGACCACAACATGATCAATACAATCAAAACATAGTAGAAATCCTATTTCCACGGATTTGGCATGGTTTGCCCGGTTTATTCATACTTTCTCCGGCTTTCCCCGGTTAACGTCCGATCTCGTCCGATTTCGTCCGATTTCGTCCGATCTCGTCCGTTTTAATATGTTTCGAACGGTTTAGCCCGTTTCAGACGGATTTGGATGTGTATGACCATGTTTGAAGGTTGTACAGTTAGTATATGCCTATGAAATTATATATTGATGGAGGCAAAAGTATTGAAGAATAGACTGACTTGGTTCTCGAAGCCCAAGATCGTGTGACGAAGAAGGCTTTCTTAAAATGGTCATAACTTCAGCACCGTAAGTTCGTTTTCAGCCCGTGACCTGTCAAAACGACCGAAAAAACAAGAGGAACATCGTTGTAACCAACTTTAAGCTGGTTAAGGATTTCTGAAGGCCCAAAAAGCCATTTTACTATGCTTTTTTCATTATTTTGTATATTATCCACCTTTGTAGGTTTCCGAAGGAAAAACAATATCATTGTTTTGTTGATCAAACAATGTTAAATGTTGTTGGAGCTCACTCGTATTTTTAATATCAATTGATGGTATGCCATCACGATTTCCTTGTCTAGTAAAACCACAACTACAACACCAACTAATTTGCTACATTCAAGTCTGGTTAAAACATAGTCAAACCAACCAAAACATCCTAAAGACGACCACAACATGATCAATACAATCAAAACATAGTAGAAATCCTATTTCCACGGATTTGGCATGGTTTGCCCGGTTTATTCATACTTTCTCCGGCTTTCCCTGGTTAACGTCCGATTCCGTCCGATCTCGTCCGATTTCGTCCGATCTCGTCCGATCTCGTCCGTTTTGATATGTTTCGAACGGTTTAGCCCGTTTCAGACGCATTTGGATGTGTATAAACATGTTTGAAAGTTGTACAGTTAGTATATGCCTATGAATTTATATATTGATGGAGGCAAAAGTATTGAAGAACAGACTGACTTGGTTCTCGAAGCCAAAGATCGTGTGACGAAGAAGGCTTTCTTAAAATGGTCATAACTTCAGCACCGTAAGTTCGTTTTCAGCCCGTGACCTGTCAAAACGACCGAAAAAACAAGAGGAACATTGTTGTAACCAACTTTAAGCTGGTTAAGGATTTTTGAAGGCCCAAAAAGCCATTTTACTATGCTTTTTTCATTATTTTGTATATTATCCACCTTTGTAGGTTTCCGAAGGAAAATCAATATCATTGTTTTGTTGATCAAACAATGTTAAATGTTGTTGGAGCTCACTCGTATTTTTAATATCAATTGATGGTATGCCATCACGATTTCCTTGTCTAGTAAAACCACAACTACATCACCAACTAATTTCCTACATTCAAGTCTGGTTAAAACATAGCCAAACCCAACCAAAACATGCTAAAGACGACCACAACATGATCAATACAATCAAAAGATAGTAGAAATCCTATTTCCACGGATTTGGCATGGTTTGCCCGGTTTATTCATACTTTCTCCGGCTTTCCCCGGTTATCGTCCGATTCCGTCCGATCTCGTCCGATTTCGTCCGATCTCGTCCGTTTTGATATGTTTCGAACGGTTTAGCCCGTTTCAGACGGATTTGGATGTGTATAAACATGTTTGAAAGTTGTACAGTTAGTATATGCCTATGAAATTATATATTGATGGAGGCAAAAGTATTGAAGAACAGACTGACTTGGTTCTCGAAGCCCAAGATCGTGTGGCGAAGAAGGCTTTCTTAAAATGGTCATAACTTCAGCACCGTAAGTTCGTTTTCAGCCCGTGACCTGTCAAAACAACCGAAAAAACAAGAGGAACATCGTTGTAACCAACTTTAAGCTGGTTAAGGATTTTTGAAGGCCCAAAAAGCCATTTTGCTATGATTTTTTCATTATTTTCTATATTATCCACCTTTGTAGGTTTCCGAAGGAAAATCAATATCATTGTTTTGTTGATCAAACAATGTTAAATGTTTTTGGAGCTCACTCGTATTTTTAATATCAATTGATGGTATGCCATCACGATTTCCTTGTCTAGTAAAACCACAACTACATCACCAACTAATTTGCTACATTCAAGTCTGGTTAAAACATAGCCAAACCCAACCAAAACATGCTAAAGACGACCACAACATGATCAATACAATCAAAACATAGTAGAAATCCTATTTCCACGGATTTGGCATGGTTTGCCCGGTTTATTCATACTTTCTCCGGCTTTCCCTGGTTAACGTCCGATTCCGTCAGATCTCGTCCGATTTCGTCCGATCTCGTCCGATCTCGTCCGTTTTGATATGTTTCGAACGGTTTAGCCCGTTTCAGACGCATTTGGATGTGTATAAACATGTTTGAAAGTTGTACAGTTAGTATATGCCTATTAATTTATATATTGATGGAGGCAAAAGTATTGAAGAACAGACTGACTTGGTTCTCGAAGCCAAAGATCGTGTGACGAAGAAGGCTTTCTTAAAATGGTCATAACTTCAGTACTGTAAGTTCGTTTTTAGCCCGTGACCTGTCAAAACGACCGAAAAAACAAGAGGAACATTGTTGTAACCAACTTTAAGCTGGTTAAGGATTTTTTAAGGCCCAAAAAGCTATTTTACTATGCTTTTTTCATTATTTTGTATATTATCCACCTTTGTAGGTTTTAGAAGGAAAATCAATATCATTGTTTTGTTGATCAAACAATGTTAAATGTTGTTGGAGCTCACTCGTATTTTTAATATCAATTGATGGTATGCCATCACGATTTCCTTGTCTAGTAAAACCACAACTACATCACCAACTAATTTCCTACATTCAAGTCTAGTTAAAACATAGCCAAACCCAACCAAAACATGCTAAAGACGACCACAACATGATCAATACAATCAAAACATTGTAGAAATCCTATTTCCACGGATTTGGCATGGTTTGCCCGGTTTATTCATACTTTCTCCGGCTTTCCCCGGTTATCGTCCGATTCCGTCCGATCTCGTCCGATTTCGTCCGATCTCGTCCGATCTCGTCCGTTTTGATATGTTTCGAACGGTTTAGCCCGTTTCAGACGAATTTGGATGTGTATAAACATGTTTGAAAGTTGTACAGTTAGTATATGCCTATGAAATTATATATTGATGGAGGCAAAAGTATTGAAGAACAGACTGACTTGGTTCTCGAAGCCCAAGATCGTGTGACGAAGAAGGCTTTCTTAAAATGGTCATAACTTCAGCACCGTAAGTTCGTTTTCTGCCCTTGACCTGTCAAAACGACCGAAAAAACAAGAGGAACATCGTTGTAACCAACTTTAAGATGGTTAAGGATTTTTGATGGCCCAGAAAGCCATTTTACTATGCTTTTTTCATTATTTTCTATATTATCCACCTTTGTAGGTTTCCGAAGGAAAATCAATATCATTGTTTTGTTGATCAAACAATGTTAAATGTTGTTGGAGCTCTCTCGTATTTTTAATATCAACTGATGGTATGCCATCACGATTTCCTTGTCTAGTAAAACCACAACTACATCACCAACTAATTTGCTACATTCAAGTCTGGTTAAAACATAGCCAAACCCAACCAAAACATGCTAAAGACGACCACAACATGATCAATACAATCAAAACATAGTAGAAATCCTATTTCCACGGATTTGGCATGGTTTGCCCGGTTTATTCATACTTTCTCCGGCTTTCCCTGGTTAACGTCCGATTCCGTCCGATCTCGTCCGATTTCGTCTGATCTCGTCCGATCTCGTCCGTTTTGATATGTTTCGAACGGTTTAGCCCGTTTCAGACGCATTTGGATGTGTTTAAACATGTTTGAAAGTTGTACAGTTAGTATATGCCTATGAATTTATATATTGATGGAGGCAAAAGTATTGAAGAACAGACTGACTTGGTTCTCGAAGCCCAAGATCGTGTGACGAAGAAGGTTTTCTTAAAATGGTCATAACTTCAGCACCGTAAGTTCGTTTTCAGCCCGTGACCTGTCAAAACGACCGAAAAAACAAGAGGAACATCGTTGTAACCAACTTTAAGCTGGTTAAGGATTTTTGAAGGCCCAAAAAGCCATTTTACTATGCTTTTTTCATTATTTTCTATAATATCCACCTTTGTAGGTTTCCGAAGGAAAATCAATATCATTGTTTTGTTGATCAAAGAATGTTAAATGTTGTTGGAGCTCACTCGTATTTTTAATATCAATTGATGGTATGCCATCACGATTTCCTTGTCTACTAAAACCACAACTACATCACCAACTAATTTGCTACATTTAAGTCTGGTTAAAACATAGCCAAACCCAACCAAAACATGCTAAAGACGACCACAACATGATCAATACAATCAAAACATAGTAGAAATCCTATTTCCACGGATTTGGCATGGTTTGCCCGGTTTATTCATACTTTCTCCGGCTTTCCCCGGTTAACGTCCGATCTCGTCCGATTTCGTCCGATTTCGTCCGATCTCGTCCGTTTTAATATGTTTCGAACGGTTTAGCCCGTTTCAGACGGATTTGGATGTGTATGACCATGTTTGAAGGTTGTACAGTTAGTATATGCCTATGAAATTATATATTGATGGAGGCAAAAGTATTGAAGAATAGACTGACTTGGTTCTCGAAGCCCAAGATCGTGTGACGAAGAAGGCTTTCTTAAAATGGTCATAACTTCAGCACCGTAAGTTCGTTTTCAGCCCGTGACCTGTCAAAACGACCGAAAAAACAAGAGGAACATCGTTGTAACCAACTTTAAGCTGGTTAAGGATTTTTGAAGGCCCAAAAAGCCATTTTACTATGCTTTTTTCATTATTTTGTATATTATCCACCTTTGTAGGTTTCCGAAGGAAAAACAATATCATTGTTTTGTTGATCAAACAATGTTAAATGTTGTTGGAGCTCACTCGTATTTTTAATATCAATTGATGGTATGCCATCACGATTTCCTTGTCTAGTAAAACCACAACTACAACACCAACTAATTTGCTACATTCAAGTCTGGTTAAAACATAGTCAAACCAACCAAAACATCCTAAAGACGACCACAACATGATCAATACAATCAAAACATAGTAGAAATCCTATTTCCACGGATTTGGCATGGTTTGCCCGGTTTATTCATACTTTCTCCGGCTTTCCCTGGTTAACGTCCGATTCCGTCCGATCTCGTCCGATTTCGTCCGATCTCGTCCGATCTCGTCCGTTTTGATATGTTTCGAACGGTTTAGCCCGTTTCAGACGCATTTGGATGTGTATAAACATGTTTGAAAGTTGTACAGTTAGTATATGCCTATGAATTTATATATTGATGGAGGCAAAAGTATTGAAGAACAGACTGACTTGGTTCTCGAAGCCAAAGATCGTGTGACGAAGAAGGCTTTCTTAAAATGGTCATAACTTCAGCACCGTAAGTTCGTTTTCAGCCCGTGACCTGTCAAAACGACCGAAAAAACAAGAGGAACATTGTTGTAACCAACTTTAAGCTGGTTAAGGATTTTTGAAGGCCCAAAAAGCCATTTTACTATGCTTTTTTCATTATTTTGTATATTATCCACCTTTGTAGGTTTCCGAAGGAAAATCAATATCATTGTTTTGTTGATCAAACAATGTTAAATGTTGTTGGAGCTCACTCGTATTTTTAATATCAATTGATGGTATGCCATCACGATTTCCTTGTCTAGTAAAACCACAACTACATCACCAACTAATTTCCTACACTCAAGTCTGGTTAAAACATAGCCAAACCCAACCAAAACATGCTAAAGACGACCACAACATGATCAATACAATCAAAAGATAGTAGAAATCCTATTTCCACGGATTTGGCATGGTTTGCCCGGTTTATTCATACTTTCTCCGGCTTTCCCCGGTTATCGTCCGATTCCGTCCGATCTCGTCCGATTTCGTCCGATCTCGTCCGTTTTGATATGTTTCGAACGGTTTAGCCCGTTTCAGACGGATTTGGATGTGTATAAACATGTTTGAAAGTTGTACAGTTAGTATATGCCTATGAAATTATATATTGATGGAGGCAAAAGTATTGAAGAACAGACTGACTTGGTTCTCGAAGCCCAAGATCGTGTGGCGAAGAAGGCTTTCTTAAAATGGTCATAACTTCAGCACCGTAAGTTCGTTTTCAGCCCGTGACCTGTCAAAACAACCGAAAAAACAAGAGGAACATCGTTGTAACCAACTTTAAGCTGGTTAAGGATTTTTGAAGGCCCAAAAAGCCATTTTGCTATGCTTTTTTCATTATTTTCTATATTATCCACCTTTGTAGGTTTCCGAAGGAAAATCAATATCATTGTTTTGTTGATCAAACAATGTTAAATGTTGTTGGAGCTCACTCGTATTTTTAATATCAATTGATGGTATGCCATCACGATTTCCTTGTCTAGTAAAACCACAACTACATCACCAACTAATTTACTACATTCAAGTCTGGTTAAAACATAGCCAAACCCAACCAAAACATGCTAAAGACGACCACAACATGATCAATACAATCAAAACATAGTAGAAATCCTATTTCCACGGATTTGGCATGGTTTGCCCGGTTTATTCATACTTTCTCCGGATTTCCCTGGTTAACGTCCGATTCCGTCCGATCTCGTCCGATTTCGTCCGATCTCGTCCGATCTCGTCCGTTTTGATATGTTTCGAACGGTTTAGCCCGTTTCAGACGCATTTGGATGTGTATAAACATGTTTGAAAGTTTTACAGTTAGTATATGCCTATGAATTTATATATTGATGGAGGCAAAAGTATTGAAGAACAGACTGACTTGGTTCTCGAAGCCCAAGATCGTGTGACGAAGAAGGCTTTCTTAAAATGGTCATAACTTCAGCACCGTAAGTTTGTTTTCAGCCCGTGACCTGTCAAAAAGACCGAAAAAACAAGAGGAACATTGTTGTAACCAACTTTAAGCTGGTTAAGGATTTTTGAAGGCCCAAAAAGCCATTTTACTATGCTTTTTTCATTATTTTGTATATTATCCACCTTTGTAGGTTTCTGAAGGAAAATCAATATCATTGTTTTGTTGATCAAACAATGTTAAATGTTGTTGGAGCTCACTCGTATTTTTAATATCAATTGATGGTATGCCATCACGATTTCCTTGTCTAGTAAAACCACAACTACATCACCAACTAATTTCCTACATTCAAGTCTGGTTAAAACATAGCCAAACCCAACCAAAACATGCTAAAGACGACCACAACATGATCAATACAATCAAAAGATAGTAGAAATCCTATTTCCACGGATTTGGCATGGTTTGCCCGGTTTATTCATACTTTCTCCGGCTTTCCCCGGTTATCGTCCGATTCCGTCCGATCTCGTCCGATTTCGTCCGATCTCGTCCGTTTTGATATGTTTCGAACGGTTTAGCCCATTTCAGACGGATTTGGATGTGTATAAACATGTTTGAAAGTTGTACAGTTAGTATATGCCTATGAAATTATATACTGATGGAGGCAATAGTATTGAAGAACAGACTGACTTGGTTCTCGAAGCCCAAGATCGTGTGGCGAAGAAGGCTTTCTTAAAATGGTCATAACTTCAGCACCGTAAGTTCGTTTTCAGCCCGTGACCTGTCAAAACGACCGAAAAAACAAGAGGAACATCGTTGTAACCAACTTTAAGCTGGTTAAGGATTTTTGAAGGCCCAAAAAGCCATTTTGCTATGCTTTTTTCATTATTTTCTATATTATCCACCTTTGTAGGTTTCCGAAGGAAAATCAATATCATTGTTTTGTTGATCAAACAATGTTAAATGTTGTTGGAGCTCACTCGTATTTTTAATATCAATTGATGGTATGCAATCACGATTTCTTTGTCTAGTAAAACCACAACTACATCACCAACTAATTTGCTACATTCAAGTCTGGTTAAAACATAGCCAAACCCAACCAAAACATGCTAAAGACGACCACAACATGATCAATACAATCAAAACATAGTAGAAATCCTATTTCCACGGATTTGGCATGGTTTGCCCGGTTTATTCATACTTTCTCCGGCTTTCCCTGGTTAACGTCCGATTCCGTCCGATCTCGTCCGATTTCGTCCGATCTCGTCCGATCTCGTCCGTTTTGATATGTTTCGAACGCTTTAGCCCGTTTCAGACGCATTTGGATGTGTATAAACATGTTTGAAAGTTGTACAGTTAGTATATGCCTATGAATTTATATATTGATGGAGGCAAAAGTATTGAAGAACAGACTGACTTGGTTCTCGAAGCCCAAGATCGTGTGACGAAGAAGGCTTTCTTAAAATGGTTATAACTTCAGCACCGTAAGTTCGTTTTCAGCCTGTGACCTGTCAAAACGATCGAAAAAACAAGAGGAACATCGTTGTAACCAACTTTAAGCTGGTTAAGGATTTTTGAAGGCCCAAAAAGCCATTTTACTATGCTTTTTTTATTATTTTCTATATTATCCACCTTTGTAGGTTTCCGAAGGAAAATCAATATCATTGTTTTGTTGATCAAAGAATGTTAAATGTTGTTGGAGCTCACTCGTATTTTTAATATCAATTGATGGTATGCCATCACGATTTCCTTGTCTTGTAAAACCACAACTACATCACCAACTAATTTGCTACATTCAAGTCTGGTTAAAACATAGCCAAACCCAACCAAAACATGCTAAAGACGACCACAACATGATCAATACAATCAAAACATAGTAGAAATCCTATTTCCACGGATTTGGCATGGTTTGCCTGGTTTATTCATACTTTCTCCGGCTTTCCCCGGTTAACGTCCGATTCCGTCCGATCTCGTCCGATTTCGTCCGATTTCGTCCGATCTCGTCCGTTTTAATATGTTTCGAACGGTTTAGCCCGTTTCAGACGGATTTGGATGTGTATGACCATGTTTGAAGGTTGTACAGTTAGTATATGCCTGTGAAATTATATATTGATGGAGGCAAAAGTATTGAAGAACAGACTGACTTGGTTCTCGAAGCCCAAGATCATGTGACGAAGAAGGCTTTCTTAAAATGGTCATAACTTCAGCACCGTAAGTTCGTTTTCAGCCCGTGACCTGTCAAAACGACCGAAAAACAAGAGGAACATCGTTGTAAGCAACTTTAAGCTGGTTAAGGATTTTTGAAGGCCCAAAAAGCCATTTTACTATGCTTTTTTCATTATTTTGTATATTATCCACCTTTGTAGGTTTCCGAAGGAAAATCAATATCATTGTTTTGTTGATCAAACAATGTGAAATGTTGTTGGAGCTCACTCGTACTTTTAATATCAATTGATGGTACGCCATCACGATTTCCTTGTCTAGTAAAACCACAACTACATCACCAACTAATTTGCTAAAGTCTGGTTAAAACATAGCCAAACCAACCAAAACATCCTAAAGACGACCACAACATGATCAATAAAATCAAAATATAGTAGAAATCCTATTTCCATGGATTTGGCATGGTTTGCCCGGTTTATTCATACTTTCTCTGGCTTTCCCCGGTTAACGTCCGATTTCGTCCGATCTCGTCCGATTTCGTCCGTTTTGATATGTTTCGAACGGTTTAGCCCGTTTCAGCCAGATTTGGATGTGTATGACCATGTTTGAAAGTTGTACAGTTAGTATATGCCTATGAATTTATATATTGATGGAGGCAAAAGTATTGAAGAACAGACTGACTTGGTTCTCGAAGCCAAAGATCGTGTGACGAAGAAGGCTTTCTTAAAATGGTCATAACTTCAGCACCGTAAGTTCGTTTTCAGCCCGTGACCTGTCAAAACGACCGAAAAACAAGAGGAACATTGTTGTAACCAACTTTAAGCTGGTTAAGGATTTTTGAAGGCCCAAAAAGCCATTTTACTATGCTTTTTTCATTATTTTGTATATTATCCACCTTTGTAGGTTTCCGAAGGAAAATCAATATCATTGTTTTGTTGATCAAACAATGTTAAATGTTGTTGAAGCTCACTCGTATTTTTAATATCAATTGATGGTATGCCATCACGATTTCCTTGTCTAGTAAAACCACAACTACATCACCAACTAATTTCCTACATTCAAGTCTGGTTAAAACATAGCCAAACCCAACCAAAACATGCTAAAGACGACCACAACATGATCAATACAATCAAAAGATAGTAGAAATCCTATTTCCACGGATTTGGCATGGTTTGCCCGGTTTATTCATACTTTCTCCGGCTTTCCCCGGTTATCGTCCGATTCCGTCCGATCTCGTCCTATTTCGTCCGATCTCGTCCGTTTTGATATGTTTCGAACGGTTTAGCCCGTTTCAGACGGATTTGGATGTGTATAAACATGTTTGAAAGTTGTACAGTTAGTATATGCCTATGAAATTATATATTGATGGAGGCAAAAGTATTGAAGAACAGACTGACTTGGTTCTCGAAGCCCAAGATCGTGTGGCGAAGAAGGCTTTCTTAAAATGGTCATAACTTTAGCACCGTAAGTTCGTTTTCAGCTCGTGACCTGTCAAAACGACCGAAAAAACAAGAGGAACATCGTTTTAACCAACTTTAAGCTGGTTAAGGATTTTTGAAGGCCCAAAAAGCCATTTTGCTATGCTTTTTTCATTATTTTCTATATTATCCACCTTTGTAGGTTTCCGAAGGAAAATCAATATCATTGTTTTGTTGATCAAACAATGTTAAATGTTGTTGGAGCTCACTCGTATTTTTAATATCAATTGATGGTATGCCATCACGATTTCCTTGTCTAGTAAAACCACAACTACATCACCAACTAATTTGCTACATTCAAGTCTGGTTAAAACATAGCCAAACCCAACCAAAACATGCTAAAGACGACCACAACATGATCAATACAATCAAAACATAGTAGAAATCCTATTTCCACGGATTTGGCATGGTTTGCCCGGTTTATTCATACTTTCTCCGGCTTTCCCTGGTTAACGTCCGATTCCGTCCGATCTCGTCCGATTTCGTCCGATCTCGTCCGATCTCGTCCGTTTTGATATGTTTCGAACGGTTTAGCCCGTTTCAGACGCATTTGGATGTGTATAAACATGTTTGAAAGTTGTACAGTTAGTATATGCCTATGAATTTATATATTGATGGAGGCAAAAGTATTGAAGAACAGACTGACTTGGTTCTCGAAGCCCAAGATCGTGTGACGAAGAAGGCTTTCTTAAAATGGTCATAACTTCAGCACCGTAAGTTCGTTTTCAGCCCGTGACCTGTCAAAACGATCGAAAAAACAAGAGGAACATCGTTGTAACCAACTTTAAGCTGGTTAAGGATTTTTGAAGGCCCAAAAAGCCATTTTACTATGCTTTTTTCATTATTTTCTATATTATCCACCTTTGTAGGTTTCCGAAGGAAAATCAATATCATTGTTTTGTTGATCAAAGAATGTTAAATGTTGTTGGAGCTCACTCGTATTTTTAATATCAATTGATGGTATGCCATCACGATTTCCTTGTCTAGTAAAACCACAACTACATCACCAACTAATTTGCTACATTCAAGTCTGGTTAAAACATAGCCAAACCCAACCAAAACATGCTAAAGACGACCACAACATGATCAATGCAATCAAAACATAGTAGAAATCCTATTTCCACGGATTTGGCATGGTTTGCCCGGTTTATTCGTACTTTCTCCGGCTTTCCCCGGTTAACGTCCGATTCCGTCCGATCTCGTCCGATTTCGTCCGATTTCGTCCGATCTCGTCCGTTTTAATATGTTTCGAACGGTTTAGCCCGTTTCAGACGGATTTGGATGTGTATGACCATGTTTGAAGGTTGTACAGTTAGTATATGCCTATGAAATTATATATTGATGGAGGCAAAAGTATTGAAGAACAGACTGACTTGGTTCTCGAAGCCCAAAATCGTGTGACGAAGAAGGCTTTCTTAAAATGGTCATAACTTCAGCACCGTAAGTTCGTTTTCAGCCCGTGACCTGTCAAAACGACCGAAAAACAAGAGGAACATCGTTGTAACCAACTTTAAGCTGGTTAAGGATTTTTGAAGGCCCAAAAAGCCATTTTACTATGCTTTTTTCATTATTTTGTATATTATCCACCTTTGTAGGTTTCCGAAGGAAAATCAATATCATTGTTTTGTTGATCAAACAATGTTAAATGTTGTTGGAGCTCACTCGTACTTTTAATATCAATTGATGGTACGCCATCACGATTTCCTTGTCTAGTAAAACCATAACTACATCACCAACTAATTTGCTAAAGTCTGGTTAAAACATAGCCAAACCAACCAAAACATACTAAAGACGACCACAACATGATCAATACAATCAAAATATAGTAGAAATCCTATTTCCATGGATTTGGCATGGTTTGCCCGGTTTATTCATACTTTCTCCGGCTTTCCCCGGTTAACGTCCGATTTCATCCGATCTCGTCCGATTTCGTCCGTTTTGATATGTTTCGAACGGTTTAGCCCGTTTCAGCCAGATTTGGATGTGTATGACCATGTTTGAAAGTTGTACAGTTAGTATATGCCTATGAAATTATATATTGATGGAGGCAAAAGTATTGAAGAACAGACTGACTTGGATCTAGAAGCCCAAGATCGTGTGATGAAGAAGGCTTTCTTAAAATGGTCATAACTTCAGCACCGTAAGTTCGTTTTCAGCCCGTGACCTGTCAAAACGACCGAAAAAACAAGAGGAACATCGTTGTAACCAACTTTAAGCTGGTTAAGGATTTTTGAAGGCCCAAAAAGCCATTTTGCTATGCTTTTTTCATTATTTTCTATATTATCCACCTTTGTAGGTTTCCGAAGGAAAATCAATATCATTGTTTTGTTGATCAAACAATGTTAAATGTTGTTGGAGCTCACTCGTATTTTTAATATCAATTGATGGTATGCCATCACGATTTCCTTGTCTAGTAAAACCACAAGTACATCACCAACTAATTTGCTACATTCAAGTCTGGTTAAAACATAGCCAAACCCAACCGAAACATGCTAAAGACGACCACAACATGATCAATACAATCAAAACATAGTAGAAATCCTATTTCCACGGATTTGGCATGGTTTGCCCGGTTTATTCATACTTTCTCCGGCTTTCCCTGGTTAACGTCCGATTCCGTCAGATCTCGTCCGATTTCGTCCGATCTCGTCCGTTTTGATATGTTTCGAACGGTTTAGCCCGTTTCAGACGCATTTGGATGTGTATAAACATGTTTGAAAGTTGTACAGTTAGTATATGCCTATGAAATTATATATTCATGGAGGCAAAAGTATTGAAGAACAGACTGACTTGGTTCTCGAAGCCCAAGATCGTGTGACGAAGAAGGCTTTCTTAAAATGGTCATAACTTCAGCACCGTAAGTTCGTTTTCAGCCCGTGACCTGTCAAAACGACCGAAAAACAAGAGGAACATCGTTGTAAGCAACTTTAAGCTGCTTAAGGATTTTTGAAGGCCCAAAAAGCCATTTTACTATGCTTTTTTCATTATTTTGTATATTATCCACCTTTGTAGGTTTCCGAAGGAAAATCAATATCATTGTTTTGTTGATCAAACAATGTGAAATGTTGTTGGAGCTCACTCGTACTTTTAATATCAATTGATGGTACGCCATCACGATTTCCTTGTCTAGTAAAACCACAACTACATCACCAACTAATTTGCTAAAGTCTGGTTAAAACATAGCCAAACCAACCAAAACATCCTAAAGACGACCACAACATGATCAATAAAATCAAAATATAGTAGAAATCCTATTTCCATGGATTTGGCATGGTTTGCCCGGTTTATTCATATTTTCTCCGGCTTTCCCCGGTTAACGTCCGATTTCGTCCGATCTCGTCCGATTTCGTCCGTTTTGATATGTTTCGAACGGTTTAGCCCGTTTCAGCCAGATTTGGATGTGTATGACCATGTTTGAAAGTTGTACAGTTAGTATATGCCTATGAATTTATATATTGATGGAGGCAAAAGTATTGAAGAACAGACTGACTTGGTTCTCGAAGCCAAAGATCGTGTGACGAAGAAGGCTTTCTTAAAATGGTCATAACTTCAGCACCGTAAGTTCGTTTTCAGCCCGTGACCTGTCAAAACGACCGAAAAACAAGAGGAACATTGTTGTAACCAACTTTAAGCTGGTTAAGGATTTTTGAAGGCCCAAAAAGCCATTTTACTATGCTTTTTTCATTATTTTGTATATTATCCACCTTTGTAGGTTTCCGAAGGAAAATCAATATCATTGTTTTGTTGATCAAACAATGTTAAATGTTGTTGGAGCTCACTCGTATTTTTAATATCAATTGATGGTATGCCATCACGATTTCCTTGTCTAGTAAAACCACAACTACATCACCAACTAATTTCCTACATTCAAGTCTGGTTAAAACATAGCCAAACCCAACCAAAACATGCTAAAGACGACCACAACATGATCAATACAATCAAAAGATAGTAGAAATCCTATTTCCACGGATTTGGCATGGTTTGCCCGGTTTATTCATACTTTCTCCGGCTTTCCCCGGTTATCGTCCGATTCCGTCCGATCTCGTCCTATTTCGTCCGATCTCGTCCGTTTTGATATGTTTCGAACGGTTTAGCCCGTTTCAGACGGATTTGGATGTGTATAAACATGTTTGAAAGTTGTACAGTTAGTATATGCCTATGAAATTATATATTGATGGAGGCAAAAGTATTGAAGAACAGACTGACTTGGTTCTCGAAGCCCAAGATCGTGTGGCGAAGAAGGCTTTCTTAAAATGGTCATAACTTTAGCACCGTAAGTTCGTTTTCAGCCCGTGACCTGTCAAAACGACCGAAAAAACAAGAGGAACATCGTTTTAACCAACTTTAAGCTGGTTAAGGATTTTTGAAGGCCCAAAAAGCCATTTTGCTATGCTTTTTTCATTATTTTCTATATTATCCACCTTTGTAGGTTTCCGAAGGAAAATCAATATCATTGTTTTGTTGATCAAACAATGTTAAATGTTGTTGGAGCTCACTCGTATTTTTAATATCAATTGATGGTATGCCATCACGATTTCCTTGTCTAGTAAAACCACAACTACATCACCAACTAATTTGCTACATTCAAGTCTGGTTAAAACATAGCCAAACCCAACCAAAACATGCTAAAGACGACCACAACATGATCAATACAATCAAAACATAGTAGAAATCCTATTTCCACGGATTTGGCATGGTTTGCCCGGTTTATTCATACTTTCTCCGGCTTTCCCTGGTTAACGTCCGATTCCGTCCGATCTCGTCCGATTTCGTCCGATCTCGTCCGATCTCGTCCGTTTTGATATGTTTCGAACGGTTTAGCCCGTTTCAGACGCATTTGGATGTGTATAAACATGTTTGAAAGTTGTACAGTTAGTATATGCCTATGAATTTATATATTGATGGAGGCAAAAGTATTGAAGAACAGACTGACTTGGTTCTCGAAGCCCAAGATCGTGTGACGAAGAAGGCTTTCTTAAAATGGTCATAACTTCAGCACCGTAAGTTCGTTTTCAGCCCGTGACCTGTCAAAACGATCGAAAAAACAAGAGGAACATCGTTGTAACCAACTTTAAGCTGGTTAAGGATTTTTGAAGGCCCAAAAAGCCATTTTACTATGCTTTTTTCATTATTTTCTATATTATCCACCTTTGTAGGTTTCCGAAGGAAAATCAATATCATTGTTTTGTTGATCAAAAAATGTTAAATGTTGTTGGAGCTCACTCGTATTTTTAATATCAATTGATGGTATGCCATCACGATTTCCTTGTCTAGTAAAACCACAACTACATCACCAACTAATTTGCTACATTCAAGTCTGGTTAAAACATAGCCAAACCCAACCAAAACATGCTAAAGACGACCACAACATGATCAATACAATCAAAACATAGTAGAAATCCTATTTCCACGGATTTGGCATGGTTTGCCCGGTTTATTCGTACTTTCTCCGGCTTTCCCCGGTTAACGTCCGATTCCGTCCGATCTCGTCCGATTTCGTCCGATTTCGTCCGATCTCGTCCGTTTTAATATGTTTCGAACGGTTTAGCCCGTTTCAGACGGATTTGGATGTGTATGACCATGTTTGAAGGTTGTACAGTTAGTATATGCCTATGAAATTATATATTGATGGAGGCAAAAGTATTGAAGAACAGACTGACTTGGTTCTCGAAGCCCAAAATCGTGTGACGAAGAAGGCTTTCTTAAAATGGTCATAACTTCAGCACCGTAAGTTCGTTTTCAGCCCGTGACCTGTCAAAACGACCGAAAAACAAGAGGAACATCGTTGTAACCAACTTTAAGCTGGTTAAGGATTTTTGAAGGCCCAAAAAGCCATTTTACTATGCTTTTTTCATTATTTTGTATATTATCCACCTTTGTAGGTTTCCGAAGGAAAATCAATATCATTGTTTTGTTGATCAAACAATGTTAAATGTTGTTGGAGCTCACTCGTACTTTTAATATCAATTGATGGTACGCCATCACGATTTCCTTGTCTAGTAAAACCATAACTACATCACCAACTAATTTGCTAAAGTCTGGTTAAAACATAGCAAAACCAACCAAAACATACTAAAGACGACCACAACATGATCAATACAATCAAAATATAGTAGAAATCCTATTTCCATGGATTTGGCATGGTTTGCCCGGTTTATTCATACTTTCTCCGGCTTTCCCCGGTTAACGTCCGATTTCGTCCGATCTCGTCCGATTTCGTCCGTTTTGATATGTTTCGAACGGTTTAGCCCGTTTCAGCCAGATTTGGATGTGTATGACCATGTTTGAAAGTTGTACAGTTAGTATATGCCTATGAAATTATATATTGATGGAGGCAAAAGTATTGAAGAACAGACTGACTTGGATCTAGAAGCCCAAGATCGTGTGATGAAGAAGGCTTTCTTAAAATGGTCATAACTTCAGCACCGTAAGTTCGTTTTCAGCCCGTGACCTGTCAAAACGACCGAAAAAACAAGAGGAACATCGTTGTAACCAACTTTAAGCTGGTTAAGGATTTTTGAAGGCCCAAAAAGCCATTTTGCTATGCTTTTTTCATTATTTTCTATATTATCCACCTTTGTAGGTTTCCGAAGGAAAATCAATATCATTGTTTTGTTGATCAAACAATGTTAAATGTTGTTGGAGCTCACTCGTATTTTTAATATCAATTGATGGTATGCCATCACGATTTCCTTGTCTAGTAAAACCACAAGTACATCACCAACTAATTTACTACATTCAAGTCTGGTTAAAACATAGCCAAACCCAACCGAAACATGCTAAAGACGACCACAACATGATCAATACAATCAAAACATAGTAGAAATCCTATTTCCACGGATTTGGCATGGTTTGCCCGGTTTATTCATACTTTCTCCGGCTTTCCCTGGTTAACGTCCGATTCCGTCAGATCTCGTCCGATTTCGTCCGATCTCGTCCGATCTCGTCCGTTTTGATATGTTTCGAACGGTTTAGCCCGTTTCAGACGCATTTGGATGTGTATAAACATGTTTGAAAGTTGTACAGTTAGTATATGCCTATTAATTTATATATTGATGGAGGCAAAAGTATTGAAGAACAGACTGACTTGGTTCTCGAAGCCCAAGATCGTGTGACGAAGAAGGCTTTCTTAAAATGGTCATAACTTCAGCACCGTAAGTTCGTTTTCAGCCCGTGACCTGTCAAAACAACCGAAAAAACAAGAGGAACATCGTTGTAACCAACTGTAAGCTGGTTAAGGATTTTTGAAGGCCCAAAAAGCCATTTTGCTATGCTTTTTTCATTATTTTCTATATTATCCACCTTTGTAGGTTTCCGAAGGAAAATCAATATCATTGTTTTGTTGATCAAACAATGTTAAATGTTGTTGGAGCTCACTCGTATTTTTAATATCAATTGATGGTATGCCATCACGATTTCCTTGTCTAGTAAAACCACAACTACATCACCAACTAATTTGCTACATTCAAGTCTGGTTAAAACATAGCCAAACGCAACCAAAAAAAGCTAAAGACGACCACAACATGATCAATACAATCAAAACATAGTAGAAATCCTATTTCCACGGATTTGGCATGGTTTGCCCGGTTTATTCATACTTTCTCCGGCTTTCCCTGGTTAACGTCCGATTCCGTCCGATCTCGTCCGATCTCGTCCGTTTTGATATGTTTCGAACGGTTTAGCCCGTTTCAGACGCATTTGGATGTGTATAAACATGTTTGAAAGTTGTACAGTTAGTATATGCCTATGAATTTATATATTGATGGAGGCAAAAGTCTTGAAGAACAGACTGACTTAGTTCTCGAAGCCCAAGATCGTGTGACGAAGAAATCTTTCTTAAAATGGTCATAACTTCAGCATCGTAAGTTCGTTTTCAGCCCGTGACCTGTCAAAACGACCGAAAAAACAAGAGGAACATCGTTGTAACCAACTTTAAGCTGGTTAAGGATTTTTGAAGGCCCAAAAAGCCATTTTACTATGCTTTTTTCATTATTTTCTATATTATCCACCTTTGTAGGTTTCCGACGGAAAATCAATATCATTGTTTTGTTGATCAAAGAATGTTAAATGTTGTTGGAGCTCACTCGTATTTTTAATATCAATTGATGGTATGCCATCACGATTTCCTTGTCTAGTAAAACCACAACTACATCACCAACTAATTTGCTACATTCAAGTCTGGTTAAAACATAGCCAAACCCAACCAAAACATGCTAAAGACGACCACAACATGATCAATACAATCAAAACATAGTAGAAATCCTATTTCCACGGATTTGGCATGGTTTTCCCGGTTTATTCATACTTTCTCCGGCTTTCCCCGGTTAACGTCCGATTCCGTCCGATCTCGTCCGATTTCGTCCGATTTCGTCCGATCTCGTCCGATCTCGTCCGTTTTGATATGTTTCGAACGGTTTAGCCCGTTTCAGACGCATTTGGATGTGTATAAACATGTTTGAAAGTTGTACAGTTAGTATATGCCTATGAATTTATATATTGATGGAGGCAAAAGTATTGAAGAACAGACTGACTTGGTTCTCGAAGCCCAAGATCGTGTGACGAAGAAGGCTTTCTTAAAATGGTCATAACTTCAGCACCGTAAGTTCGTTTTCAGCCCGTGACCTGTCAAAACGATCGAAAAAACAAGAGGAACATCGTTGTAACCAACTTTAAGCTGGTTAAGGATTTTTGAAGGCCCAAAAAGCCATTTTACTATGCTTTTTTCATTATTTTCTATATTATCCACCTTTGTAGGTTTCCGAAGGAAAATCAATATCATTGTTTTGTTGATCAAAGAATGTTAAATGTTGTTGGAGCTCACTCGTATTTTTAATATCAATTGATGGTATGCCATCACGATTTCCTTGTCTAGTAAAACCACAACTACATCACCAACTAATTTGCTACATTCAAGTCTGGTTAAAACATAGCCAAACCCAACCAAAACATGCTAAAGACGACCACAACATGATCAATACAATCAAAACATAGTAGAAATCCTATTTCCACGGATTTGGCATGGTTTGCCCGGTTTATTCGTACTTTCTCCGGCTTTCCCCGGTTAACGTCCGATTCCGTCCGATCTCGTCCGATTTCGTCCGATTTCGTCCGATCTCGTCCGTTTTAATATGTTTCGAACGGTTTAGCCCGTTTCAGACGGATTTGGATGTGTATGACCATGTTTGAAGGTTGTACAGTTAGTATATGCCTATGAAATTATATATTGATGGAGGCAAAAGTATTGAAGAACAGACTGACTTGGTTCTCGAAGCCCAAAATCGTGTGACGAAGAAGGCTTTCTTAAAATGGTCATAACTTCAGCACCGTAAGTTCGTTTTCAGCCCGTGACCTGTCAAAACGACCGAAAAACAAGAGGAACATCGTTGTAACCAACTTTAAGCTGGTTAAGGATTTTTGAAGGCCCAAAAAGCCATTTTACTATGCTTTTTTCATTATTTTGTATATTATCCACCTTTGTAGGTTTCCGAAGGAAAATCAATATCATTGTTTTGTTGATCAAACAATGTTAAATGTTGTTGGAGCTCACTCGTACTTTTAATATCAATTGATGGTACGCCATCACGATTTCCTTGTCTAGTAAAACCATAACTACATCACCAACTAATTTGCTAAAGTCTGGTTAAAACATAGCAAAACCAACCAAAACATACTAAAGACGACCACAACATGATCAATACAATCAAAATATAGTAGAAATCCTATTTCCATGGATTTGGCATGGTTTGCCCGGTTTATTCATACTTTCTCCGGCTTTCCCCGGTTAACGTCCGATTTCGTCCGATCTCGTCCGATTTCGTCCGTTTTGATATGTTTCGAACGGTTTAGCCCGTTTCAGCCAGATTTGGATGTGTATGACCATGTTTGAAAGTTGTACAGTTAGTATATGCCTATGAAATTATATATTGATGGAGGCAAAAGTATTGAAGAACAGACTGACTTGGATCTAGAAGCCCAAGATCGTGTGATGAAGAAGGCTTTCTTAAAATGGTCATAACTTCAGCACCGTAAGTTCGTTTTCAGCCCGTGACCTGTCAAAACGACCGAAAAAACAAGAGGAACATCGTTGTAACCAACTTTAAGCTGGTTAAGGATTTTTGAAGGCCCAAAAAGCCATTTTGCTATGCTTTTTTCATTATTTTCTATATTATCCACCTTTGTAGGTTTCCGAAGGAAAATCAATATCATTGTTTTGTTGATCAAACAATGTTAAATGTTGTTGGAGCTCACTCGTATTTTTAATATCAATTGATGGTATGCCATCACGATTTCCTTGTCTAGTAAAACCACAAGTACATCACCAACTAATTTACTACATTCAAGTCTGGTTAAAACATAGCCAAACCCAACCAAAACATGCTAAAGACGACCACAACATGATCAATACAATCAAAACATAGTAGAAATCCTATTTCCACGGATTTGGCATGGTTTGCCCGGTTTATTCATACTTTCTCCGGCTTTCCCTGGTTAACGTCCGATTCCGTCAGATCTCGTCCGATTTCGTCCGATCTCGTCCGATCTCGTCCGTTTTGATATGTTTCGAACGGTTTAGCCCGTTTCAGACGCATTTGGATGTGTATAAACATGTTTGAAAGTTGTACAGTTAGTATATGCCTATTAATTTATATATTGATGGAGGCAAAAGTATTGAAGAACAGACTGACTTGGTTCTCGAAGCCCAAGATCGTGTGACGAAGAAGGCTTTCTTAAAATGGTCATAACTTCAGCACCGTAAGTTCGTTTTCAGCCCGTGACCTGTCAAAACAACCGAAAAAACAAGAGGAACATCGTTGTAACCAACTGTAAGCTGGTTAAGGATTTTTGAAGGCCCAAAAAGCCATTTTGCTATGCTTTTTTCATTATTTTCTATATTATCCACCTTTGTAGGTTTCCGAAGGAAAATCAATATCATTGTTTTGTTGATCAAACAATGTTAAATGTTGTTGGAGCTCACTCGTATTTTTAATATCAATTGATGGTATGCCATCACGATTTCCTTGTCTAGTAAAACCACAACTACATCACCAACTAATTTGCTACATTCAAGTCTGGTTAAAACATAGCCAAACGCAACCAAAAAAAGCTAAAGACGACCACAACATGATCAATACAATCAAAACATAGTAGAAATCCTATTTCCACGGATTTGGCATGGTTTGCCCGGTTTATTCATACTTTCTCCGGCTTTCCCTGGTTAACGTCCGATTCCGTCCGATCTCGTCCGATCTCGTCCGTTTTGATATGTTTCGAACGGTTTAGCCCGTTTCAGACGCATTTGGATGTGTATAAACATGTTTGAAAGTTGTACAGTTAGTATATGCCTATGAATTTATATATTGATGGAGGCAAAAGTCTTGAAGAACAGACTGACTTAGTTCTCGAAGCCCAAGATCGTGTGACGAAGAAATCTTTCTTAAAATGGTCATAACTTCAGCATCGTAAGTTCGTTTTCAGCCCGTGACCTGTCAAAACGACCGAAAAAACAAGAGGAACATCGTTGTAACCAACTTTAAGCTGGTTAAGGATTTTTGAAGGCCCAAAAAGCCATTTTACTATGCTTTTTTCATTATTTTCTATATTATCCACCTTTGTAGGTTTCCGACGGAAAATCAATATCATTGTTTTGTTGATCAAAGAATGTTAAATGTTGTTGGAGCTCACTCGTATTTTTAATATCAATTGATGGTATGCCATCACGATTTCCTTGTCTAGTAAAACCACAACTACATCACCAACTAATTTGCTACATTCAAGTCTGGTTAAAACATAGCCAAACCCAACCAAAACATGCTAAAGACGACCACAACATGATCAATACAATCAAAACATAGTAGAAATCCTATTTCCACGGATTTGGCATGGTTTTCCCGGTTTATTCATACTTTCTCCGGCTTTCCCCGGTTAACGTCCGATTCCGTCCGATCTCGTCCGATTTCGTCCGATTTCGTCCGATCTCGTCCGTTTTAATATGTTTCGAACGGTTTAGCCCGTTTCAGATGGATTTGGATGTGTATGACCATGTTTGAAGGTTGTACAGTTAGTATATGCCTATGAAATTATATATTGATGGAGGCAAAAGTACTGAAGAACAGACTGACTTGGTTCTCGAAGCCCAAGATCGTGTGACGAAGAAGGCTTTCTTAAAATGGTCATAACTTCAGCACCGTAAGTTCGTTTTCAGCCTGTGACCTGTCAAAACGACCGAAAAAAACAAGAGGAACATCGTTGTAACCAACTTTAAGCTGGTTAAGGATTTTTGAAGGCCCAAAAAGCCATTTTACTATGCTTTTTTCATTATTTTGTATATTATCCACCTTTGTAGGTTTCCGAAGGAAAATCAATATCATTGTTTTGTTGATCAAACAATGTTAAATGTTGTTGGAGCTCACTCGTATTTTTAATATCAATTGATGGTATGCCATCACGATTTCCTTGTCTAGTAAAACCACAACTACATCACCAACTAATTTGCTACATTCAAGTCTGGTTAAAACATAGCCAAACCAACCAAAACATCCTAAAGACGACCACAACATGATCAATACAATCAAAATATAGTAGAAATCCTATTTCCATGGATTTGGCATGGTTTTCCGGGTTTATTCATACTTTCTCCGGCTTTCCACGGTTAACGTCCGATTTCGTCCGATCTCGTCCGATTTCATCCGTTTTGATATGTTTCGAACGGTTTAGCCTGTTTCAGCCAGATTTGGATGTGTATGACCATGTTTGAAAGTTGTACAGTTAGTATATGCCTATAAAATTATATATTGATGGAGGCAAAAGTATTGAAGAACAGACTGACTTGGATCTAGAAGCCCAAGATCGTGTGACGAAGAAGGCTTTCTTAAAATGGTCATAACTTCAGCACCGTAAGTTCGTTTTCAGCCCGTGACCTGTCAAAACGACCGAAAAAACAAGAGGAACATCGTTGTAACCAACTTTAAGCTGGTTAAGGATTTTTGAAGGCCCAAAAAGCCATTTTGCTATGCTTTTTTCATTATTTTCTATATTATCCACCTTTGTAGGTTTCCGAAGGAAAATCAATATCATTGTTTTGTTGATCAAACAATGTTAAATGTTGTTGGAGCTCACTCGTATTTTTAATATCAATTGATGGTATGCCATCACGATTTCCTTGTCTAGTAAAACCACAACTACATCACCAACTAATTTGCTACATTCAAGTCTGGTTAAAACATAGCCAAACCCAACCAAAACATGCTAAAGACGACCACAACATGATCAATACAATCAAAACATAGTAGAAATCCTATTTCCACGGATTTGGCATGGTTTTCCCGATTTATTCATACTTTCTCCGGCTTTCCCCGGTTAACGTCCGATTCCGTCCGATCTCGTCCGATTTCGTCCGATTTCGTCCGATCTCGTCCGTTTTAATAAGTTTCGAACGGTTTAGCCCGTTTCAGACGGATTTGGATGTGTATGACCATGTTTGAAGGTTGTACAGTTAGTATATGCCTATGAAATTATATATTGATGGAGGCAAAAGTACTGAAGAACAGACTGACTTGGTTCTCGAAGCCCAAGATCGTGTGACGAAGAAGGCTTTCTTAAAATGGTCATAACTTCAGCACCGTAAGTTCGTTTTCAGCCTGTGACCTGTCAAAACGACCGAAAAAACAAGAGGAACATCGTTGTAACCAACTTTAAGCTGGTTAAGGATTTTTGAAGGCCCAAAAAGCCATTTTACTATGCTTTTTTCATTATTTTGTATATTATCCACCTTTGTAGGTTTCCGAAGGAAAATCAATATCATTGTTTTGTTGATCAAACAATGTTAAATGTTGTTGGAGCTCACTCGTATTTTTAATATCAATTGATGGTATGCCATCACGATTTCCTTGTCTAGTAAAACCACAACTACATCACCACCTAATTTGCTACATTCAAGTCTGGTTAAAACATAGCCAAACCAACCAAAACATCCTAAAGACGACCACAACATGATCAATACAATCAAAATATAGTAGAAATCCTATTTCCATGGATTTGGCAGGTTTTCCGGGTTTATTCATACTTTCTCCGGCTTTCCCCGGTTAACGTCCGATTTCGTCCGATCTCGTCCGATTTCATCCGTTTTGATATGTTTCGAACGGTTTAGCCTGTTTCAGCCAGATTTGGATGTGTATGACCATGTTTGAAAGTTGTACAGTTAGTATATGCCTATAAAATTATATATTGATGGAGGCAAAAGTATTGAAGAACAGACTGACTTGGATCTAGAAGCCCAAGATCGTGTGACGAAGAAGGCTTTCTTAAAATGGTCATAACTTCAGCACCGTAAGTTCGTTTTCAGCCCGTGACCTGTCAAAACGACCGAAAAAACAAGAGGAACATCGTTGTAACCACCTTTAAGCTGGTTAAGGATTTTTGAAGGCCCAAAAAGCCATTTTGCTATGCTTTTTTCATTATTTTCTATATTATCCACCTTTGTAGGTTTCCGAAGGAAAATCAATATCATTGTTTTGTTGATCAAACAATGTTAAATGTTGTTGGAGCTCACTCGTATTTTTAATATCAATTGATGGTATGCCATCACGATTTCCTTGTCTAGTAAAACCACAACTACATCACCAACTAATTTGCTACATTCGAGTCTAGTTAAAACATAGCCAAACCCAACCAAAAAAAGCTAAAGACGACCACAACATGATCAATACAATCAAAACATAGTAGAAATCCTATTTCCACGGATTTGGCATGGTTTGCCCGGTTTATTCATACTTTCTCCGGCTTTCCCTGGTTAACGTCCGATTCCGTCCGATCTCGTCCGATTTCGTCCGATCTCGTCCGATCTCGTCCGTTTTGATATGTTTCGAACGGTTTAGCCCGTTTCAGACGCATTTGGATGTGTATAAACATGTTTGAAAGTTGTACAGTTAGTATATGCCTATGAATTTATATATTGATGGAGGAAAAAGTATTGAAGAACAGACTGACTTAGTTCTCGAAGCCCAAGATCGTGTGACGAAGAAATCTTTCTTAAAATGGTCATAACTTCAGCACCGTAAGTTCGTTTTCAGCCCGTGACCTGTCAAAACGACCGAAAAAACAAGAGGAACATCGTTGTAACCAACTTTAAGTTGGTTAAGGATTTTTGAAGGCCCAAAAAGCCATTTTACTATGCTTTTTTCATTATTTTCTATATTATCCACCTTTGTAGGTTTCCGAAGGAAAATCAATATCATTGTTTTGTTGATCAAAGAATGTTAAATGTTGTTGGAGCTCACTCGTATTTTTAATATCAATTGATGGTATGCCATCACGATTTCCTTGTCTAGTAAAACCACAACTACATCACCAACTAATTTGCTACATTCAAGTCTGGTTAAAACATAGCCAAACCCAACCAAAACATGCTAAAGACGACCACAACATGATCAATACAATCAAAACATAGTAGAAATCCTATTTCCACGGATTTGGCATGGTTTGCCCGGTTTATTCATACTTTCTCCGTCTTTCCCCGGTTAACGTCCGATTCCGTCCGATCTCGTCCGATTTCGTCCGATTTCGTCCGATCTCGTCCGTTTTAATATGTTTCGAACGGTTTAGCCCGTTTCAGACGGATTTGGATGTGTATGACCATGTTTGAAGGTTGTACAGTTAGTATATGCCTATGAAATTATATATTGATGGAGGCAAAAGTATTGAAGAACAGACTGACTTGGTTCTCGAAGCCCAAGATCGTGTGACGAAGAAGGCTTTCTTAAAATGGTCATAACTTCAGCACCGTAAGTTTGTTTTCAGCCCGTGACCTGTCAAAACGACCGAAAAAACAAGAGGAACATCGTTGTAACCAACTTTAAGCTGGTTAAGGATTTTTGAAGGCCCAAAAAGCCATTTTACTATGCTTTTTTCATTATTTTGTATATTATCCACCTTTGTAGGTTTCCGAAGGAAAATCAATATCATTGTTTTGTTGATCAAACAATGTTAAATGTTGTTGGAGCTCACTCGTATTTTTAATATCAATTGATGGTATGCCATCACGATTTCCTTGTCTAGTAAAACCACAACTACATCACCAACTAATTTGCTACATTCAAGTCTGGTTAAAACATAGCCAAACCAACCAAAACATCCTAAAGACGACCACAACATGATCAATACAATCAAAATATAGTAGAAATCCTATTTCCATGGATTTGGCATGGTTTTCCGGGTTTATTCATACTTTCTCCGGCTTTCCCCGGTTAACGTCCGATTTCGTCCGATCTCGTCCAATTTCGTCCGTTTTGATATGTTTCGAACGGTTTAGCCTGTTTCAGCCAGATTTGGATGTGTATGACCATGTTTGAAAGTTGTACAGTTAGTATATGCCTATAAAATTATATATTGATGGAGGCAAAAGTATTGAAGAACAGACTGACTTGGATCTAGAAGCCCAAGATCGTGTGACGAAGAAGGCTTTCTTAAAATGGTCATAACTTCAGCACCGTAAGTTCGTTTTCATCCCGTGACCTGTCAAAACGACCGAAAAAACATGAGGAACATCGTTGTAACCAACTTTAAGCTGGTTAAGGATTTTTGAAGGCCCAAAAAGCCATTTTACTATGATTTTTTCATTATTTTCTATATTATCCACCTTTGTAGGTTTCCGAAAGAAAATCAATATCATTGTTTTGTTGATCAAAGAATGTTAAATGTTGTTGGAGCTCACTCGTATTTTTAATATCAATTGATGGTATGCCATCACGATTTCCTTGTCTAGTAAAACCACAACTACATCACCAACTAATTTGCTACATTCAAGTCTGGTTAAAACATAGCCAAACCCAACCAAAACATGCTAAAGAAGACCACAACATGATCAATACAATCAAAACATAGTAGAAATCCTATTTCCACGGATTTGGCATGGTTTGCCCGGTTTATTCATACTTTCTCCGGCTTTCCCCGGTTAACGTCCGATTCCGTCCGATCTCGTCCGATTTCGTCCGATCTCGTCCGTTTTAATATGTTTCGAACGGTTTAGCCCGTTTCAGACGGATTTGGATGTGTATGACCATGTTTGAAGGTTGTACAGTTAGTATATGCCTATGAAATTATATATTGATGGAGGCAAAAGTATTGAAGAACAGACTGACTTGGTTCTCGAAGCCCAAGATCGTGTGACGAAGAAGGCTTTCTTAAAATGGTCATAACTTCAGCACCGTAAGTTCGTTTTCAGCCCGTGACCTGTCAAAACGACCGAAAAAACAAGAGGAACATCGTTGTAACCAACTTTAAGCTGGTTAAGGATTTTTGAAGGCCCAAAAAGCCATTTTACTATGCTTTTTTCATTATTTTCTATATTATCCACCTTTGTAGGTTTCCGAAGGAAAATCAATATCATTGTTTTGTTGATCAAACAATGTTAAATGTTGTTGGAGCTCACTCGTATTTTTAATATCAATTGATGGTATGCCATCACGATTTCCTTGTCTAGTAAAACCACAACTACATCACCAACTAATTTGCTACATTCAAGTCTGGTTAAAACATAGCCAAACCCAACCAAAACATGCTAAAGACGACCACAACATGATCAATACAATCAAAACATAGTAGAAATCCTATTTCCACGGATTTGGCATGGTTTGCCCGGTTTATTCATACTTTCTCCGGCTTTCCCCGGTTAACGTCCGATTCCGTCCGATCTCGTCCGATTTCGTCCGATCTCGTCCGTTTTAATATGTTTCGAACGGTTTAGCCCGTTTCAGACGGATTTGGATGTGTATGACCATGTTTGAAGGTTGTACAGTTAGTATATGCCTATGAAATTATATATTGATGGAGGCAAAAGTATTGAAGAACAGACTGACTTGGTTCTCGAAGCCCAAGATCGTGTGACGAAGAAGGCTTTCTTAAAATGGTCATAACTTCAGCACCGTAAGTTCGTTTTCAGCCCGTGACCTGTCAAAACGACCGAAAAACAAGAGGAACATCGTTGTAACCACCTTTAAGCTGGTTAAGGATTTTTGAAGGCCCAAAAAGCCATTTTACTATGCTTTTTTCATTATTTTGTATATTATCCACCTTTGTAGGTTTCCGAAGGAAAATCAATATCATTGTTTTGTTGATCAAACAATGTTAAATGTTGTTGGAGCTCACTCGTATTTTTAATATCAATTGATGGTATGCCATCACGATTTCCTTGTCTAGTAAAACCACAACTACATCACCAACTAATTTGCTACATTCAAGTCTGGTTAAAACATAGCCAAACCAACCAAAACATCCTAAAGACGACCACTACATGATCAATACAATCAAAATATAGTAGAAATCATATTTCCATGGATTTGGCATGGTTTGCCCGGTTTATTCATACTTTCTCCGTCTTTCCCCGGTTAACGTCCGATTTCGTCCGATCTCGTCCGATTTCGTCCGTTTTGATATGTTTCGAACGGTTTAGCCCGTTTCAGCCAGATTTGGATGTGTATGACCATGTTTGAAAGTTGTACAGTTAGTATATGCCTATGAAATTATATATTGATGGAGGCAAAAGTATTGAAGAACAGACTGACTTGGATCTAGAAGCCCAAGATCGTGTGACGAAGAAGGCTTTCTTAAAATGGTCATAACTTCAGCATCGTAAGTTCGTTTTCATCCCGTGACCTGTCAAAACGACCGAAAAAACATGAGGAACATCGTTGTAACCAACTTTAAGCTGGTTAAGGATTTTTGAAGGCCCAAAAAGCCATTTTACTATGCTTTTTTCATTATTTTCTATATTATCCACCTTTGTAGGTTTCCGAAGGAAAATCAATATCATTGTTTTGTTGATCAAACAATGTTAAATGTTGTTGGAGCTCACTCGTATTTTTAATATCAATTGATGGTATGCCATCACGATTTCCTTGTCTAGTAAAACCACAACTATATCACCAACTAATTTGCTACATTCAAGTTTGGTTAAAACATAGCCAAACCAACCAAAACATCCTAAAGACGACCACAACATGATCAATACAATCAAAATATAGTAGAAATCCTATTTCCATGGATTTGGCATGGTTTTCCCGGTTTATTCATACTTTCTCCGGCTTTCCCCGGTTAACGTCTGATTTCGTCCGATCTCATCCGATTTCGTCTGATCTCGTCCGATTTCGTCCGTTTTGATATGTTTCGAACGGTTTAGCCCGTTTCAGCCGGATTTGGATGTGTATGACCATGTTTGAAAGTTGTACAGTTAGTATATGCCTATGAATTTATATATTGATGGAGGCAAAAGTATTGAAGAACAGACTGACTTGGATCTAGAAGCCCAAGATCGTGTGACGAAGAAGGCTTTCTTAAAATGGTCATAACTTCAGCACCGTAAGTTCGTTTTCATCCCGTGACCTGTCAAAACGACCGAAAAAACAAGAGGAACATCGTTGTAACCAACTTTAAGCTGGTTAAGGATTTTTAAAGGCCCAAAAAGCCATTTTACTATGCTTTTTTCATTATTTTGTATATTATCCACCTTTGTAGGTTTCCGAAGGAAAATCAATATCATTGTTTTGTTGATCAAACAATGTTAAATGTTGTTGGAGCTCACTCGTATTTTTAATATCAATTGATGGTATGCCATCACGATTTCCTTGTCTAGTAAAACCACAACTACATCACCTACTAATTTGCTACATTCAAGTCTGGTTAAAACATAGCCAAACCCAACCAAAACATGCTAAAGACGACCACAACATGATCAATACTTTCAAAACATAGTAGAAATCCTATTTCTACGGATTTGGCATGGTTTGCCCGGTTTATTCATACTTTCTCCGGCTTTCCCCGGTTAACGTCCGATTCCGTCCGATCTCGTCCGATTTCGTCCGATCTCGTCCGATCTCGTCCGTTTTGATATGTTTCGAACGGTTTAGCCTGTTTCAGACGGATTTGGATGTTTATGACCATGTTTGAAAGTTGTACAGTTAGTATATGTCTATGAAATTATATATTGATGGAGGCAAAAGTATTGAAGAACAGACTGACTTGGATCTAGAAGCCCAAGATCGTGTGACG
The DNA here is from genome assembly GCA_025667525.1 of Glebionis coronaria. Classification (NCBI taxonomy): domain Eukaryota; kingdom Viridiplantae; phylum Streptophyta; class Magnoliopsida; order Asterales; family Asteraceae; genus Glebionis; species Glebionis coronaria. The sequence goes on along the minus strand of JANFOE010001204.1, from coordinate 21,413 downwards.
AAGAAGGCTTTCTTAAAATGGTCATAACTTCAGCACCGTAAGTTCGTTTTCAGCCCGTGACCTGTCAAAGCGACCGAAAAAACAAGAGGAACATCGTTGTAACCAACTTTAAGCTGGTTAAGGATTTTTGAAGGCCCAAAAAGCCATTTTACTATGCTTTTTTCATTATTTTCTATATTATCCACCTTTGTAGGTTTCCGAAGGAAAATCAATATCATTGTTTTGTTGATCAAACAATGTTAAATGTTGTTGGAGCTCACTCGTATATTTAATATCAATTGATGGTATGCCATCACGATTTCCTTGTCTAGTAAAACCACAACTACATCACCAACTAATTTGCTACATTCAAGTCTGGTTAAAACATAGCCAAACCAACCAAAACATCCTAAAGACGACCACAACATGATCAATACAATCAAAATATAGTAGAAATCCTATTTCCATGGATTTGGCATGGTTTGCCCGGTTTATTCATACTTTCTCCGGCTTTCCCCGGTTAACGTCTGATTTCGTCCGATCTCGTCCGATTTCGTCCGATCTCGTCCGATTTCGTCCGTTTTGATATGTTTCACACGGTTTAGCCCGTTTCAGCCGGATTTGGATGTGTATGACCATGTTTGAAAGTTGTACAGTTAGTATATGCCTATGAATTTATATATTGATAGAGGCAAAAGTATTGAAGAACAGACTGACTTGGATCTAGAAGCCCAAGATCGTGTGACGAAGAAGGCTTTCTTAAAATGGTCATAACTTCAGCACCGTAAGTTCGTTTTCATCCCGTGACCTGTCAAAACGACCGAAAAAACAAGAGGAACATCGTTGTAACCAACTTTAAGCTGGTTAAGGATTTTTAAAGGACCAAAAAGCAATTTTACTATGCTTTTTTCATTATTTTGTATATTATCCACCTTTGTAGGTTTCTGAAGGAAAATCAATATCATTGTTTTGTTGATCAAACAATGTTAAATGTTGTTGGAGCTCACTCGTATTTTTAATATCAATTGATGGTGTGCCATCACGATTTCCTTGTCTAGTAAAACCACAACTACATCACCTACTAATTTGCTACATTCAAGTCTGGTTAAAACATAGCCAAACCCAACCAAAACATGCTAAAGACGACCACAACATGATGAATACTATCAAAACATAGTAGAAATCCTATTTCTACGGATTTGGCATGGTTTGCCCGGTTTATTCATACTTTCTCCGGCTTTCCCCGGTTAACGTCCGATTCCGTCCGATCTCGTCCGATTTCGTCCGATCTCGTCCGATCTCGTCCGTTTTGATATGTTTCGAATGGTTTAGCCTGTTTCAGACGGATTTGGATGTTTATGACCATGTTTGAAAGTTGTACAGTTAGTATATGTCTATGAAATTATATATTGATGGAGGCAAAAGTATTGAAGAACAGACTGACTTGGATCTAGAAGCCCAAGATCGTGTGACGAAGAAGGCTTTCTTAAAATGGTCATAACTTCAGCACCGTAAGTTCGTTTTCAGCCCGTGACCTATCAAAGCGACCGAAAAAACAAGAGGAACATCGTTGTAACCAACTTTAAGCTGGTTAAGGATTTTTGAAGGCCCAAAAAGCCATTTTACTATGCTTTTTTCATTATTTTCTATATTATCCACCTTTGTATGTTTCCGAAGGAAAATCAATATCATTGTTTTGTTGATCAAACAATGTTAAATGTTGTTGGAGCTCACTCGTATTTTTAATATCAATTGATGGTATGCCATCACGATTTCCTTGTCTAGTAAAACCACAACTACATCACCAACTAATTTGCTACATTCAAGTCTGGTTAAAACATAGCCAAACCAACCAAAACATCCTAAAGACGACCACAACATGATCAATACAATCAAAATATAGTAGAAATCCTATTTTCATGGATTTGGCATGGTTTGCCCGGTTTATTCATACTTTCTCCGGCTTTCCCCGGTTAACGTCTGATTTCGTACGATCTCGTCCGATTTCGTCCGATCTCGTCCGATTTCGTCCGTTTTGATATGTTTCGAACGGTTTAGCCCGTTTCAGCCGGATTTGGATGTGTATGACCATGTTTGAAAGTTGTACAGTTAGTATATGCCTATGAATTTATATATTGATGGAGGCAAAAGTATTGAAGAACAGACTGACTTGGATCTAGAAGCCCAAGATCGTGTGACGAAGAAGGCTTTCTTAAAATGGTCATAACTTCAGGACCGTAAGTTCGTTTTCATCCCGTGACCTGTCAAAACGACCGAAAAACAAGAGGAACATCGTTGTAACCAACTTTAAGCTGGTTAAGGATTTTTAAAGGCCCAAAAAGCCATTTTACTATGCTTTTTTCATTATTTTGTATATTATCCACCTTTGTAGGTTTCCGAAGGAAAATCAATATCATTGTTTTGTTGATCAAACAATGTTAAATGTTGTTGGAGCTCACTCGTATTTTTAATATCAATTGATGGTATGCCATCACGATTTCCTTGTCTAGTAAAACCACAACTACATCACCTACTAATTTGCTACATTCAAGTCTGGTTAAAAATAGCCAAACCCAACCAAAACATGCTAAAGACGACCACAACATGATCAATACTATCAAAACATAGTAGAAATCCTATTTCCACGTATTTGGCATAGTTTGCCCGGTTTATTCATACTTTCTCCGGCTTTCCCCGGTTAACGTCCGATTCCGTCCGATCTCGTCCGATCTCGTTCGATCTCGTCCGTTTTGATATGTTTCGAACGGTTTAGCCTGTTTCAGACGGATTTGGATGTTTATGACCATGTTTAAAAGTTGTACAGTTAGTATATGTCTATGAAATTATATATTGATGGAGGCAAAAGTATTGAAGAACAGACTGACTTGGATCTAGAAGCCCAAGATCATGTGACGAAGAAGGCTTTCTTAAAATGGTCATAACTTCAGCACCGTAAGTTCGTTTTCAGCCCGTGACCTGTCAAAACAACCGAAAAAACAAGAGGAACATCGTTGTAACCAACTTTAAGCTGGTTAAGGATTTTTGAAGGCCCAAAAAGCCATTTTACTATGCTTTTTTCATTATTTTGTATATTATCCACCTTTGTAGGTTTCCGAAGGAAAATCAATATCATTGTTTTGTTGATCAAACAATGTTAAATGTTGTTGGAGCTCACTCGTATTTTTAATATCAATTGATGGTATGCCATCACGATTTCCTTGTCTAGTAAAACCACAACTACATCACCAACTAATTTGCTACATTCAAGTCTGGTTAAAACATAGCCAAACCAACCAAAACATCCTAAAGACGGCCACAACATGATCAATACAATCAAAATATATTAGAAATCCTATTTCCATGGATTTGGCATGGTTTTCCGGGTTTATTCATACTTTCTCCGGCTTTCCCCGGTTAACGTCCGATTTCGTCCGATCTCGTCCGATTTCGTCCGTTTTGATATGTTTCGAACGGTTTAGCCTGTTTCAGCCAGATTTGGATGTGTATGACCATGTTTGAAAGTTGTACAGTTAGTATATGCCTATAAAATTATATATTGATGGAGGCAAAAGTATTGAAGAACAGACTGACTTGGATCTAGAAGCCCAAGATCGTGTGACGAAGAAGGCTTTCTTAAAATGGTCATAACTTCAGCACCGTAAGTTCGTTTTCATCCCGTGACCTGTCAAAACGACCGAAAAAACATGAGGAACATCGTTGTAACCAACTTTAAGCTGGTTAAGGATTTTTGAAGGCCCAAAAAGCCATTTTACTATGCTTTTTTCATTATTTTCTATATTATCCACATTTGTAGGTTTCCGAAGGAAAATCAATATCATTGTTTTGTTGATCAAAGAATGTTAAATGTTGTTGGAGCTCACTCGTATTTTTAATATCAATTGATGGTATGCCATCACGATTTCCTTGTCTAGTAAAACCACAACTACATCACCAACTAATTTGCTACATTCAAGTCTGGTTAAAACATAGCCAAACCCAACCAAAACATGCTAAAGACGACCACAACATGATCAATACAATCAAAACATAGTAGAAATCCTATTTCCACGGATTTGGCATGGTTTGCCCGGTTTATTCATACTTTCTCCGGCTTTCCCCGGTTAACGTCCGATTCCGTCCGATCTCGTCCGATTTCGTCTGATTTCGTCCGATCTCGTCCGTTTTAATATGTTTCGAACGGTTTAGCCCGTTTCAGACGGAATTGGATGTGTATGACCATGTTTGAAGGTTGTACAGTTAGTATATGCCTATGAAATTATATATTGATGGAGGCAAAAGTATTGAAGAACAAACTGACTTGGTTCTCGAAGCCCAAGATCGTGTGACGAAGAAGGCTTTCTTAAAATGGTCATAACTTCAGCACCGTAAGTTCGTTTTCAGCCCGTGACCTGTCAAAACGACCGAAAAAACAAGAGGAACATCGTTGTAACCAACTTTAAGCTGGTTAAGGATTTTTGAAGGCCCAAAAAGCCATTTTACTATGATTTTTTCATTATTTTCTATATTATCCACCTTTGTAGGTTTCCGAAGGAAAATCAATATCATTGTTTTGTTGATCAAACAATGTTAAATGTTGTTGGAGCTCACTCGTATTTTTAATATCAATTGATGGTATGCCATCACGATTTCCTTGTCTAGTAAAACCACAACTACATCACCAACTAATTTGCTACATTCAAGTCTGGTTAAAACATAGCCAAACCCAACCAAAACATGCTAAAGACGACCACAACATGATCAATACAATCAAAACATAGTAGAAATCCTATTTCCACGGATTTGGCATGGTTTGCCCGGTTTATTCATACTCTCTCCGGCTTTCCCCGGTTAACGTACGATTCCGTCCGATCTCGTCCGATTTCGTCCGATCTCGTCCGTTTTAATATGTTTCGAACGGTTTAGCCCGTTTCAGACGGATTTGGATGTGTATGACCATGTTTGAAGGTTGTACAGTTAGTATATGCCTATGAAATTATATATTGATGGAGGCAAAAGTATTGAAGAACAGACTGACTTGGTTCTCGAAGCCCAAGATCGTGTGACGAAGAAGGCTTTCTTAAAATGGTCATAACTTCAGCACCGTAAGTTCGTTTTCAGCCCGTGACCTGTCAAAACGACCGAAAAAACAAGAGGAACATCGTTGTACCCAACTTTAAGCTGGTTAAGGATTTTTGAAGGCCCAAAAAGCCATTTTACTATGCTTTTTTCATTATTTTGTATATTATCCACCTTTGTAGGTTTCCGAAGGAAAATCAATATCATGGTTTTGTTGATCAAACAATGTTAAATGTTGTTGGAGCTCACTCGTATTTTTAATATCAATTGATGGTATGCCTTCACGATTTCCTTGTCTAGTAAAACCACAACTACATCACCAACTAATTTGCTACATTCAAGTCTGGTTAAAACATAGCCAAACCAACCAAAACATCCTAAAGACGACCACTACATGATCAATACAATCAAAATATAGTAGAAATCATATTTCCATGGATTTGGCATGGTTTGCCCGGTTTATTCATACTTTCTCCGGCTTTCCCCGGTTAACGTCCGATTTCGTCCGATCTCGTCCGATTTCGTCCGTTTTGATATGTTTCGAATGGTTTAGCCCGTTTCAGACAGATTTGGATGTGTATGACCATGTTTGAAAGTTGTACAGTTAGTATATGCCTATGAAATTATATATTGATGGAGGAAAAAGTATTGAAGAACAGACTGACTTGGATCTAGAAGCCCAAGATCGTGTGACGAAGAAGGCTTTCTTAAAATGGTCATAACTTCAGCACCGTAAGTTCGTTTTCATCCCGTGACCTGTCAAAACGACCGAAAAAACATGAGGAACATCGTTGTAACCAACTTTAAGCTGGTTAAGGATTTTTGAAGGCCCAAAAAGCCCTTTTACTATGCTTTTTTCATTATTTTCTATATTATCCACCTTTGTAGGTTTCCGAAGGAAAATCAATATCATTGTTTTGTTGATCAAACAATGTTAAATGTTGTTGGAGCTCACTCGTATTTTTAATATCAATTGATGGTATGCCATCACGATTTCCTTGTCTAGTAAAACCACAACTACCTCACCAACTAATTTGCTACATTCAAGTCTGGTTAAAACATAGCCAAACCAACCAAAACATCCTAAAGACGACCACAACATGATCAATACAATCAAAATATAGTAGAAATCCTATTTCCATGGATTTGGCATGGTTTGCCCGGTTTATTCATACTTTCTCCGGCTTTCCCCGGTTAACGTCTGATTTCGTCCGATCTCATCCGATTTCGTCTGATCTCGTCCGATTTCGTCCGTTTTGATATGTTTCGAACGGTTTAGCCCGTTTCAGCCGGATTTGGATGTGTATGACCATGTTTGAAAGTTGTACAGTTAGTATATGCCTATGAATTTATATATTGATGGAGGCAAAAGTATTGAAGAACAGACTGACTTGGATCTAGAAGCCCAAGATCGTGTGACGAAGAAGGCTTTCTTAAAATGGTCATAACTTCAGCACCGTAAGTTCGTTTTCATCCCGTGACCTGTCAAAACGACCGAAAAAACAAGAGGAACATCGTTGTAACCAACTTTAAGCTGGTTAAGGATTTTTAAAGGCCCAAAAAGCCATTTTACTATGCTTTTTTCATTATTTTGTATATTATCCACCTTTGTAGGTTTCCGAAGGAAAATCAATATCATTGTTTTGTTGATCAAACAATGTTAAATGTTGTTGGAGCTCACTCTTATTTTTAATATCAATTGATGGTATGCCATCACGATTTCCTTGTCTAGTAAAACCACAACTACATCACCTACTAATTTGCTACATTCAAGTCTGGTTAAAACATAGCCAAACCCAACCAAAACATGCTAAAGACGACCACAACATGATCAATACTATCAAAACATAGTAGAAATCCTATTTCTACGGATTTGGCATGGTTTTCCCGGTTTATTCATACTTTCTCCGGCTTTCCCCGGTTAACGTCCGATTCCGTCCGATCTCGTCCGATTTCGTCCGATCTCGTCCGATCTCGTCCGTTTTGATATGTTTCGAACGGTTTAGCCTGTTTCAGACGGATTTGGATGTTTATGACCATGTTTGAAAGTTGTACAGTTAGTATATGTCTATGAAATTATATATTGATGGAGGCAAAAGTATTGAAGAACAGACTGACTTGGATCTAGAAGCCCAAGATCGTGTGACGAAGAAGGCTTTCTTAAAATGGTCATAACTTCAGCACCGTAAGTTCGTTTTCAGCCCGTGACCTGTCAAAGCGACCGAAAAAACAAGAGGAACATCGTTGTAACCAACTTTAAGCTGGTTAAGGATTTTTGAAGGCCCAAAAAGCCATTTTACTATGCTTTTTTCATTATTTTCTATATTATCCACCTTTGTAGGTTTCCGAAGGAAAATCAGTATCATTGTTTTGTTGATCAAACAATGTTAAATGTTGTTGGAGCTCACTCGTATATTTAATATCAATTGATGGTATGCCATCACGATTTCCTTGTCTAGTAAAACCACAACTACATCACCAACTAATTTGCTACATTCAAGTCTTGTTAAAACATAGCCAAACCAACCAAAACATCCTAAAGACGACCACAACATGATCAATACAATCAAAATATAGTAGAAATCCTATTTCCATGGATTTGGCATGGTTTGCCCGGTTTATTCATACTTTCTCCGGCTTTCCCCGGTTAATGTCTGATTTCGTCCGATCTCGTCCGATTTCGTCCGATCTCGTCCGATTTCGTCCGTTTTGATATGTTTCGCACGGTTTAGCCCGTTTCAGCCGGATTTGGATGTGTATGACCATGTTTGAAAGTTGTACAGTTAGTATATGCCTATGAATTTATATATTGATAGAGGCAAAAGTATTGAAGAACAGACTGACTTGGATCTAGAAGCCCAAGATCGTGTGACGAAGAAGGCTTTCTTAAAATGGTCATAACTTCAGCACCTTAAGTTCGTTTTCATCCCGTGACCTGTCAAAACGACCGAAAAAACAAGAGGAACATCGTTGTAACCAACTTTAAGCTGGTTAAGGATTTTTAAAGGCCCAAAAAGCCATTTTACTATGTTTTTTCATTATTTTGTATATTATCCACCTTTGTAGGTTTCCGAAGGAAAATCAATATCATTGTTTTGTTGATCAAACAATGTTAAATGTTGTTGGAGCTCACTCGTATTTTTAATATCAATTGATGGTATGCCATCACGATTTCCTTGTCTAGTAAAACCACAACTACATCACCTACTAATTTGCTACATTCAAGTCTGGTTAAAACATAGCCAAACCCAACCAAAACATGCTAAAGACGACCACAACATGATCAATACTATCAAAACATAGTAGAAATCCTATTTCCACGGATTTGGCATGGTTTGCCCGGTTTATTCATACTTTCTCCGGCTTTCCCCGGTTAACGTCCGATTCCGTCCGATCTCGTCCGATTTCGTCCGATCTCGTCCGATCTCGTCCGTTTTGATATGTTTCGAACGGTTTAGCCTGTTTCAGACGGATTTGGATGTTTATGACCATGTTTGAAAGTTGTACAGTTAGTATAATTCTATGAAATTATATATTGATGGAGGCAAAAGTATTGAAGAACAGACTGACTTGGATCTAGAAGCCCAAGATCATGTGACGAAGAAGGCTTTCTTAAAATGGTCATAACTTCAGCACCGTAAGTACGTTTTCAGCCCGTGACCTGTCAAAACGACCGAAAAAACAAGAGGAACATCGTTGTAACCATCTTTTAGTTGGTTAAGGATTTTTGAAGGCCCAAAAAGCCATTTTACTATGCTTTTTTCATTATTTTCTATATTATCCACCTTTGTATGTTTCCGAAGGAAAATCAATATCATTGTTTTGTTGATCAAACAATGTTAAATGTTGTTGGAGCTCACTCGTATTTTTAATATCAATTGATGGTATGCCATCACGATTTCCTTGTCTAGTAAAACCACAACTACATCACCAACTAATTTGCTACATTCAAGTCTGGTTAAAACATAGCCAAACCAACCAAAACATCCTAAAGACGACCACAACATGATCAATACAATCAAAATATAGTAGAAATCCTATTTTTATGGATTTGGCATGGTTTGCCCGGTTTATTCATACTTTCTTCGGCTTTCCCCGGTTAACGTCTGATTTCGTACGATCTCGTCCGATTTCGTCCGATCTCGTCCGATTTCGTCCGTTTTGATATGTTTCGAACGGTTTAGCCCGTTTCAGCCGGATTTGGATGTGTATGACCATGTTTGAAAGTTGTACAGTTAGTATATGCCTATGAATTTATATATTGATGGAGGCAAAAGTATTGAAGAACAGACTGACTTGGATCTAGAAGCCCAAGATCGTGTGACGAAGAAGGCTTTCTTAAAATGGTCATAACTTCAGCACCGTAAGTTCGTTTTCATCCCGTGACCTGTCAAAACGACCGAAAAACAAGAGGAACATCGTTGTAACCAACTTTAAGCTGGTTAAGGATTTTTAAAGGCCCAAAAAGCCATTTTACTATGCTTTTTTCATTATTTTGTATATTATCCACCTTTGTAGGTTTTCGAAGGAAAATCAATATCATTGTTTTGTTGATCAAACAATGTTAAATGTTGTTGGAGCTCACTCGTATTTTTAATATCAATTGATGGTATGCCATCACGATTTCCTTGTCTAGTAAAACCACAACTACATCACCTACTAATTTGCTACATTCAAGTCTGGTTAAAACATAGCCAAACCCAACCAAAACATGCTAAAGACGACCACAACATGATCAATACTATCAAAACATAGTAGAAATCCTATTTCCACGGATTTGGCATGGTTTGCCCGGTTTATTCATACTTTCTCCGGCTTTCCCCGGTTAACGTCCGATTCCGTCCGATCTCGTCCGATTTCGTCCGATCTCGTTCGATCTCGTCCGTTTTGATATGTTTCGAACGGTTTAGCCTGTTTCAGACGGATTTGGATGTTTATGACCATGTTTGAAAGTTGTACAGTTAGTATATGTCTATGAAATTATATATTGATGGAGGCAAAAGTATTGAAGAACAGACTGACTTGGATCTAGAAGCCCAAGATCATGTGACGAAGAAGGCTTTCTTAAAATGGTCATAACTTCAGCACCGTAAGTTCGTTTTCAGCCCGTGACCTGTCAAAACAACCGAAAAAACAAGAGGAACATCGTTGTAACCAACTTTAAGCTGGTTAAGGATTTTTAAAGGCCCAAAAAGCCATTTTACTATGCTTTTTTTCATTATTTTGTATATTATCCACCTTTGTAGGTTTTCGAAGGAAAATCAATATCATTGTTTTGTTGATCAAACAATGTTAAATGTTGTTGGAGCTCACTCGTATTTTTAATATCAATTGATGGTATGCCATCACGATTTCCTTGTCTAGTAAAACCACAACTACATCACCAACTAATTTGCTACATTCAAGTCTGGTTAAAACATAGCCAAACCAACCAAAACATCCTAAAGACGACCACAACATGATCAATACAATCAAAATATAGTAGAAATCCTATTTCCATGGATTTGGCATGGTTTGCCCGGTTTATTCATACTTTCTCCGGCTTTCCCCGGTTAACGTCTGATTTCGTCCGATCTCGTCCGATTTCGTCCGATCTCGTCCGATTTCGCCCGTTTTGATATGTTTCGAACGGTTTAGCCCGTTTCAGCCGGATATGGATGTGTATGACCATGTTTGAAAGTTGTACAGTTAGTATATGCCTATGAATTTATATATTGATGGAGGCAAAAGTATTGAAGAACAGACTGACTTGGATCTAGAAGCCCAAGATCGTGTGACGAAGAAGGCTTTCTTAAAATGGTCATAACTTCAGCACCGTAAGTTCGTTTTCATCCCGTGACCTGTCAAAACGACCGAAAAACAAGAGGAACATCGTTGTAACCAACTTTAAGCTAGTTAAGGATTTTTAAAGGCCCAAAAATCCATTTTACTATGCTTTTTTCATTATTTTGTATATTATCCACCTTTGTAGGTTTCCGAAGGAAAATCAATATCATTGTTTTGTTGATCAAACAATGTTAAATGTTGTTGGAGCTCACTCGTATTTTTAATATCAATTGATGGTATGCCATCACGATTTCCTTGTCTAGTAAAACCACAACTACATCACCTACTAATTTGCTACATTCAAGTCTGGTTAAAACATAGCCAAACCCAACCAAAACATGCTAAAGACGACCACAACATGATCAATACTATCAAAACATAGTAGAAATCCTATTTCCACGGATTTGGCATGGTTTGCCCGGTTTATTCATACTTTCTCCGGCTTTCCCCGGTTAACGTCCGATTCCGTCCGATCTCGTCCGATTTCGTCCGATCTCGTTCGATCTTGTCCGTTTTGATATGTTTCGAACGGTTTAGCCTGTTTCAGACGGATTTGGATGTTTATGACCATGTTTGAAAGTTGTACAGTTAGTATATGTCTATGAAATTATATATTGATGGAGGCAAAAGTATTAAAGAACAGACTAACTTGGATCTAGAAGCCCAAGATCATGTGACGAAGAAGGCTTTCTTAAAATGGTCATAACTTCAGCACCGTAAGTTCGTTTTCAGCCCGTGACCTGTCAAAACGACCGAAAAAACAAGAGGAACATCGTTGTAACCAACTTTAAGCTGGTTAAGGATTTTTGAAGACCAAAAAGCCATTTTACTATGCTTTTTTAATTATTTTCTATATTATCCACCTTTGTAGGTTTCCGAAGGAAAATCAATATCATTGTTTTGTTGATCAATCAATGTTAAATGTTGTTGGAGCTCACTCGTATTTTTAATATCAATTGATGGTATGCCATCACAATTTCCTTGTCTAGTAAAACCACAACTACATCACCAACTAATTTGCTACATTCAAGTCTGGTTAAAACATAGCCAAACCAACCAAAACATCCTAAAGACGACCACAACATGATCAATACAATCAAAATATAGTAGAAATCCTATTTCCATGGATTTGGCATGGTTTGCCCGGTTTATTCATACTTTCTCCGGCTTTCCCCGGTTAACGTCTGATTTCGTCCGATCTCGTCCGATTTCGTCCGATCTCGTCCGATTTCGTCCGTTTTGATATGTTTCGAACGGTTTAGCCCGTTTCAGCCGGATTTGGATGTGTATGGCCATGTTTGAAAGTTGTACAGTTAGTATATGCCTATGAATTTATATATTGATGGAGGCAAAAGTATTGAAGAACAGACTGACTTGGATCTAGAAGCCCAAGATCGTGTGACGAAGAAGGCTTTCTTAAAATGGTCATAACTTCAGCACCGTAAGTTCGTTTTCATCCCGTGACCTGTCAAAACGACCGAAAAAACAAGAGGAACATCGTTGTAACCAACTTTAAGCTAGTTAAGGATTTTTAAAGGCCCAAAAAGCCATTTTACTATGCTTTTTTCATTATTTTGTATATTATCCACCTTTGTAGGTTTCCGAAGGAAAATCAATATCATTGTTTTGTTGATCAAACAATGTTAAATGTTGTTGGAGCTCACTCGTATTTTTAATATATCAATTGATGGTATGCCATCACGATTTCCTTGTCTAGTAAAACCACAACTACATCACCTACTAATTTGCTACATTCAAGTCTGGTTAAAACATAGCCAAACCCAACCAAAACATGCTAAAGACGACCACAACATGATCAATACTATCAAAACATAGTAGAAATCCTATTTCCAAGGATTTGGCATGGTTTGCCCGGTTTATTCATACTTTCTCCGGCTTTCCCCGGTTAACGTCCGATTCCGTCCGATCTCGTCCGATTTCGTCCGATCTCGTCCGATCTCGTCCGTTTTGATATGTTTCGAACGGTCTATGCTGTTTCAGACGGATTTGGATGTTTATGACCATGTTTGAAAGTTGTACAGTTAGTATATGTCTATGAAATTATATATTGATGGAGGCAAAAGTATTGAAGAACAGACTGACTTGGATCTAGAAGCCCAAGATCATGTGACGAAGAAGGCTTTCTTAAAATGGTCATAACTTCAGCACCGTAAGTTCGTTTTCAGCCCGTGACCTGTCAAAACGACCGAAAAAACAAGAGGAACATCGTTGTAACCAACTTTAAGCTGGTTAAGGATTTTTGAAGGCCCAAAAAGCCATTTTACTATGCTTTTTTAATTATTTTCTATATTATCCACCTTTGTAGGTTTCCGAAGGAAAATCAATATCATTGTTTTGTTGATCAAACAATGTTAAATGTTGTTGGAGCTCACTCGTATTTTTAATATCAATTGATGGTATGCCATCACGATTTCCTTGTCTAGTAAAACCACAACTACATCACCAACTAATTTGCTACATTCAAGTCTGGTTAAAACATAGCCAAACCAACCAAAACATCCTAAAGACGACCACACCATGATCAATACAATCAAAATATAGTAGAAATCCTATTTCCATGGATTTTGCATGGTTTGCCCGATTTATTCATACTTTCTCCGGCTTTCCCCGGTTAACGTCTGATTTCGTCCGATTTCGTCCGATCTCGTCCGATTTCGTCCGTTTTGATATGTTTCGAACGGTTTAGCCCGTTTCATCCGGATTTGGATGTGTATGACCATGTTTGAAAGTTGTACAGTTAGTATATGCCTATGAATTTATATATTGATGGAGGCAAAAGTATTGAAGAACAGACTGACTTGGATCTAGAAGCCTAAGATCGTGTGACGAAGAAGGCTTTCTTAAAATGGTCATAACTTCAGCACCGTAAGTTCGTTTTCATCCCGTGACCTGTCAAAACGACCGAAAAACAAGAGGAACATCGTTGTAACCAACTTTAAGCTAGTTAAGGATTTTTAAAGGCCCAAAAAGCCATTTTACTATGCTTTTTTCATTATTTTGTATATTATCCACCTTTGTAGGTTTCCGAAGGAAAATCAATATCATTGTTTTGTTGATCAAACAATGTTAAATGTTGTTGGAGCTCACTCGTATTTTTAATATCAATTGATGGTATGCCATCACGATTTCCTTGTCTAGTAAAACCACAACTACATCACCTACTAATTTGCTACATTCAAGTCTGGTTAAAACATAGCCAAACCCAACCAAAACATGCTAAAGACGACCACAACATGATCAATACTATCAAAACATAGTAGAAATCCTATTTCCAAGGATTTGGCATGGTTTGCCCGGTTTATTCATACTTTCTCCGGCTTTCGCCGGTTAACGTCTGATTTCGTCCGATCTCGTCCGATTTCGTCCGATCTCGTCCGATTTCGCCCGTTTTGATATGTTTCGAACGGTTTACCCCGTTTCAGCCGGATTTGGATGTGTATGACCATGTTTGAAAGTTGTACAGTTAGTATATGCCTATGAATTTATATATTGATGGAGGCAAAAGTATTGAAGAACAGACTGACTTGGATCTAGAAGCCCAAGATCGTGTGACGAAGAAGGCTTTCTTAAAATGGTCATAACTTCAGCACCGTAAGTTCGTTTTCATCCCGTGACTTGTCAAAACGACCGAAAAAACAAGAGGAACATCGTTGTAACCAACTTTAAGCTAGTTAAGGATTTTTAAAGGCCCAAAAAGCCATTTTACTATGCTTTTTTCATTATTTTGTATATTATCCACCTTTGTAGGTTTCCGAAGGAAAATCAATATCATTGTTTTGTTGATCAAACAATGTTAAATGTTGTTGGAGCTCACTCGTATTTTTAATATCAATTGATGGTATGCCATCACGATTTCCTTGTTTAGTAAAACCACAACTACATCACCAACTAATTTGCTACATTCAAATCTGGTTAAAACATAGCCAAACCAACCAAAACATCCTAAAGACGACCATAACATGATCAATACAATCAAAACATAGTAGAAATCCTATTTCCACGGATTTGGCATGGTTTGCCCGGTTTATTCATACTTTCTCCGGCTTTCCCCGGTTAACGTCCGATTCCGTCCGATCTCGTCCGATTTCGTCCGATCTCGTCCGTTTTGATATGTTTCGAACGGTTTAGCCTGTTTCAGACGGATTTGGATGTTTATGACCATGTTTGAAAGTTGTACAGTTAGTATATGTCTATGATATTATATATTGATGGAGGCAAAAGTATTGAAGAACAGACTGACTTGGATCTAGAAGCCCAAGATCGTGTGACGAAGAAGGCTTTCTTAAAATGGTCATAACTTCAGCACCGTAAGTTTGTTTTCATCCCGTGACCTGTCAAAACGACCGAAAAAACAAGAGGAACATCGTTGTAACCAACTTTAAGCTAGTTAAGGATTTTTAAAGGCCCAAAAAGCCATTTTACTATGCTTTTTTCATTATTTTGTATATTATCCACCTTTGTAGGTTTCCGAAGGAAAATCAATATCATTGTTTTGTTGGTCAAACAATGTTAAATGTTGTTGGAGCTCACTCGTATTTTTAATATCAATTGATGGTATGCCATCACGATTTCCTTGTCTAGTAAAACCACAACTACATCACCTACTAATTTGCTACATTCGAGTCTGGTTAAAACATAGCCAAACCCAACCAAAACATGCTAAAGACGACCACAACATGATCAATACTATCAAAACATAGTAGAAATCCTATTTCCAAGGATTTGGCATGGTTTGCCCGGTTTATTCATACTTTCTCCGGCTTTCCCCGGTTAACGTCCGATTCCGTCCGATCTCGTCCGATTTCGTCCGATCTCGTCCGATCTCGTCCGTTTTGATATGTTTCGAACGGTTTAGCCTGTTTCAGATGGATTTGGATGTTTATGACCATGTTTGAAAGTTGTACAGTTAGTATATGTCTATGAAATTATATATTGATGGAGGCAAAAGTATTGAAGAACAGACTGTCTTGGATCTAGAAGCCCAAGATCGTGTGACGAAGAAGGCTTTCTTATAATGGTCATAACTTCAGCACCGTAAGTTCGTTTTCAGCCCGTGACCTGTCAAAACGACCGAAAAAACAAGAGGAACATCGTTGTAACCAACTTTAAGCTGGTTAAGGATTTTTGAAGGCCCAAAAAGCCATTTTACTATGCTTTTTTCATTATTTTCTATATTATCCACCTTTGTAGGTTTCCGAAGGAAAATCAATATCATTGTTTTGTTGACCAAACAACGTTAAATGTTGTTGGAGCTCACTCGTATTTTTAATATCAATTGATGGTATGCCATCACGATTTCCTTGTTTAGTAAAACCACAACTACATCACCAACTAATTTGCTACATTCAAATCTGGTTAAAACATAGCCAAACCAACCAAAACATCCTAAAGACGACCATAACATGATCAATACAATCAAAACATAGTAGAAATCCTATTTCCACGGATTTGGCATGGTTTGCCCGGTTTATTCATACTTTCTCCGGCTTTCCCCGGTTAACGTCCGATTCCGTCCGATCTCGTCCGATTTCGTCCGATCTCGTCCGTTTTGATATGTTTCGAACGGTTTAGCCTGTTTCAGACGGATTTGGATGTTTATGACCATGTTTGAAAGTTGTACAGTTAGTATATGTCTATGATATTATATATTGATGGAGGCAAAAGTATTGAAGAACAGACTGACTTGGATCTAGAAGCCCAAGATCGTGTGACGAAGAAGGCTTTCTTAAAATGGTCATAACTTCAGCACCGTAAGTTCGTTTTCATCCCGTGACCTGTCAAAACGACCGAAAAAACAAGAGGAACATCGTTGTAACCAACTTTAAGCTAGTTAAGGATTTTTAAAGGCCCAAAAAGCCATTTTACTATGCTTTTTTCATTATTTTGTATATTATCCACCTTTGTAGGTTTCCGAAGGAAAATCAATATCATTGTTTTGTTGATCAAACAATGTTAAATGTTGTTGGAGCTCACTCGTATTTTTAATATCAATTGATGGTATGCCATCACGATTTCCTTGTCTAGTAAAACCACAACTACATCACCTACTAATTTGCTACATTCAAGTCTGGTTAAAACATAGCCAAACCCAACCAAAACATGCTAAAGACGACCACAACATGATCAATACTATCAAAACATAGTAGAAATCCTATTTCCAAGGATTTGGCATGGTTTGCCCGGTTTATTCATACTTTCTCCGGCTTTCCCCGGTTAACGTCCGATTCCGTCCGATCTCGTCCGATTTCGTCCGATCTCGTCCGATCTCGTCCGTTTTGATATGTTTCGAACGGTTTAGCCTGTTTCAGACGGATTTGGATGTTTATGACCATGTTTGAAAGTTGTACAGTTAGTATATGTCTATGAAATTATATATTGATGGAGGCAAAAGTATTGAAGAACAGACTGTCTTGGATCTAGAAGCCCAAGATCGTGTGACGAAGAAGGCTTTCTTAAAATGGTCATAACTTCAGCACCGTAAGTTCGTTTTCAGCCCGTGACCTGTCAAAACGACCGAAAAAACAAGAGGAACATCGTTGTAACCAACTTTAAGCTGGTTAAGGATTTTTGAAGGCCCAAAAAGCCATTTTACT
Source organism: Glebionis coronaria (assembly GCA_025667525.1). Classification (NCBI taxonomy): domain Eukaryota; kingdom Viridiplantae; phylum Streptophyta; class Magnoliopsida; order Asterales; family Asteraceae; genus Glebionis; species Glebionis coronaria. The sequence goes on along the minus strand of JANFOE010001204.1, from coordinate 3,918 downwards.
ATGCTTTTTTCATTATTTTCTATATTATCCACCTTTGTAGGTTTCCGAAGGAAAATCAATATCATTGTTTTGTTGATCAAACAACGTTAAATGTTGTTGGAGCTCACTCGTATTTTTAATATCAATTGATGGTATGCCATCACGATTTCCTTGTTTAGTAAAACCACAACTACATCACCAACTAATTTGCTACATTCAAATCTGGTTAAAACATAGCCAAACCAACCAAAACATCCTAAAGACGACCATAACATGATCAATACAATCAAAACATAGTAGAAATCCTATTTCCACGGATTTGGCATGGTTTGCCCGGTTTATTCATACTTTCTCCGGCTTTCCCCGGTTAACGTCCGATTCCGTCCGATCTCGTCCGATTTCGTCCGATCTCGTCCGTTTTGATATGTTTCGAACGGTTTAGCCTGTTTCAGACGGATTTGGATGTTTATGACCATGTTTGAAAGTTGTACAGTTAGTATATGTCTATGAAATTATATATTGATGGAGGCAAAAGTATTGAAGAACAGACTGACTTGGATCTAGAAGCCCAAGATTGTGTGACGAAGAAGGCTTTCTTAAAATGGTCATAACTTCAGCACCGTAAGTTCGTTTTCATCCCGTGACCTGTCAAAACGACCGAAAAAACAAGAGGAACATCGTTGTAACCAACTTTAAGCTAGTTAAGGATTTTTAAAGGCCCAAAAAGCCATTTTACTATGCTTTTTTCATTATTTTGTATATTATCCACCTTTGTAGGTTTCCGAAGGAAAATCAATATCATTGTTTTGTTGATCAAACAATGTTAAATGTTGTTGGAGCTCACTCGTATTTTTAATATCAATTGATGGTATGCCATCACGATTTCCTTGTCTAGTAAAACCACAACTACATCACCTACTAATTTGCTACATTCAAGTCTGGTTAAAACATAGCCAAAGCCAACCAAAACATGCTAAAGACGACCACAACATGATCAATACTATCAAAACATAGTAGAAATCCTATTTCCAAGGATTTGGCATGGTTTGCCCGGTTTATTCATACTTTCTCCGGCTTTCCCCGGTTAACGTCCGATTCCATCCGATCTCGTCCGATTTCGTCCGATCTCGTCCGATCTCGTCCGTTTTGATATGTTTCGAACGGTTTAGCCTGTTTCAGACGGATTTGGATGTTTATGACCATGTTTGAAAGTTGTACAGTTAGTATATGTCTATGAAATTATATATTGATGGAGGCAAAAGTATTGAAGAACAGACTGACTTGGATCTAGAAGCCCAAGATCGTGTGACGAAGAAGGCTTTCTTAAAATGGTCATAACTTCAGCACCGTAAGTTCGTTTTTAGCCCGTGACCTGTCAAAACGACCGAAAAAACAAGAGGAACATCGTTGTAACCAACTTTAAGCTGGTTAAGGATTTTTGAAGGCCCAAAAAGCCATTTTACTATGTTTTTTTCATTATTTTCTATATTATCCACCTTTGTAGGTTTCCGAAGGAAAATCAATATCATTGTTTTGTTGATCAAACAATGTTAAATGTTGTTGGAGCTCACTCGTATTTTTAATATCAATTGATGGTATGCCATCACGATTTCCTTGTTTAGTAAAACCACAACTACATCACCAACTAATTTGCTACATTCAAATCTGGTTAAAACATAGCCAAACCAACCAAAACATCCTAAAGACGACCATAACATGATCAATACAATCAAAACATAGTAGAAATCCTATTTCCACGGATTTGGCATGGTTTGCCCGGTGTATTCATACTTTCTCCGGCTTTCCCCGGTTAACGTCCGATTCCGTCCGATCTCGTCCGATTTCGTCCGATCTCGTCCGATCTCGTCCGTTTTGATATGTTTCGAACGGTTTAGCCTGTTTCAGACGGATTTGGATGTTTATGACCATGTTTGAAAGTTGTACAGTTAGTATATGTCTATGAAATTATATATTGATGGAGGCAAAAGTATTGAAGAACAGACTGACTTGGATCTAGAAGCCTAAGATCGTGTGACGAAGAAGGCTTTCTTAAAATGGTCATAACTTCAGCACCGTAAGTTTGTTTTCAGCCCGTGACCTGTCAAAACGACCGAAAAAACAAGAGAAACATCGTTGTAACCAACTTTAAGCTGGTTAAGGATTTTTGAAGGCCCAAAAAGCCATTTTACTATGCTTTTTTCATTATTTTCTATATTATCCACCTTTGTAGGATTCCGAAGGAAAATCAATATCATTGTTTTGTTGATCAAACAATGTTAAATGTTGTTGGAGCTCACTCGTATTTTTAATATCAATTGATGGTATGCCATCATGATTTCCTTGTCTAGTAAAACCACAACTACATCACCAACTAATTTCCTACATTCAAGTCTGGTTAAAACATAGCCAAAACCCAACCAAAACATGCTAAAGACGACCACAACATGATCAATACAATCAAAACATAGTAGAAATCCTATTTCCACGGATTTGGCATGGTTTACCCGGTTTATTCATACTTTCTCTGGCTTTCCCCGGTTATCGTCCGATTCCGTCCGATCTCGTCCGATTTCATCCGATCTCGTCCGATCTCGTCCGTTTTGATATGTTTCGAACGGTTTATCCCGTTTCAGACGGATTTGGATGTGTATAAACATGTTTGAAAGTTGTACAGTTAGTATATGCCTATGAAATTATATATTGATGGAGGCAAAAGTATTGAAGAACAGACTGACTTGGTTCTCGAAGCCCAAGATCGTGTGACGAAGAAGGCTTTCTTAAAATGGTCATAACTTCAGCACCGTAAGTTCGTTTTCAGCCCGTGACCTGTCAAAACGACCGAAAAAACAAGAGGAACATCGTTGTAACCAACTTTAAGCTGGTTAAGGATTTTTGAAGGCCCAAAAAGCCATTTTACTCTGCTTTTTTCATTATTTTCTATATTATCCACCTTTGTAGGTTTGCGAAGGAAAATCAATATCATTGTTTTGTTGATCAAAGAATGTTAAATGTTGTTGGAGCTCACTCGTATTTTTAATATCAATTGATGGTATGCCAACACGATTTCCTTGTCTAGTAAAACCACAACTACATCACCAACTAATTTGCTACATTCAAGTCTGGTTAAAACATAGCCAAAACCCAACCAAAACATGCTAAAGACGACCACAACATGATCAATACAATCAAAACATAGTAGAAATCCTATTTCCATGGATTTGGCATGGTTTCCCCGGTTTATTCATACTTTCTCCGGCTTTCCCCGGTTAACGTCCGATTCCGTCCGATCTCGTCCGATTTCGTCCGATTTCGTCCGATCTCGTCCGTTTTAATATGTTTCGAACGGTTTAGCCCGTTTCAGACGGATTTGGATGTGTATGACCATGTTTGAAGGTTGTACAGTTAGTATATGCCTATGAAATTATATATTGATGAAGGCAAAAGAATTGAAGAACAGACTGACTTGGTTCTCGAAGCCCAAGATCGTGTGACGAAGAAGGCTTTCTTAAAATGGTCATAACTTCAGCACCGTAAGTTCGTTTTCAGCCCGTGACCTGTCAAAACGACCGAAAAAACAAGAGGAACATCGTTGTAACCAACTTTAAGCTGGTTAAGGATTTTTGAAGGCCCAAAAAGCCATTTTACTCTGCTTTTTTCATTATTTTCTATATTATCCACCTTTGTAGGTTTCCGAAGGAAAATCAATATCATTGTTTTGTTGATCAAAGAATGTTAAATGTTGTTGGAGCTCACTCGTATTTTTAATATCAATTGATGGTATGCCAACACGATTTCCTTGTCTAGTAAAACCACAACTACATCACCAACTAATTTGCTACATTCAAGTCTCGTTAAAACATAGCCAAACCCAACCAAAACATGCTAAAGACGACCACAACATGATCAATACAATCAAAACATAGTAGAAATCCTATTTCC
>JANFOE010001203.1:0-104146 GCA_025667525.1 Glebionis coronaria | reverse complement strand
TTCACTTTAATGCTCTAGAATGTGATTTAGGATCATATGAATAATTTAGTTTAGATATTGTTCAAAGTTTGTTTAAAAGTGATTTTTATGCATGAAAATCACTGCTATATGTTAAAAATGCACTATAATGCTCTAGAATTAGACTTAAGTTCATATGAATGATTTAGGTTAGATGTTGTTCAAAGTTTGTTTAAAAGTGACTTTTTATGCTTCAAAATCACTACTATGTGTTAAAAATTACACTGTAATGCTCTAGAATGGGTCTTAGGTTCATATAAATGATTTAGGTTAGATGTTGTTCAAAGTTTGTTTAAAATTGACTTTTTATGCTTCAAAGTCACTGCTATGTGTTAAAAATGCACTATAATGCTCTAGAATGAGACTAAGGTTCATATGAATGATTTAGGTTAGATGTTGTTCAAAGTTTGTTTAAAAGTGACTTTTTATGTTTCAAAATCACTGTTATGTGTTAAAAATTGCACTCTAATGCTCTAGAATCGGTATTAGGTTCATATAAATGATTTAGGTTAGATGTTGTTCAAAATTTGTTTAAAAGTGACTTTTATGCTTCAAAATCACTGCTATGTGTTAAAAATGCACTCTAATGCTCTAGAATGGGACTTAGGTTCATATGAATGATTTAGGTCAAATGTTGTTCAAAGTTTTTTTAAATGTGACTTTTTATGCTTGAAAATGATTGCAATGTGTTAAAATTTGCATTCTAATGCTCTAGAATGTAATTTAGGTTCATATAAATGATTTAGATTAGCCGTTGTCTAAACTATGATTAAATGTGAGTTTTCATGCTTGAAAATCATTGCGATGTGTTAAAATTTGTACTATAATGGTCTTGAATGCGATTTAGGTTCATATAAAAGATTTAGGTTAGTTGTTGTCTAACGTATGATTAAATGTGAGCTTTCATGCTTGAAATCAATGCGATGTGTTAAAATTTGTACTTTAATGCTCTAAAATCCGAGTTAGGTTTATATGAATGATTTAGGTTAGATGTTGTTCAAAATTTGATTAAACGTAAGTTTATATGCTTGAAAATCACTACGATGTGTTAAAATTTGTATTCTAATTTCTAAAGTCCGAGTTATGTTCATATGAATGATTTATGTTAGATGTTGTTTAATGTTTGATTAAATGTGAGTTTATATGTTTGAAAATCATTGTGATGTGTTAAAATTTGTACTATAATGCTCTAGACTCCAAGTTAGGTTCAAATGAATGATTTAGGTTAGCTGTTGTTCAAGGTTTGATTAAACGTGAGTTTATATGCTTGAAAATCACTACGATATGATAAAAATTGCACTCTAATGCTATAGAATCCAAGTTAGGATCATATGAATGATTTAGGTTAAATGTTGTTCAAATTTTAATTAAATGTGAGGTTATATGCTTGAAAATCAGTGTGATGTGTTAAAATTTGTACTCTAATGCTCTAGACTTTGAGTTAGGTTCATATGAATGATTTAGGTTAAATGTTGTTCAAAGTTTGATTAAATGTGAGTTTATATGCTTGAAAATCAGCGTGATGTGTAAAAATTTGTACTCTAATGCTCTAGAATCCGAGTTAGGTTCAAATGAATGGTTTAGGTTAACTGTTGTTTAAAGTATGATTAAATCTGAGTTAATGATCTAGAAAATCATTGTGATGTGATAAAAATTGCATTCTAATGCTCTAGGATTTGAGTTAGGTTCATATAAATGATTTCGGTTAGATGTTGTTTAAATATGATTAAATCTTAGTTAATGATCTAGAAAATGATTGTGATGTGTTATAATTTGTATTAAATATGTTGTAATATCTTCAAAATTTGATGCGATGCGTTAAAATTGAGATTCTGATTCTATAGGATGTAAGCCATGGTCACACGTATCTTATGTGATAAATGTGATTCATTAAAGCTTGACCACATGTATCTAATACTTTAAATGTGATACAATGTGACGCGTTAGAAACTGTTTGATAGGAATATCTAATAAAAGTTTATCTTAATTTGTTTGAAATTGATGTGTTATTATGTTAAGGTGGTTTATATAGACTGTGTGTATTATAAATTTGTGATTCTGTAGATGTATTATTGCTCTGAAAGGTTATAATGCTTTAACTATTAGTATACTTGAAATTTGGAATATTTTAACTGTGATTCTAGAAACTATAATGCTGTAAAAAATTTAACTATAATGCTTTAACTATTAGTACTATAAATGAGTAGAATGTGTGATCTTTTTCAGGTATATCTCCTGCAATTAAAAAGACCAATGAGAAAAAAAAGAAACCAACTGAAAACAGTGATCCAGATTTTGAAGAAAGAACTTTCGATAAATATAAGATAGGAAAGAAGGAAGATAAGGGGAAAAGGCTTGTAGAAAAAAAATGACTCTGATGACTATTTTCAGTCAAAAAAGAAGGCAAAAACAAAAGATAATATGATCGTTTTTTATCCACAAGCAATTCAACAAAGGAAACCAAAAAGACTCATCAGGATACAATAAAATACAGAATGTCACCAAGAAATCTCCAAAAGGTCCTAAACAATTTAAGCCCTCAACAAGAGAATCGTGTTAATACAAGGTTTTTGCCAAGTATAAAAATTTGTTCATCTCGATTCAATTCGAATTGATTACAGTTGAAAGTGCGAATTAGTCGTTCTTGGTGGATAAAAGAAAATGTCGTTGATTATCTATAGCTAATTAAAAAGTAAATGCAGAAAGTAATAAAAATAAGCTAAAAACAAATAACTAATAATAAAGAAACGATATTAAAACGAATATTAAAAACAAAACAATTAATTAAAATAAAACTAAGAGAATTAATTAACTTTCGACTTGAAAATAAAGTTTAACTAATGAAAAAGGAGGAATAAAACTAAGTGGCTACTTTAAAACTAAACGAGGTGAAAGCTAAAGCGGGTACTAAATAAAAGATAAAACTTAAACTTTTCGAAAAAATATTAATACTAAAAATTGACGAAAAATTCAACTAAAAATACGTGACTTTCAGAATTAAAATCGGAACAACTTTCAGATTAAACTAAACGATTACGGAACAATACTAAATAATAAACAAGCTAGCAAGCAAGCAGCTCAAGCTAGCAAGCTACTAGGTGATTTTGGCGGGAAAGAAAATGAAAGCAGGCAGGCATGTAGGACATTTCTATCGTAATGTTAAAGTGAATATATATATCGGAATGTTTATTAATGAGGAAACTATCAGAATGTTTATGTGAACTATCGGAATGCTATGTATAATAAAACTGTCGTAATGTGTATACAAAAAACAAACTATCGGAATGTCTAAAAATAAAAGCTGTCGGAATATTAGATCAAAATTCTATCAGAATATGTAAGTCAAAATTTGGGCAGCATTTCGTCACAATATGCCTTATACCCGATCGCAAAGTACGATGCCAGGGGCAATCGCAACCTACGATCGGAATAAGTGATCGGAAAAACTATCACAATAAGCTGTCACAATGTAGAAACCCTAATATTGTGATGGAAAAATCACAATATTCGGATGGAGTAAAAATAAGCATAAAAATCAAATAAGCACTTTAACAAAAAATTTAACCAAAACAATAATAAGAAGAACAAAAATAAGCTACGACTTTAAAACTTATCAAAACACTAAAAGCAAAATTTATAAAGATTAAACCTTTAAGAAAACTTTAAAGCAAATAAGCTAAATACAAAATAAGCCAATAAGCATGATAAGCTCAAAGCTCAATTCGCATCAAAACTTAGAGATTAATAAAAAAGATGAACTTTTTAATCAATCAAACATCAAAACTAAACAAGATCAAAGATTATATCGAATCAAAGATAAAATAAAAATCAAGAAAGGTAGAAAAAGATGAAGATTTAAACAAGATTTAAGCTATTAAAAGTAAAGATTAGATTAAAACAAGAAAGGAAGATAAAAGATGAAGTTCCTAGTGAGAGAAAGTTAAACACTTTCTCTCTCTAAAATTAAAAACTACAAAATAAAAAATGAACTAGCTAACCTTTAAAAACTCTATTTTTAAACTATATATAGGAGGTGGTTAATGCATGTGTTGCTTCCTTTTTTCTCGTCTTTTAATTTCTCGTCTTTCTCGACTTTGTCTCGGGATTAGTCGAGTGATAAAACGAACTCGTCTTCTAATTTTCTTCTTTTAATAGACTTGGTTCTTCGACTTTGTCAAACTTTCGTCTTCAGACTTTTTCTTCGATCAATCTTCAGAATAGGCCTTCGACTTCCGTTCTTCTTGCACTCTTGATCTTTTGACTTCGTCTTTTCTTGTTTTCTTCGATAAAAGCCCGTGAAATCCCGTGTTTTCTTCCCTTTTCACATTTTGGTCCTAAATCATAACCAAAACACAAACCACGCATAATTCCGACTTTTACGACATAAAATATACGTTTTGGTCTTGTTATTATTGGAAATAAGTGGTAAAAGGATAAGTGTTTTCACACTTATTAAATCCCCTACACTTGACCATTGCAATGCCCTCATGCAATGCATTAATTACAAAGCAGGATTTACATTTTCCATCATAATCAATCCACCTTGGCCTTTATTAAACATAAGACACTAAGATAGAAAATTATAAAATATTCAAAGAAAGTAAAACAAGTAAAAAGATCAAAAACTTACCTTATGGTTTTAGAATGTCATGAATGATTATCACCCTAAAGTTTCACGTTCCCTATACCAAGCTTAAAAACGAGATCATTGTTATTATAAGTTAGCAAACTAACACAAATTCAGGTGTCCCAATTATTCACTTAGACTCCCTTATTCCTAGGTGTATCTCTTATATTTTATGATTGTCTTGAATGATCACGAGGATGCATTGTTGACTTATTTCAATAGTTATTTAGGCTGAAAATAAAGTAGGACGATTTAGTCAGTAGTTAGCTAAAGGAAAAATTCTTTTAAAACTGCTTCTCGGGACCTCATATAGTTCATATCTTGGCATAACTCGCTTCACGATTTGAGACCTTTCTCGGACCGATATTTGGCATTGAATTCATACTTCAAATCTTGAGAGACGTTCATGAAATAATGGTCTTCTCTTCATAATAGGAATTCCTTCACTTGAAGTTTTGAGAGATTCTTCATATTTGGACCACGACTTCTTCATTTTTCTCAAATCTTTATTTAAGATTTTGATATACAACGATCCGCCTCCTTTTAGGACTTGGATCTATTTATCCTCATACCTTGTTAGGGCCTTTTTGGATATACTTCTCCATGATCTTTAGGGGAGTATTTGCTTTTCGTCGTGTGTCTCGATCCTTCATATTGATTTTTGATAAATGATTCTTCACATCACTTTGGATCTTTAGCAACAAAATATAGCCCTCATGCCTTGTTAGGGCATTTTCGGACTCGCCAATCCTCGCATCCCGCTTCAATAAGTTATGCCTTGGCTATGAACTCTAATTAATACCGAGCAACTTTTAAACGATCTTGGGCTAGAAGCTAAGTAACTTTTCAAATCGTACAACCTTACTTATTGCAATTAAATTTATTAGCGAGCGATGGGAGAAAAAGCTTATAATCAACTCGCATAAATTCATGAAAGAATACCAAACTTATAATTGGCTCTATCATCTCTCGTTCTCCACAATATAAAATCTCAAGGAACGAGACTCGTGGATGCTTAGCATATTAAATCAAAGTTTTGTGTTTTCAAGTCATCTATAGGATCTTGCAAATTCTTAGACTTTTTTAAGTGTAGAATTCGCATTTTAAAGTTCCCTTGATAAACGACTTTCTAGGATCAATTATAGGAACTTGCGAAAAGTTATTGTTCTTAACCCGTAAGAGTTAAGACTTTGGCGTTTTAAAGTTCCCTATATAAAAGCCTAGCAAAACTTGACTTAAACACGTTAAGGATACTAGCTAGAGTAAACTTAGATAATTAAACTCGGGTTGAGTCAAAAGATTCACAACGTTTAAAAATTAAAACCACTTTATTAAAAATTTATTCTAATGAAAGAAAATAACTATAACAAAGGTAAATACAACTAGGCCAAAATAGATCAAAAATTTTGAAAAATGTCGAAAAATCAATTTTCCGGTTAAAATGAGGACAAATACAAGGAAAAGCCCACTTAACTTCGTTAGAAGTCCACCTACACTTAATATAAACATTGTCCTCAATGTTTAAGCATGTGGGAGTGACCTCCCCTACACTTAGGACATTGTGTACATTGTTTAAATCTTGCTAAGGAAGAGACAACTAAAGTGATTCCTATTTTAATATTGAAGAATATAAAATAGAGAATCAAAAGAGTTTAGGATAGAACCAGGAAGATGGGTACACGGAATCACGGGTCGTCAAAAGTCATCAAGAATGGATCTTTGAAAGCTCGAATCCCTGCACATGATAAGAAAGAAAACGACATACACATACTAGGGTCTCCCCTACACTTATTATAAAAAACAAATAAAAAGGATAGATACTGCGGGTTGCCTCCCGAGAAGAGCTCGTTTTTGTTAACCGAGTCGTGAGCCTGACTCGACCTTGATTACAATGGTATGAAGCTTGAAGGACATCCACCGGGATCAAATACATGGTTTTCGTCCATCAAATAGCACAAGCTTAAGGCGAACAAGGCAAGCCAAAGAAGAGTAGGCAAGGTTCCCTTAAGCAAAGATGGAGCACAGAGGTAGCAAGTGTGATGAGGTGCAAGCATATCTCCATAAGTTCCAAAAATCTTTCCTTTTATTTCATCAGATGGATACTGAGATGGCTTAAAAATTGCAATACTAGGATCGAACACCTTTTCTTTTAGGGGAAAATAACACTCCAGCTCAGTAGAAGTTGATGAAGATCCGCTCATAAATCGCACAATCTCATCCTCAGAAGGTGGATAGAGAGGTGTCAAAACATAAGTACTGCGGATGTTGGTGTCTTCTGGTTTCTTCTCCTTTGGAACGGGTTTTTAATATCCGAAGGAGGATAAAGACCAAAATCAAAGTCCAAAGGAGGAGAATCATTCTCATTGGAGAAGTAAGTATTGAGAAAAGTATCAAAATCTTCCTCAAATGAGTAGTCATCCAAAGTAGGATCAAGCATTGTTGGTGGAGGATCTTCATCAAAAGTAGGTGCAAGGTCATCATGTGAAGAATCACTCGAAAGAGTATCGACGTCATCAAAGGCATCATAAGTTGGCATGCCTTTATACTCAGAAGGAAAATCATCAGAATCATCCATATCAGAACTAGAATCGTCATCATAGTTTTGTGGAGGATCATAAATTGGTGGGGGATCCAAATTGGAGAGAGAATCATCAAAATCATCCACATCGTCTTGGAAATGTGGATTATCAGAGCAAGACTCGAAAAGAGGATTATCATATACAACAAAGTCATCAAGCTTAAAACTTTCCAAAGTAGTAGTAAGCTCTTCTTGAAGCACAATTATCATTTTCGCCGATTCTTTTCCATTTGACTTACTTGTAATCTTCCCCATTTTAAAAACTTGAGCATCATTCCCGAACCTTAAGATTAATTCACCTTTGGCAACATCGACTAGAGCTTTTCCGGTTCTCAAAAATGGTCGTCCAAGTATTAACGGAATACGAGGGTCCATTTCATAATCAACAACAACAAAATCGACCGGAAAAGTGAAGGTACCAACTTTAATAATCACATCTTCGGCAATACCAACGGGGTAAGCAAGAGTGCGATTTGCTAGCTCCAGAGTCATCTTCGTTGGTGTAAGGTCGGGTAATGATAGCTTTTTCCACACACTTAATGGCATAAAATTAATACTTGCCCCGAGATCGGCTAAGGCAGTATATTCTTCATCTTTGTTAAAAATGCAAGGCAACACAAAACAACCGAGATCTCCAAGTTTTTCTAGAAGTTCTTTAAGAATGACTGCAGAACAGTTTTCATTTAAGCGTGTGTTGACAAACTCAACCATCTTTTCCTTCTTGTTAAGCAATTCCTTGAATGCTTTCATAAATTTCGGCATTTGGACAAGTGCTTCAACGAGGCTAATATTGAAATTCATTTGAGAGATCATCTTCATAAAAGAAGTGACTTGAGCATCCTCTTTAGTAAGCAATTTGCTCTTGTCTAACCGAGAAGGATAAGGGATGTTGGGTTTAGGTGGTGTGGGTGTAGAAGGTAAAGGTTGAGATGTTGAAGGTTGAGAAGTAGAAGGTTTAGAGGTGGCAGGTGGGGTTGGTGGAGGGTTTTGCTTGGGTACTTCTTCATTAAGAGGTGGAGATGGTAATGGAGAACTAGTACTAGGTGTGGTAGTAGGAGGGAAAGGTTGAGATGTTGAGGGTTGAGAAGTAGAAGTTTTAGAGGTGGTAGGTGGGGTTGGTGGAGGGTTTTGTTTAGGTACTTCTTTAGTGAGAGGTGGAGACGGTAATGGAGAACTAGTACTAGGTGTGGTAGTAGGAGGGATAAATGGAGGTGGAGGAGGTGTAGATGGAGTAACTTGAGGATGGATAGAAGGTCCTACTAGAGTTGCTCCACTTCGAGTAGTAATAGCACTCACATTAGCTCTAGGGTTTGTTTCGGTGGTAGAAGGAAGAGCACCTTGGGGACAAAGGGTTTGTAACATTTGAACGAATTTTCTATCCGTGGACTCTTGCATTTCTCTAGTAGATTCTTGCATTACTTGAATTATTTTCTCATGTTCATTCAATTTTTACAAAACCAAGTCCATTGACGGATGAGGTAAATTGAACCCTTGTTGTTGAAAAACTTAGTTTAGGTATTGGTTATAAGGTTGAAAACCTTGAGGACTGAAACCTTGGTGTTGAAAACCTTGGTTTTGCATGTGATAGTTTCCCTGGTTTGCACTAGAGCCCCTCACATTAGCATTTTGTGGAACATTTGCTCTTGGTGGCCCTTGGTTGTTATGGTTAGGTTGTGGTGGTCTTTGTTGAAAACCGGGTGGAGCCAAATAATTTGTCGAGTTGTAAGACAAGTGATTAACATCGACATTAGGCTTGAAATGAAATCTCTCGGTGTTGTTGTAAGCATACACTTCCCCGTGAGAATGATCATAATCTTTATCACAATTAGCATAAGAGTGTGGCCCACCACAAGTTCACAAGTTATATTAATAGCATTGTTGTTTTTGGCATTGTTAACGGCTTGTAAAGCAAGTGCTTCAACAACCGTAGTAAGCTTATCAAGTCTCCTTTCCGTGTCACTAGTGCTAGTACTAGCCACATTAGCCCGAACACTTTTGGTTTGCACTTTAGATTTATTCTCAATAATATCCCATGCGGCATTAGAAGACTTAACCAAAATGTTACCCCCGAGGCACTATTTAGTGAATCTTGGTCATTCATGCTTAAACTATTGTAAAAAGTGTTAATTTGATGCACTTTTGTGAAACCATGTTGTGGACACTTTCTTAAAAGTTCCTTAAAACGGTCCAAAGATTCACTAAATGTCTCACCGTACTTTTGTTCAAAGTTAATGATTTCATTCCGCAAAGCGGTAGTACGTGAGGGTGGGAAAAAGTAGTTGATGACTTTGGTCTCTAAATCCGACCACATAAGAATACTTTGTGGCGGTTCCTTATCAAGCCAATGTCGGGCTTGTCCCTCTAAGGAGAAAGGAAAAAGTTGCAAGCGAATTACCTCTTGTGAAACCCCATTAAACTTGACCGTATTAGTGAGTTGAAGAAACCTTTTGATATGGTCATGAGGATCATCAAGTGTACGCCCCAAGAATGGTTGAGCAAAGACCATTTGAATGAAGCTGAATTTGAGCTCAAAGTTGTTGGCTCCAATCTCGGGTATGACAATAGCATCGGTGTTGCCCTCTACGTGCGATTGCAAAAGCTCGATCATTGGTCGATTGTCGATGGTGACAATAGGTTCAGTTTCGACTTCTGCTTGAATTGCTTTCTTCTTACGAGCACGGGTACGCATACACACCTACAAAAGGAAAATAAAGATAGACAAGAAATATTTTTGGTTTTTTATGTTTTTCTATTTTTTGGATTTTCGAAATTTTATATTTTTTAGGATTTTTGAATTTTTTTTAAAATTAGACAAGAAAAATAACGTTCAAGAGTAAACGGATCCCAAAATCCAACGCGTCTCTCACAATAAACCGTTAATCTTCACGAAAAGAGCCGGCAGCGGCGCCATTTAATACAAGGTTTTTGCCAAGTATAAAAATTTGTTCGTCTCGATTCAATTCGAATTGATTACAGTTGAAAGTGCGACTCAGTCGTTCTTGGTGGATAAAAGAAAATGTCGTTGATTATCTATAGCTAATTAAAAAGTAAATGCATAAAGTAATAAAAGTAAGCTAAAAGCAAATAACTAATAATAAAGAAATGATATTAAAACGAATATTAAAAACAAAACAATTAATTAAAATAAAACTAAGAGAATAAATTAACTTTCGACTTGAAAATAAAGTTTACCTAATGAAAAGGAGGAAATAAAACTAAGTGGCTACTTTAAAACTAAACGAGGTGAAAGCTAAAGCAGGTACTAAATAAAAGATAAAACTTAAACTTTTCGAAAAAATACTAATACTAAAAATTGACGAAAAATTCAACTAAAAATACGTGACTTTCAGAATTAAAATCGGAAAAACTTTCATATTAAACTAAACGATTACGGAACAATACTAAATAATAAACAAGCTAGCAAGCAAGCAGCTCAAGCTAGCAAGCTACTAGATGATTTTGGCGGGAAAGAAAATGAAAGCACGCAGGCATGTAGGACATTTCTATCATAATGTTAAAGTGAATATATATATTGGAATGTTTATTAATGAGAAAACTATCGGAATGTTTATGTGAACTATCGGAATGCTATGTATAATAAAACTGTCGTAATGTGTATACAAAAAACAAACTATCGGAATGTCTAAAAATAAAAGCTGTCGGAATATTAGATCAAAATTCTATCGGAATATGTAAGTCAAAATTTGGGCAGCATTTCGTCACAATATGCCTTATACCCGATCGCAAAGTACGATGCCAGGGGCAATCGCAACCTACGATCGGAATAAGTAATCGGAAAAACTATCACAATAAGCTGTCACAATGTAGAAACCCTAATATTGTGATGGAAAAATCACAATATTCGGATGGAGTAAAAATAAGCATAAAAATCAAATAAGCACTTAAACCAAAAATTTAACCAAAACAATAATAAGAAGAAAAAAAATAAGCTACGACTTTAAAACTTATCAAAACACTAAATAAGCAAAATTTATAAAGATTAAACCTTTAAGAAAATTTTAAAGCAAATAAGCTAAATACAAAATAAGCCAATAAGCATGATAAGTTCAAAGCTCAATTCGTATCAAAACTTAGAGATTAATAAAAAATATGAACTTTTTAATCAATCAAACATCAAAACTAAACAAGATCAAAGATTATATCGAATCAAAGATAAAATAAAAATAAAGAAAGGTAGAAAAAGATGAAGATTTAAACAAGATTTAAGCTATTAAAAGTAAAGATTAGATTAAAACAAGAAAGGAAGATAAAAGATGAAGTTCCTAGTGAGAGAAAGTTAAACACGTTCTCTCTCTAAAATTAAAAACTACAAAATAAAAAATGAACTAGCTAACCTTTAAAAACTCTATTTTTTAAACTATATATAGGAGGTGGAAAATGCATGTGTTGCTTCCTTTTTTCTCGTCTTTTAATTTCTCTTCTTTCTCGACTTTGTCTCGGGATTAGTCGAGTGATAAAACGAACTCGTCTTCAAATTTATTCTTTTAGTAGACTTGGTTCTTCGACTTTGTCAAACTTTCGTCTTCAGACTTTTTCTTCGATAAATCTTCAGAATAGGCCTTCGACTTCCGTTCTTCTTGCACTCTTGATCTTTTGACTTTGTCTTTTCTCGTTTTCTTCGATAAAAGCCCGTGAAATCCCGTGTTTTCTTCCCTTTCACATTTTCGTCCTAAATCATAACAAAAACACAAACCACGCATAATTCCGACCTTTACGACATAAAATACACGTTTTGGTCTTGTTATTATTGGAAATAAGTGGTAAAAGGATAAGTGCTTTCACACTTATTACGTGTTCGAGAAATGGGATTTGGTGATTTTCCTAAAAACATCAACATATACTATATTCCATCAACCTTAGGTCTATTTTTAGCTACCGATTTTGATTCAGAAACACACACTCTAGGAATGGGGGATGGTAGGAAGATAAAGTTTACAAAACAACTTGTGCATGATATGCTTGGGATACCAATGGGTGCTATCCCTGTTGAAACTCTAAAAGAAAAAAATCTATTAGAGCCTACGAATCAGAGATGGAGAAGAAAGGTGAAGCATATTGTTAGTAATGATAAGAAAATCGGAGTTTCAAAATTGGAATCAGTTTTGACTGAACACGAACAAGCCAATTGGGTATTCGATGTTGGTTTCCTATCACAGTTCTTCTCAATAATTGGATAAGGTAATAAAGATGGAACGATAAAGGAGAGGATTATTCCATTTATTAGGAATAATACTGATAGGATTGCAAAAATGGATTGGTGCTCATATGTATTAGAGTGTTCGGTGAGGGAGTGCACCAGTTTTGATTCAAGTAGCACCTTCAGTGGACCGATGGTTTTACTCATAGTAAGTACTAATTTAAACTTAAATGCTGTAAATTTTATACTTAACTGTTGTAAATGTTTTACTTAAAATGCTGTAAAAATTTACTTTATAGTTTATAGAATTTTTCATAAAGTTTCAACAGCTAACTACTAAAATGTATTTTTTTGGTGCAGCTTGTGTATTGGAATTCAACTGTGTGTAAAAAGGTAAAGGTCGAAAAAACAGTCCCTGCGTTCAAAGCATGGAATCATCAATTGATGAAAGCTAGAGAATCTCTTGAACTTAAGTAAAGTGGTTTGGACGTTTAGAAATCGTTGATGGTTTAGAATGGATTGAGCCAAAGAAGAAAGTTACCAAAAAAAAGAAATTAGTTAACTTATCAGGTATATAAAAAAATAAAAATAAAATATTCTTGAAATTGTTTTATATAATAACTTATTTTGTTGATGTTGAAGATGAAGAAGAGTTTTCAGAAGAAGAACTTGAAGAAGCTAAAGACTTTTAATCTAAAACTTTTAAGGTAATAATTTTGTTTGAAATATATGTTACTTAAGATGATTTGGTTAAAAAATTAACTAAAATTCAGTAGATTTCCGGTCTTAAGGCTCCCAAATCAAAAAAATATTTGATGCATGTGGCTCACTAGGAACAAGCTTGAAAACCTAGTGGGAGCCTTTTGATTCCCCAAATTGGGAAGACTCCTTCTTTGTAATGAGGATTGAGAACTCGGTTGTTTGAAAATGATAGTTTTGATGTTATTTTGTACAAGTTATGAAAGTGATTTGGCAAAAAAACAATTTAATGCATTAAACTTTTAATGTTTTTTATTTTATAGGAAATGTGCGAAACTGTAAAAAGCTAATCTACGGAAAGCAAATAAGATGATGGAAGATTATTGCAGGGTCCACTAGATGTGGATCTTGCAGCCTGTTAAGGATGGTGAACGACTTCTGTAATCACAAGTCTATTCACAGAGAGACTCTTAATGTAATACAAAGTATAAGTGCGGAATACAAATACTATGATCAAGAAGAAACAGAATAACTGAATAACTTGATCCTTACTAAGGATTTCTACTATTAATATGAAATGAATAATGGTGAAAGGTGTGTCTAACCCTTCTGCCAATGGGTTCCTTTTATACTACAAGAAACCCTAAAACAACATTAAACATAAACGTGTAACTCCTGATATGCATATCCTTTCCTAAGATATCTCATGCATATCCTAACAAACTACTAAGAATAACATTGTTTGACTTTCTACTAGACCAGGAGCACGTATTGCTCCTACTACTACTAGGACCAGGAAGAACTACATACCTCCTAGTTCGTCTATTACAAATAGCTATTACATAGGTCCTAACAATCCTCCCCTAAACTTGAATTTTACTGGTGGAGTTCAAGTTTCTTGGTAGATCTTGCAAAAGCAGCACGAGGATTAACACAGCAAAACAAAAGCAACACAATAACCATCAGAAGTGAAAGCACAAAGAACGCTGCAACTAAGAACTCTGAGAAGCTTCTTGAAAGCTTGGAACATATCTGCACGTGTTGAAACTTCACAGCAACATGAGCAGATTTGAGAAGCCTTTACCAAGTAGCTGCTTGCTCTTGGGCTATATAGTCTTTGTGGTGGAATAAGCATCACCCTGGGATACCAGAACCCAGCCCAACTCTAGAACTTAAATCAATGGTGAGTGGGAGTACCCTAATGATTTTGGGCAAATCATCACAGCCGTCAACGGATTTGATTGAAGTCTTTACCAGAATCCGTACCCTTCCGGACTAGCCAACTCCTAGTAATAAAGCATCAGTGAGCTGAAAACCCTATAGCTTTGAGCAAGTTATTACAGCTATCAACAAATTTGATAAAAGTCTTTACCAAGGGCCGTACCCCTTGGACTAGCCATTTTTCAGTCTAGGACCAAGGCAAGTGAAAACCCTCCAATTTTGGGTAAATTGGCAACCATCAACGGTTTTGAGAATCACACTAGAGCCGTACCCTCATGGTGAACCAACTCTTTCTTGTCTGCAAGACATGGTGAGTTGAACACCATTTGTTGTGTGGAACAGAGATAACACCAGTAGTACATCACATTACAGCCCAAGTGTGAAGAATCCAAGAGAGAATGAGTTTCATAATGGAAAAGTATAAGCTGATATTACATGATTTACAAGTTTTGAGATTTCCATCACATGTTAGAAGTATAAGCAGATATTATATAAAAGTATTTTTTTTTGTTTTTTTTAAACTAAATAAAGTGTTAGTCACCAATCACTGTACATATTGGTGAAAAGAATGTAAAAAATATCAAAAGTATAGAAGAAACAAAGCAATCACTGACTAGAAGCATCAACCTTGTCCGCAAGTAGCCGAGCTTGAATACCTTCAACCAAGGTGGTGGCCATAGCAGACTCGTTACCAAAAAAAGCATTTGACACCACCAAGTGATACTCCAACATAGCTTCCATGCTAGCAATTGTGAGAGGATACTCCAAATCCACAAGCATAAACACACTAGCACTAGATTCTAACTCCAATACATGCACACCACAACCCGCATACAACTTCCACCAAGTAATCACCCAACGTGGCTGTTCCTTCCACACCCCAGTACTAGGAGAATCAGGGGGACAATCCAACATTATCTTCAAATCACCCCAAAGGACCAACCCAGGCCAGCTAGGAACATCACTAGGAGACTTTAGAATAGCAGCATCAACCAACCCATATAGTAGCATAAGATCACGACGTTCTACCCAAGATAAAATGCTTTGCAACCTAGATACATATTTGTGGTTGCCATCACTATTCTTGATCAAATGGGTATATTTACCAGCAGCAATGGGGGATGGCTGAACCTCCCAATGGACAATCCAGCCACGGCCAAGGGGCATATCATCCTCGCTATCAGAAGCGGCATCAATTAAGTGGGCAGGATCCCTCTTCTCCAATGGAACCGTCTTACCACGGCGAGCCTTCTTCTTGCGAATAGACCGGCGAGGGGTGGGGACAGTTGTATAGGGTTCCTCCTTTATCTGGACAGTAGTGGCAGCAGTAGTAGAAGTACGAGCACCATCCTGACTAGTCAGATCAACATTCATTGGACCAGCAGTAGCTTCAGCTGCAAGGTGGGTAGGGATTGGTTCAGAGACAGGTGGAGGTGTAGGATCATCAACATGAGTAGGATTAACAGCAGATGTGGTATCAACCACAGGTGTGGTGGTAGCAGCATTATGAGAAGGGGTGGGATCAACCTTTGAAGAAGAAGTAGAGGGAACAGCAATAGTAGCTTCACCAGAAGTTTGGACACCATAGGTACCTTCTTCTTGAACAACGGATGATGGAGTGGGAGTAGTAGTAGGATTGGAGGCTTGAACAACATGAGGAGGTGGGCGAAAGATGGCATTAACAGGCTTGGGCTCATCCTTCTGCTTGATCATCTTTGTGTACAAAGCCTTAAGCTCATCATCAGACAACTTCCTGACCCTCTTCCATGTCTAGCTATATGTGAAGTAGGATCCAGGTTGATTTTTCACATATTGCTGCATTAACTTCTTTTGTTCAGCATAAGAAAGAGGTCTGTTGCGACGATTTTGGCAAAGTTGAGCAGCTAGATCTTCCATTTGCCTTTGCATTAGAGACATCGCCCTACGAACACAATTCCCCTGATTCACATTCGCACCCAAGACATCAGTGATCTGAGAGTAGTCAGAGGTGAGGATGGTAACCACATTCATCCAATCCGCATTATCCCAAAACATGGCATTGTGTCTTATCTGCTCACGGCGTTGTTGCTTTAAATCTTCATCGTCAGCCATAGCTGTTGAGGCAGTCGCAGCCTCTTGGTCAAGTTCCTCTTGTAGCTTCTGAGCAGTCTCCTCTCTAAATCTTTCTTCTTCCATTTGTCTACGGGTTGTCTTTCTAGGAGGGGAGGGTGCATCAGTCATATGGGCTTTACCCTTTGGGTCATGAGAGGTACCAGGAGCTAAGGATGAAGGACCAGTAGTATCAGTCCTTGGCACGGTGACAACAGCAGTAGATGGAATGCTTGAAGCACTAGGAGGAACAGGTAAGTCTTCACTCGGCTTTGAGGCAAAAGCAGCCCTGGCCAAAACAGTCAGCCCATCTTCCTCCTCATCCTCATCAGAATCAGATAACACCACCTTCTTCTTATGGCGCTTCAGCGGCTTTTCCAATGACTTGACCCTGTTTACCAAAGGGAGCACAAAATCCCTAGTGAGCTTTTGATGCTTGTTGAGCTCATCCTCCAAAGATATGATCTTCTCATAGTACCTGTGCACTAAAGCCAACAATGATGTTAGAGTAATAGGTTCCTCAGCTTCCCCACCAAGAGGACTTGGTTTGGGGGATGCGTCATTGGGACCAGAAGCAAAAGATTGGTCAGCCATATGATCATGAGAGCTAGAAGGCTCTTCAGCTGAATGGTGAACTGGGCCAGGAGGGGGAGAATCAACAAATGAGGACACATGTGGGCGAGAAGAGGAGGTAGCCTTTGAGATAAATGGCATGTCTGCCACCACCTCTCGAGCCGATTTCTCAACCTCCACATGAGGTACCCCAGCAACAGGAATCTCCTCCTCCATGGGATCATCAACCAATTGAGGTTCCTCCTTAGATTGAACAGCCGGAGGAACCACATTGGGACCCCCTTGGGCAAGGCGTAGCATAGCAGCAGTGAGGGGCCTTAAAGGACCAAGATAACCGATTGTCATGTTTGCATATACTTTCAGAGTGAGCTTAGAAGGCACATATTCTTTCCTATTTCTAGGTAAACACATAAGAATCTGTTGCAAAAACCTAGGATACATGAGAAACTTCTTTTTAGAACCAGTAGCACTAAGATTGCTAATCAAACCATCAAGCAGATAACGAGAAAAGTTAAATGGGTGACCCTGAGCAATACACACCAAACCAGTAGAAGAGAGATGGGAAATGCATCCCAACTCCCAGCTTTGGGACTCAAGCATTGAATCAAGAAGTGGAAAAGGAGCTTCCATTGAGGGGAAAAGCGATTTTTCTGAAAGTTAAACTTCCCCTCATGATTGTAGCCAATAGCAGCCATCCCATCCAACACCTCCGTATTTGGGAGTGAAATAATGCCACCTTCATCTTGAAGATGAAGGGCAGACCAGATGGATGCTTCAATCACCACACAGGAGCGACCATCAATAGTAGCATGGATCTCCAATGGGCGACCCAACACTGCGTGGGTGTTGGCAGTAGCCCAAAACTGACAGATGACAGAGTCAAACACAGTCGGACAAATAGTTAGGGCATACCTGAGATTCGAAGCCTCAATGTACTCCAAGATGTCAAGGAACTCCTCCCTTCTAGAGCCTTCTCCGAGATAAGCAACCTTGTTGTGATCGGCTTTGTACTGAAGAGATGCCATTGATGATGATTGAGAAGTTGAAGATGATTGCTTGAAGATGGTTAAGGGTAGGAGCGTGTGTGTGTGTGTTTTGGTTGTGATAAGTGAGTCAAATGATCCATTTGACCATAAATAATGGTGAGGGAAAATTGTTCATTGACCCCTAATTATGGGGGTTGCCCTTTCCAAGTTGAGGCATTGATTGCGAGTAACCACTTGCCCTTTAATCCATTATTAGAAAATCCCAGTTACCAAAGATAAACAAATATGGGTACCAGAAGTAACCTGCGTTGACTGAAAGTCAAAACGGCTAGAGGTCAACGCTAGGGGCAGCGAGTGGTTAACAAAAGTCAACATAATGAACAGTGACCCAAAGTGATACTAGAAGCCAAAGACACGTGGATAATAGGGGTTTTGACCCACTAGGAGTAACCAAATTCTTCCACCAGAAGTATCACACACAGCAAATAGCCATGGAAAGTGTCGTAAGTAGCTGCCAGAAGTAAGAATGTACAAGCATACATTTACAAGAAGCCTCCCCTCAATCCTAGACCTTAAGGATTGATCATACCAATGTGAACCACCAAGTGATTAAACTGTGGACCATCAAACGCTTTAGTCAACAAATCAGCAACATTATCATCCGCATGTACTTTGAGAACCTGTATCATCTTCTTTTCATTAGCATCACGTATAAAATGCTGCCGAATCTCTATATGCTTGGTTCGTTGAAGAAACACAGGATTCTTCACTATGCAGATAGTGCTTTGATTGTCGATGAAGATTTTGGGGTTCATGAAGTTGAACCCATAATCCAGCATTTGATTTTGTATCCACAAGACTTGTCCACAACAACTAGCAGCAGCTACATATTCAGCTTCTGTTGAGGAAGTAGCTACTATTGTTTGTTTCTTATATTACCATAAGATAAGTCTTCGACCCAAAAATTGACAACCACCAGTAGTAGACTTCCTATCATTATTAGCACCTGCATAATTACTATCACTATAGGCTTCAAGAACAAAAGGTGATTCCCTTGGATACCACAAGCCTAGCTTGGGTTGTGCCTTGATATATTTGAAGATTTTCTTGACAGCATTCAAATTAGACACGGTGGGTGCCACCTGATGCCTAGAACAAGCACTAACAATAAACATAATGTCCGGTCGTGAGGTAGTCAAATACATGAGTCAGCCAATCATTGACTTGTACATGTGAACATTTACCGGGCGATCTGGCTCATTCTTGAGTTTGACTATAGTGACTTCATAAGGTGTTGGTGCTGGTCTAAGAGGTTCCACATCAAACTTCTGAATTATCTCATGAACATATTTATCTTGACTAATGTGAAGATACCATCCGACTGTTGCTTGACTTGGAGACCAAGGAAAAATGTTAGTTCTCCTATGGTACTCATCTGAAATTCGCCTTTCATTAGCTGTTCAAACTCATCACACCATTCCTTCCTAGTAGAACCAAAGATAATGTCATCCACATATACCTGAACCAGGATGATGTATTTGGCATTCCTTTTAAGGAACAATGTTTTGTCAATAGTGCCTCTTCTGTAGCCATGCTTCAACAAGAAAGTGGATAGACGCTCATACCAAGCTCTAGGAGCTTGATGAAGTCTATAAAGAGCTTTGACCACCTTGTAGACTTTCTTAGGATGAAGTGGATCCACAAAGCCCTTAGGTTGAGTGACATATACTTCCTCGTCAATCTTGCCATATAGAAATGCACTCTTGACATCCATCTGAAAAACCGTAAAGCCAATATAAGAAGCAAAAGCCAAAAATAGACGAATGGCCTCAATTCTTGCAACAGGAGCAAAAACTTCAGTGTAGTCAATTCCTTCAAGTTGAATGTGACCTTGTGCTACTAGTCTATCCTTATTCCTCACCACAACACCCCTTGCATCTTTCTTGTTTTTGAGAATCCATTTGGTACCAATTGCTGTCTTTCCATCTGGTAAATCAACTAGGATCCAAACATTCTGAAACAAGAATTGTTGCATCTCCTTCTGCATAGCCTCCACCCAACTTTGATCCTCAAGAGCATACGAGACAGACCTAGGTTCCACCCGTGACAGAAAACAAGCAAACAAACAGTGAAGAAAGTCTGTGTGATTATTACGCTTTTGGTCTTCAATGTAGCTCACAAGAGCATGATGACCAAAAGTTGCTTTCTTATGCATGTCGCGAGTCTTGACAGTAGAACTAGGATCTCCTATGATTTGAGTAGTAGGATGCTCTTTATAGATCTGCTGAATAGGAGTAGGGGCTACTTCTACCTCGGGTGACAAGTTATTAAGATCCCCAACTATGCCATCATCATACGAAACAGAGTCGAAAATGCCATCTATTGGTTGCTTATGAATATCATCCAGCTTAGTTGAAGACTTCTTTTGATAGTTTCCTAGGTCAGAAGGACCAAAGAACCTAGTTGTGGAAGTAGGATCACTAACCGGGCTTCCAATAGGTGTTGAACTTGTACTAGGAGTAACTATAGGATCACCAGGAGTAACTGGTACAACATGAGTACCCAAAGGAAACTCAAAGCCTCCTTGAGTAGCTGCTGTAGTAGCATCTTGTTGTTGCTTAAGCAGTGTATCAAGAGCTCCTTGTGAGTCCACAATGTCTAATGAAGTAGAACCAATAGGAGTAGTAGTGTTGTCGGGAGCGACTGTGGTGGAATAGGATGGTATGACAAAAATGTCATCATCCTTATCTGAGTCCGAAAAGTTAGACGTAGCACCTGCACTAGAAGAAGCAAACACTTGTGGACCTGCATTTTGGTTAGTTTTGAAACGAAATTATCCCAATGAGTCACTAAGATAATCAAGATCAAAATACCACTCAGGACCTTTGCCTTGGATGTTTGTCTTCTCCTCAAAGTACTTGAGATTAATAGTTTCAATAACACGCTTGGCAGTGAGATTGTATACCCTATACGCTCTCGAGTGAGCTGAATATCCCACAATGTAGCCTTCATCCGCCTTGCCATAAAATTTCCCCAAATAGTCACTAGTATTTTGAATGGTAACAGGACAGCCAAATGGCTTCAAATGAGTAATGCTTGGGACTTTAACCGTGAGTAGCTCATAAGGAGTCTTCTTATGTGGATTGGTAATGGAGACCCTATTCAGCACATAACATGCAGTGTTGACAGCTTCTGTCCAAAACATAGTCAGAAGCTTGGAATCACCAAGCATGGTTCTTGTAGTTTCTATAAGGGTCTGTTTTTTCATTTCTGCAACACCATTCTGTTGAGGAGTCTTGGCAGCACTATAATCTCTTTTGATACCTTTGGAATTGCAAAGTGCTATGAGGTCTGCATTCTTGAACTCAGTTCCATTGTCACAACGAATACCTTTCACCTTTTTGGACAGCTGATTCTCAATGAGTGCAATGAAGTCTTTGAGAATAGGGTAGGTCTCACTTTTAGTAGCCAAAAAGAAAACCCACAAAAACATGCTATAGCCATCAGTTACCACAAGACAATAGTGTTTATGGTCAATGCTCCAAATAGAGGTAGGACCAAACAAATCCATATGTAGTAGCTACAATGGTTCAGTTATTAAGCTTAGAGCAGTAATGGATTTGAAGGATGCTTGGTGTTGTTTGCCTTTGCTGCAAGCAAGGCAATTGATGTCATTCCTGAACGTTTAGGGAGGTAAACCAGGGACCAAGTTCATATTCGCCAACTTGTGAATGGTCTTGAAGTTTACATGCCCCATCCTCCTATGCCATTTGGTGGCTTCATCTTCTGATGCTTTGGCAACCAAACAAGCTAGTTGACCAGTAGGATGAATTTCATTCAGCTTGATACTGTAGAGGTTATGTCTTCTTGGAATTTTGAGTAGAACATGGGAGTCATCCGGTAACTTAAAGTCTTTGGACAACACCAGTGCTTCAGTATCCGTAAAGAGGACAAACTGCTTCTTGTCACAAATCTGAGATACAGAGATCAACTTGAAGTGTTAAAGTGCTTCTACATAGTAAACCTGATCAAGATTAATGTTAGGGGTCTGAATGGTTCCTTTGCCAGATATCCTTCCTTCACCCCCTCCAAAGTACA
The DNA here is from genome assembly GCA_025667525.1 of Glebionis coronaria. Classification (NCBI taxonomy): domain Eukaryota; kingdom Viridiplantae; phylum Streptophyta; class Magnoliopsida; order Asterales; family Asteraceae; genus Glebionis; species Glebionis coronaria. The sequence continues at coordinate 82,100 of JANFOE010001203.1, read as the reverse complement.
CCTTTCCACCTTGAAATGGTACAAAGTTAGTCAAAAATCATTTTTTCCCTGTCATGCTCCTAGAGCATCCACTATCTACAATTCTAAGAGATGGATCTTGGTATGGAGTAATCTACAACAACACAAAAGTCATATGTAAAAGTTAGTGTCTTAAGGGGACCCAAACCTTTTCAGGCTTGAGTCTGCCTTGTGGATCATTAGTAGATAGCCAAGAAGATTGATGAGATCCAATGTTGTTATTGCGTTGCCTGTGCATTATATGGGTGTTATTTTGTGACCAAGAACAACCTGCTAAGGGCTTAACAGCAGAACCCAAATATCCCAACCCAAAATACATTTGGTCTGAACTAGTAGCATAATTCTGATTAAAACTATAAAAATAATTGTTGGTTGGTCTATTAGGGGTATAGGCACTGCTTCTCCAAGAAGTAGAAGCTGAAGGAGAGGTCCTTCTAGTAAAAGGAAAAGATTGGGCACATAGATTTAATCTTCTAAAAGTAAAACCCACACCAATAGGAGCAACTCCTGGTGGACCAGGAGTAGCATAAGCTTGATAACCAGGAGACTTTTGATCATAAAAATCACAATCCTTAATCAAATGAAATTTACTACCACAAACAAAGCATGTTTTAAAAGACCTTTTATTCAAATGAAATTGTTTTAACTACTATTCTTATTACAAACCACTCTAGGAGAATCAACATTTCTAGATGTCAACAGACTAGAATAAAAAACAATGGAAGTAGAAGTAGTAGCAACTCTCTCATCACTCATCCTAGCACTAGTAGTAGCAGTGTCATTTGTCTTGGGACTCGAAGGTCTTGACTCTTCACTTAAACCACATGATGCATAGTCACTTGCCTTGTCACTGTAAGTACAAGAGACAAAGTCATTAGTATTAGTAGAGCTTTTGGGAGACTCATGCATCTGTGATCCATCCAAGTCTGTATGCATGGATATGGGCATAAATGTTCCTGTAAGAGGTGGAGGAACAACATGCATTGCTGCAGCTGGTTTAAACCTATTGTAACTAGGTTTTCCCTCCTCCTCTTTGTCAGGATCAAAGACACTTGAAAAGGATAAATCAAAAACATCATCTGGACCAATATATTTGTCAAAACCTAACCCTCTCTTAGTTCTACCAGACATGCTACTATCTATTAGTTTGGAAAGATTCTTGGGTGCTTTTTTCTATTTATCAAATCTTAATAGTGTAGCATCCAATTTTTCGTGCATGTATTGTTTTGCCTGAATACTTTCAGTGTTAAGTTTTTCGGTATATTAAGCATGTTAGTGGTATTCTCTAAATCAATGCATAACACTAGAATCTTATCCTCATACTCAAGTTGAGTATTTTGAAGCCACTTCTTTTGTTGTTCTAAACTTTTTAGAAAACTCTTATAAGCTTGAACTTCTAAAAAATATTTGTCATTTTAATCATTTAGTTCATTGCATTGAGTTAAGAGGTCTGAGTATTTATCATCACAACCAAGAGGGCAATTTTGTACCTGAGGAGAGATTCCCATAAGAGCAAACTCCTCTGCTTCCTCTACATCAGATATGTGAACAACAATCATAGTAAACACATCAGTAGAAGACTCAACTGATTCCAATGATGGAGTCTCATGTTCATTCCAGTTGACCATGGTATCAACTGACACCAACGCTTTCTTTTCATCCTTGAGCTCTTGAACCTTGAAAGCTGAATACATGTTCTTCTCCTAGTAATTTTTGTTAGGGCACTCCCTAGCAAAATGTCCTTGCTGATGACAATTATAACATCTGACCTTGCTCCTATCAAACCTTGCTGGCTCTCTTGGGTCGTAACTAAATTGTGACAATTCGTTAATTTATGGTTGATATTTTATTCTCAATATTTATTTGAAAATATTATTTTAATGTTATATTAAGAACTCACTTATTTTCGGGAAGTAATTTGGATTTACGTCTTGAAGTAGCATCGACTACGTCTAAACCGGAGGATTCAACGTTACGTGCTTACGTTTACATACACCATTTTGGTGACAGTCCGACATTTCAGGAAATAAATTTATCCGTGAATATTATTTTGAGATTTCAAATTTGTGTTGGTTCATAAACTAACAAATTTACGAGAAGAGATTGGGACTTACGATTTTATTTTAACGTCCTTTACGACTAAACCGGAAACCTTAGGATTCCGTATTTACGTTTTCGAACTCCGTTTTTGATGAGAAGTTTTATTAGATTCGTTTTGTGTCATTGATTCATAATTTATAAAAACGTTTTTCGTAAAACGTCCTGAGGGCACGCAAATCGAGGAAACTAGAATCGAGGAATACCCGTAAATTAGCGGGATGGGACAAAACAAGTTTATCCCACCCCACTAACTTACGGGGCGGCCAAGGAAGACACCACATCAAAGATGTGGCATCTTTTCACTTAATAAGCTTACACTTGTAAGCATAGCTTCACACTTAAGCTACTTTCCCCACCAAAACAAGTAAAACCACTAACACTTTACCATTCACTCCATTTCTCATGAAAACAACACACCAAACTCTCTCTCTCTAGCTCTATGTGCCGTCCCATTTACACCATAAACACCCTCACTTGATCTTGATTCAACCACAAATCCTATGTTATTTACATATATGATGATGCCCTTTTGAAACCCTATTGATTGGTGGTGATTATAACATCCAAGGAGGAGTTTCCATGGTGTCTTGGGGCTGATTTTCCACAAGGAGTTCTTGAAGAATGGTGGTCTTGAAGATGGTCTTGGTTATTCACAAGTTTCTCCATCAAAATCCATGTTTTGATCACAACCTACATCATCATGGTGGTATAAAGATTGTTCTTCCTATCCTTTTGTTATTTTGATTATGTAATCTTGTATTTTCTTTATTTATGTATATGTATATGATGATGAATGATGATTAAAAATATTATGAGGGGATTTGGTGTTGATAATCATGGGTAAAAAGATGGACAAACTACATGTAAAATGGGTAAATCTTGTTTAAATAGTAGGCTGTATAAAAACAGTAACTAACCACATGTTAGACTGATAAAATGATGAAGTAGAATCAATATACAGTAAGTAATATGTCTTGTACACATGTGAGATTTGGCCATGCAATGGAATCATTAGGATGAGTGAGATATGATCAAAACAAGTTTTGAGTACAAATTTGAGTTCACAGTTTTGGACGATTTTTAGAAAATACTTAGAGGATGATTCAACAATAGCTATAGAAGATTTAAATGGATCACATACCATGTAGTTTATGTCATAAAAATTTGAGCTTCTATCTCCATATAGAACTCTAGATATGGCAGTTTTGGTGAACATGAAAATAAAAAATAAGATTTTTCAAAATTAAAGTATAATAGTATTATATAAGCACTCAAGTAAATATAGTATAAAATGTGAATTAAAACCCACTAACTTATATAATACATTTATATAAAAATGTATAAGGATAAATAAATGGAAATTTTATAAAAATGGTAGTTTGATAAGTTTTATAAGTTATAAAACTATAAACATGATTTTTACGACTTTTTCGGCTATTACCGTAAAATTAACGTTTTTGTTAAATAAAACTTAGACGGTTGGACCCGTCTAATGTGAACTTTATAAAACTCATATACTTATATATAAACATATATAACAAGTAAAAACCGATAAAACCCGAACTATAAAACATACGGACATTAACGGGCTAAGTTAACATTATTGGACTAATAATACAACAAAATGGGCTAAAACACTTATAAACTTATTTATTGGGCTTAACCCATTTGGGCCCAACATGTAAAGTGTGATACTGATAATAAAAGTATAATTGGGCTAATATAATATATTGGGCTTGTAATGGGCCAATTGGACCTAAAACACATAATTAGGTAAAACTAGTAAACTAGTAAGAAGTTACCAATACATAAACACAAAAATGAGTGAATGAGAATATATGTAAACCCACTTGATCATCATATATATAAAATCATCATATGTATACATAATTGATATTTTTATAAAGTCATTGGAAAAGAGTCTAAGACGAGTATTATTTGTCTAGGTTTCCGTGATTGAAGCACGTACCGTACGTCCGAATTGCCGATAACCCGCCTTCCCACATCAATGTGAGTTCATAGCCTCGCACTCTTTTAAATGTTTTTATGAAATGTTTTATAAACCCGCGAGGGAGATAACATGTTAGTTTTAATAAAATAGGACACCATTTGTCCCGATTGTTTGTTTATTGATTTGGACCCGAATGATTGTATGACCCGATGAATGATATATGACCCGAAGTATGAAATAAAATGGATTATCAAAGTTAGGTTATGTCACTAAAAGTCCCATTAGCATGAATTGTGAACTACCGGGATTTGGTAGACGCTCATGCATATAATAGTACTATTTGGGGACGATCACCCCAGTTCGCGCCTTGACGGTTGATCCCCGTCGTGCCATATTGATTGGTAAGCGAATTTATGTATGAGAAGATTTACACAAGCGTGATTATTGTGACGACACGCTAATTTAGATGGGCAAATGATTGTCGGGTTAGCTACCCGTTGTTTGTTGTAGTAAGGTAACAATGTCATGCGGCTTATAATAATCCAAATTAACGAAATACTGCTATACGCTCCGAATTACGACGTATTGCCTGACTAGCAATACGGGGTCATACTATTGATATTATGTTCGTGTTTTGGTTTTCATAACCATATTCATATAACGGGTTTTGTTTAACTCCATACAACGTTATAAAACGTATTGTATGATATTTTTTATGATATTGGCTCGTATAATGATTTTTAAGGCAATCGCTTATATTATGATTTTGATAAGGATTTGTATAAAATGACTTTTGCTATTTTATGGCCTATTACAAAGATTTGTACAAAATGATTTTTGGTAATAATTTTATACCGATGTTATATTGATGGAATTTATTAAACTCTATGAATTCACTCGGCGTTATCGCTGACCTTTTCTTTTAACATGTTTTATCTCAGGTACTTGAAGGTAATTCTCGGGAAGACGACAAGAATTCATGGCCCGCACTTAAATTATAATTTCCATTCAAATGTTTGTAAAACCTGTATTAAATACAATGACTTGGGACCTATGTAACTTTGATATTTATGAATGGAAATGCTTTATTAATAAACGACGCGATTTTTAAGCGTTGTCTGTGATGTGAGTAATGTGCTATCCCGTAACACCAACGAGTCTTCCGCTGTAATGAGTTGTATAAATTTGGGGGTGTTACAGTTTGGTACCAGAGCTCTCGTTATAGAGAACGAAAGATTTTTAAAACCAAGGTTTTGAATAAAACATTTCAAAATCTTTTAACCATAAACATTTTTTTAAAAATGTATAAAAATCTTTTGACTATAACGGTGTCGAAGAATTCCCGAGTTACCGACAAGGCCAGACTGAGAAGTGTTATTTTAATATATATATAACTTGGATTATATATATATATATGATGTAATTTTATTACATGATTCTTTGATGATTATTTTGATATTTATACGAGGTATTTATACGACGTAGATTGTCACAAGGAACCCTAAATCCCCTAGTAAATTAATCGAAGCTATTCTCGTAGGAATTCTAGCTATCCTAGATCTAAACCAAGTTGTGGATATTTATGATCCCAACAAAATGGTTGATATTCGTAGAAATGTTGATATTAGTTGATTGTGATATTAAAGAAGAATTGGCGAGATTAAAACTAATATCGATGTCATGACGATCATTCCTTATAGAGTGGAGTTTGACAAAACGTTACCACCTAGAAAGATGTCATCTGATTCGTTGTCATCCAATTCTTAAATTGAAATCGAAAGGGTGAATGTTGCACTTGAGGCTGTAATTGGAGCCTTTACCCAAAAGCCTCATGCCACTAGTACCTTTCCGAGAAGTCTAATTGAATATGTGAGTCATCTCATGCTAGTGACTCATTTGATAATTGTTGTTGTAAGAGTTATAGGATTGGAAATTAAGTGTTATTCATATTAACCTTTTATTGCCTTTTTAAGGCCTAAGAATAAAGATTGTAAGTATTGAAAAATGAGGTAGGATATCGCATTGAGTATAAGTTGGTTGAAACTTGAATAAAGTAAAATTTAACCCATATGGAATATGAGATTGTTAATAGAAGTCGTTAAGTTCTGTGATTGAATTATAAGGTTTTAATTGATTGTTGATTCGTGTTAATGGTTGTTCCTAGGCCATTGTCCACTAATGAGGATGCCTAGTGTCCAATAAATAAATTGAAGAAATCTTCTTCTAAATTGGGACCGATGGATCTTCCAGGACAGGTGGGACACCTAATGACTCTTGTAGATTAGTATTCATTGTGGTATCTTTTAAAAATAATCACTAACTTAACTGAGACATCAGTTGGTAGGATGAGTTCATGGAATTGTATGACATAGTGACACATAATGTGTTACGGTACAATTTTGACTTGTTTGTGATTAATGAAAAGACTACATTTGATTGCTAAATCCTACATGTATCGATGTTATCTATCTTTTATTGCTTCTTTCTAATGATCGCATTAGAGATGGAACCATTGAACAAGTACTCATCTTGATTTGAGTTACGTTGTGAATCATTCTTCGTGAGTGCCATCGAGGTCATGAACCTCATGATTATTTGGCTAAGCTCATTTCCTATCATATCGTAGTTAATTCTTGGTGAACAACTTTTCATCACTCTTTTGCAGATCACTCATTGTTTTTATAAGATACAATAGTATCCCTTGAGAAAAATTGAATTTTCACCACTATAAGGAATATTCAAAGTAAGATTTATAAGTGATTGTTATCAAAATGAAGTTGTTTATAAAACACCTTGGAAAACTAAATTGTTTTCATAACAACGAAAATCTTTGTAAATTTATTTTTGATTCTTATTTAAGAATTAAGCATGAAAATGTTTTTATTATAAACATGATGATAAAATTTTGACGAACTGAGTATTGCATCGTTAATCTTGAAATTGTATATAGTTGCGCGCCTACATACAATTTGGAAGGGACCATGCGAGACTGATTAGTAGTCACCATGAAATTATTAATAAACACTAATTTTTCTTTGAAGATTGTGAAAGATTAAATTTTGTGAGATCTGCAAGAAGTGAAAAATAAGGACATATTGTTAGGGACACCTACATATGTGCCTGTAGCATCTATTCTTCTGAGTCGAATTTACTCATCTGTGGAAATTGTCTTATTTGACAATTGACAATTCTTTTTTGTCCAATTCTCCCGTAGTGAGATTCTTAGGAAAAGTATCTGGTTACCGAGTGTTGATACCCGACTGGATGTATTGACATTCTTATCATTTGTTATGACTTGATTTCATTTGAATGACCTGGGTAACGATCCGAGGAGCTTTCGAATGCGTACTCAAATTATGAAAACATGGGATATATTTATATTCATTAAATGTTTTCGTCTGTATCTGATTTGTTATTCTCTCGCATAAATTATGCGTTGACCTTACTCTTTTAATAGTAGTTGTGTATCCATATATCCCTGAATTTGTGAAGGGATATGAGTTATTATTAGTCTTTTGAGAAGTTCACATCTTATCGACGACAATAAAACTGAAAAGTTGGTAGTGCCAGTAGAATGAATTGATTGATTATGACATGAAGACATTGTCTTAATTGATGGGAACTCAAATAGAATTCCCCTAAATGATAAAGATGTTGATTATCAAAAGTTATTTAAATAATTCTTGATGGATGACCATATCCTGCATTTAGACTTGAAATTATACCATGAATGGTTGTGAACTAGTTATAGATATTGTAATCTAGAAGAACCTAATATGAATTTATTAAAAGATGTTTATGTTATCTGAAACTTTAGGAGGTATTTGTTGGTAAATTACCTAGAATTTTGCCATTAAGGCAAGTTGAAATTGGTATTGATTATACTTCCGGTGCTCACCTGTGGCTTGTGCACTGTACGTCAGCACCATCTGAATTATAGGAATTACCGTACAACTGAGAGAGTTGTCGGAGAAAGATTTTATTCTACCGAGCTCGTCATCATGAAGAGCTATGGTGTTATCATTCCTTATATTTATAGATTACTGTGAACTGAGTAAATTGACAATCGAAAACGATATCCATGACTCGAAATGGAAGATTTGTTCGATCATTTACAAGGTTCTAGCATATGTTTTAAAGATTTGATCCATGGCATGGTTATCATCAACTTCGCATCTGCGAAAAAGATTATCTATTCCAATCACTACATCCAGAACTTGTAATGAACATTATGAGTTTCACGTGATGTCGTTTGGATTGATCAATGCACATGTAGTATTCATAAATTTGGTGAATCACGTGTGTGGGCTGTAATTTGATAAATTCATGCTTGTGATCATTAAGAACTATTTGTTTATTTATAAGAATAAGAATGAGTTAATAATTAATTATAGATTGCCCTGAATTGGCCGAACAATAAAAACCTGTACCTTAAATATTTAACATATGATCAAAGACTTAATCCTTTATATTATTTGACCGTGTGATTAAAAGATAACGGAATCTATATTGACTTTTCAAAAATTAGAGTCATTTGAAACTTTGGGTTTTACCAAAAAGAAAGTGCAAATGTGTTTTGACAAATGTTTTAACAAAGGATTTTTAAGGGATTATTCCCTTATACCTAGAACATTTAACTAAACTCCTGTTTAGGGGTAAATGTTCGTGTATACCTCAAGACAACCTAAGAGGGATTGAGGAAACCGTTAAACTATGACTTCAAATTTGAAATGACAATTTTTGCTTTTCAACTAAGAAAATTTTGACCAAAGTATAACCAAAGATTTTTCAAACATTTACGAATCTTAATAATTACTTTCGACAAATCAACAAAAAAAAACGTGTTAATTAAATTCAAAATTGTTTTGAACATTTTATTATAATTGGTCGAACTAAGAAATTTAAACTTTTAACGTTTACGTTTCATAAAAACTTAATATTTATTGTTAATTTACGTGTAATACTTATCGACGCTTTAAAACGTCAGATCAAGCAAAACTGATAAAAATAATAGTTGAGACGAAACTAAAACTTAGAAAATATGAAGAAAGAAATTTTGAATGAATACGGTCATGATAATTATTTTATAAGGAAAGGTGAATGTAGATACCGACGCATTGTGTAGAAAAGATAAAGAACCAATTAAGATGTATTTCTTAATAATGACTGTGCAAAATAAATTGCCGAACGATATAAAAATAAACAATGATTGTAAAAAGGATAATATAGATAATAAAAAGGGGTTCGCGGCTAATGTGAACCATCAAAATTGAGAAGCCGATAGCGTTAAATGTTTTAAAGACCACTTGTGATTGTCCAAATATGGAGGATTGTGAGATATAGTTATGTTGGAGTCTTGTAAGTATAAGTATTCTATTTATGTCATTTCTGACTAAAAGTATCTTTGTCTGAAGCAGTTGTACTAATGGCAAATTATGAAGGCAGACATTGCCTCATACATTAGTAAACGTCTAGCTATTGCAAAGGTCATCATCTGAATTTGATTCGATTTGGGTCATCGTCGACAGACTGACCAAATCTGCTAATATCATTCCTATTAATGATAGATTCTGGATGAAGAAATCGACTCTTTTGTATTTAAAGGAGTTGTGTAAACATGGTGTGCCTGTATCGATCATCTCTATCAAGATCCTCGCTTCGTATCGAATTTCTAGAGATTTGCTCAGAAGTCATTGAGAACGAATCTTGATGAGAGTACTGTGTACCATCCCAATCGAAGGGACGAGGTAAAGTAACGATACAAAATGCTATAGGTGCTATTTTATGCTTGAATGATTGACCTTTGGTAACGAACCGTATAATCGTTTCCTTTGGAGAGATTATCATTGATAATTATCGTATTAGGATCGAGATCGAATCTTGTTAGGATATATATGAGAGCATCTGTAAGCAGGAGTTGGGACGAAGACACCCAACATACACCCATTGTGAGTTGGACATGTCTTTTAGGTTTAAGGTTTCCTATGATGGCGAACCTAACCTTACAAAATACTCGACCCGCGAGACCAGAAATGATTGTTGAAATTAGGATCTGATTATTGACTGCCGGTAGTGGGCAGGAGGCTATGTGAATATGAAATGTAGATCTTGAAGTGCCAGATGGGTAGCGAAGTTATGCCAAAAATTTTAACCATGGAAAAATAAATTAATGATCTGAAAGATCATGGGATATAAGTCCCCGTTGTATGGGACCATTGAGATGATGTAAAAGTTAGGATTGAAAGGCATATAAACTGGATCTACCCTAGGACTTCAAGAGCTGCGTGAATTATGTTTCGTATATCGAACTTGATGAAATGTCTATCAAGTGAAAATCTGATTGTTTCTTAGTAAAGTTTAGATCGGCGAAAAGTTGCATTCATCAAAAACCCGTGAACATCATGGATAGAGAAAGTAAGTCAACATTAAGCCTGATCTTATTCCCGTAGTTATGTTTGATGAAACTCGCGTATTGTAATGAATTACACTTGTGAGAAAAGACCTAATGTGGAGGAAATACCCACATGGCTTTAACTCTATAAGAAGCGAGGAGTAAGGTAAGATGATCTTTGAGGACAAAGATCCTGTTTAGGGGTAAATGCTGTGACAATCCTTTAATTTATGGTTGATATTTTATTCTCAATATTTATTTGAAAATATTATTTTAATGTTATATTATGAACTCACTTATTTTCGGGAAGTAATTTGGATTTACGTCTTGAAGTAGCATCGAATACGTCTAAACCGGAGGATTCAACGTTACGTGCTTACGTTTACATACACCATTTTGGTGACAGTCCGACATTTCAGGAAATAAATTTATCCGTGAATATTATTTTGAGATTTTAAATTTGTGTTGGTTCATAAACTAACAAATTTACGAGAAGAGATTGGGACTTATGATTTTATTTTAACGTCCTTTACGACTAAACCGGAAACCTTAGGATTACGTATTTACGTTTTCGAACTCCGTTTTTGATGAGACAATTTTTATTAGATTCGTTTTGTGTTATTGATTCATAATTTATAAAAACGTTTTTCGTAAAACGTCCTAAGGGCACGCAAATCAAGGAAACTAGAATCGAGGAATACCCGTAAATTAGCGGGATGGGACAAAACAAGTTTATCCCACCCCACTAACTTACGGGGCGGCCAAGGAAGACACCGCATCAAAGATGTGACATCTTTTCACTTAATAAGCTTACACTTGTAAGTATAGCTTCACACTTAAGCTACTTTCCCCACCAAAACAAGTAAAACCACTAACACTTTACCATTCACTACATTTCTCATGCAAACAACACACCAAACTCTCTCTCTCTAGCTCTATGTGCCGTCCCATTTACACCATAAACACCCTCACTTGATCTTGATTCAACCACAAATCCTATGTTATTTACATATATGATGATGCCCTTTTGAAACCCTATTGATTGGTGGTGATTATAACATCCAAGGAGGAGTCTCAATGGAGTCTTGGGGCTAATTTTCCACAAGGAGTTCTTGAAGAATGGTGGTCTTGAAGATGGTCTTGGTTATTCACAAGTTTCTCCATCAAAATCCATGTTTTGATCACAACCTACATCATCATGGTGGTATAAAGATTGTTCTTCCTATCCTTTTGTTATTTTGATTATGTAATCTTGTATTTTCTTTATTTATGTATGTGTATATGATGATGAATGATGATTAAAAATATTATATGGGTATTTGGAGTTGATAATCATGGGTAAAAAGATGGACAAACAACATGTAAAATGGGTAAATCTTGTTTAAATGGTAGGCTGTATAAAAACAGTAACTAACCACATGTTAGACTGATAAAATGATGAAGTAGAATCATTATACAGTAAGTAATATGTCTTGTACACATGTGAGAGTTGGCCATGCAATGGAATCATTAGGATGAGTGAGATATGATCAAAACAAGTTTTGAGTACAAATCTGAGTTCACTGTTTTGGACGATTTTTAGAAAATACTTAGAAGATGATTCAACAGTAGCTATAGAAGAGTTAAATGGAGCACATATCATGTAGTTTATAAATTTGAGCTTCTATCTCCATATAGAACTCTAGATATGGCAGTTTTGGTGAACATGAAAATAAAAATCAGATTTTTGAAATTAAAGTATAATAGTATTATATAAGCACTCAAGTAAATATAGTATAAAATGTGAATTAAAACCCACTAACTTATATAATACATTTATATAAACATTTATAAGGATAAATAAATGGAAATTTTATAAAAATGGTAGTTTGATAAGTTTTATAAGTTATAAAACTATAAACATGATTTTTACGACTTTTTCGGCTATTACCGTAAAATTAACGTTTTTGTTAAATAAAACTTAGACGGTTGGACCCGTCTAATGTGAACTTTATAAAACTCATATACTGATATATAAACATATATAACAAGTAAAAACCGATAAAACCCGAAATATAAAACATACGGACATTAACGGGCTAAGTTAACATTATTGGACTAATAATACAACAAAATGGGCTAAAACACTTATAAACTTATTTATTGAGCTTAACCCATTTGGGCCCAGCATGTAAAGTGTGATACTGATAATAAAAGTATAATTGGGCTAATATAATATATTGGGCTTGTAATGGGCCAATTGGACCTAAAACACGTAATTAGGTAAAACTAGTAAACTAGTAAGAAGTTACCAATACATAAACACAAAAATGAGTGAATGCGAATATATGTAAACCCACTTGATCATCATATATATAAAATCATCATATGTATACATAATTGATATTTTTATAAAGTCATTGGACAAGAGTCTAAGACGAGTATTATTTTTCTAGGTTTCCGTGATTGAAGCACGTACCGTACGTCCGAATTGTCGATAACCCGCCTTCCCACATCAATGTGAGTTCATAGCCTCGCACTCTTTTAAATGTTTTTATGTAATGTTTTATAAACCCGCGAGGGAGATAACATGTTAGTTTTAATAAAATAGGACACCATTTGTCCCGATTGTTTGTTTATTGATTTGGACCCGAATGATTGTATGACCCGATGAATGATATATGACCCGAAGTATGAAATAAAACGGATTATCAAAGTTAGGTTATGTCACTAAAAGTCCCATTAGCATGAATTGTGAACTACCGGGATTTGGTAGACGCTTATGCATATAATAGTACTATTTGGGGACGATCACCCCAGTTCGCGCCTTGACGGTTGATCCCCGTCGTGCCACATTGATTGGTAAGCGAATTTATGTATGAGAAGATTTACACAAGCGTGATTATTGTGACGACACGCTAATTTAGATGGGCAAATGATTGTCGGGTTAGCTACCCGTTGTTTGTTGTAGTAAGGTAACAATGTCATGCGGCTTATAATAATCCAAATTAACGAAATACTGCTATACGCTCCGAATTACGACGTATTGCCTGACTAGCAATACGGGGTCATACTATTGATATTATGTTCGTGTTTTGGTTTTCATAACCATATTCATATAACGGTTTTGGTTTAACTCCATACAACGTTATAAAACGTATTGTATGATATTTTTACGATATTGGCTCGTATAATGATTTTTAAGGCAATTGCCTATATTATGATTTTGATAAGGATTTGTATAAAATGACTTTTGCTATTTTATGGCCTATTACAAAGATTTGTACAAAATGATTTTTGGTAATAATTTTATACCGATGCTATATTGATGGAATTTATTAAACTCTATGAATTCACTCGGCGTTATCGCTGACCTTTTCTTTTAACATGTTTTATCTGAGGTACTTGAAGGTAATTCTCGGGAAGACGACAAGAATTCATGGCCCGCACTTAAATTATAATTTCCATTCAAATGTTTGTAAAACCTGTATTAAATACAATGACTTGGGACCTATGTAACTTTGATATTTATGAATGCAAATGCTTTATTAATAAACGACGCGATTTTTAAGCCTTGTCTGTGATGTGAGTAATGTGCTATCCCGTAACACCAACGAGTCTTCCGCTGTAATGAGTTGTATAAATTTGGGGGTGTTACATAAATTTTCTACCAACCTTCTTTTCAAACTTATGAACTCGGAGAGTAAGCATAACCATTTGCCATTTAAGGTCCATTTCATCCAAGTCAAGTTTATCAACTTGCTTGAAATCATCAAAGGCTAGCTGCTGTTGTAGATCAACATCAGCAACAAAGGAGTGAAGAACAGTTTCTACCATGCTACTAGTCTTGGCTTTTGATTCAGGAGTAGTAGTATGTTGGGATGACAAAGTATAGCTTGGGATACTGGCATAAGACATTGGACTAGAGCCCATGGAACTCACAAAAGCAGAGTTAGCAGGAGTGGAATAGGAATCACTTGAGTACCCTCTTACATGAGACTCAAAAGTTTTGAGTTTGTAAAACAAGTCATCAAAAGAAAGATATTCAAGTCCACCTTTAGCCTTTAGAGAGATGACTACCTGGTTCCATGAATGAGACAGGGCTCTAAGAAACCTGGCATTGATATCTTCATTTTCAGGTTTGGACCGGAGTTGATTCAATTGGCTGAGAATCTTTTGAAACCTGTCATAGCCTTGATGAAGACGTTCTGTCTCAGAAATCTTGAATTCTGTGAATTCATCTCTCAACATTGATCTACGCATCTTCTTGGATTCCTCATTCCATCCAAATCTTGCCTTTATCCCATTCCAAATCTCCCTAGCATCATCCAAGTGATAAAAATCACCCATATGACCATCAGGAAGAGACTGAAGCAAAATAGTTTTTGCTTTGATTTCCTTCTGAACACCAGTGATTTCTTCATTAGATTTAGGATCTAGAATGATGATCTAACCATTCTTGTCTCTACCAGATTTCTTCTTGCTGTTGCCATTCTAAACAATCTTCCACAAGTCTAGATCAGTATTGGTGATCCACCATTCCATCTTCATGCCCGACCTATCATACTCCTCCTTCTTCAGGAGTGGGAATTTTCCATTTGTATTGGAAATAGTAGCAACGATTTGTTGTGTTTGCTGTGTTGTTGTAGTGCTTGGTTGTCCTGTTTCAGTAGAACTAGAACCAGACATGATTAGACAAAATGGTTAGAAAAAAATGGTTCTTCTTGTGCAGAGACTCTCCCAGGCTCTGATACCACTTGTAGGGTCCACTAGATGTGGATCTTGCAGCCTGTTAAGGATGGTGAACGACTTCTGTAATCACAAGTATAGAGAGACTCTTAATGTAATACAAAGTATAAGTGCAGAATACAAATACTATGATCAAGAAGAAACCTAATAACTAAATAACTTGATTCTTACTAATGATTTCTACTATTAATATTAAATGAATACTGGTGAAAGGTGTGTCTAACCCTTCTGCCAATGGGTTCTTTTTATACTACAAGGAAACCCTAAAACTGCATTAAACATAAACATGTAACTCTTGATATGCATATCCTTTCCTAAGATATCTCATGCATATCCTAACAAACTACTAAGAATAACATTGTTTGACTTTCTACTAGACATGAGCACATATTGCTCCTACTACTACTAGGACCAGGAGGAACTACATACCTCCTAGTTCATCTATTACAAATAGCTATTACATAGGTCCTAACAATTATAATAGAAAATTGGATCTTGCTTTTAGATACTATCCCAAGTCCGAACGGTTAAAAAGACTTGTACAACAGAGAAATAAGGTTTTCATTGTTTACTATTAACATAATCAAGGTGTCTTTTGGCCACACGCATCAAAGAGAAATAAGGTTTTCA
This sequence comes from Glebionis coronaria, assembly GCA_025667525.1. NCBI lineage: Eukaryota > Viridiplantae > Streptophyta > Magnoliopsida > Asterales > Asteraceae > Glebionis > Glebionis coronaria. The sequence goes on along the minus strand of JANFOE010001203.1, from coordinate 66,282 downwards.
TTGTTTATTTAAATTCGTCAAATATTGATGTCCGTGAAACTCATGCTCGGTGTCTTTTGGCGTTCAAAGAAGCGTCACTTGATGAGGAAAGGTTTTTAAAACAGAAAGCTAAGATTGAGTGGCTTGATGCAGGTGATTCCAATACAACTTATTTTCATAAAATTGTTAAGTGTTCTAATGCTCGCAACAGGATTGATATGGTGCGTGATATGTCTAATGTGTTGTGTGAAGGTAATGATGTTGTGAATGCGTTTGTTGCACATTATGAACAGTTTCTTGGTCTGGAGGGTATTTCTATCCCTTTAGACTCACAGGATCTATTCTCTAATGTACTTGATGCACAACGTGCTTTGGATATGGTTTGGGTGGTGTCGAATGCTGAGATTAAGAGTGCATTGTTCTCGATGGGTGATGATAAAGCTCCTGGCCCTGATGGTTTTACGGCTGTGTTTTTTAAGAATGCTTGGGATATTGTGGGTAGTGATGTTACATGTTCTATTCGCGACTTCTTTACTAATTGTAAGTTGCTTAAAGAAATAAATCACACTATTATTGCTGTGGGTTTGCTATATTAAGGATCTGGTGGTCTAGGTGGGTGGTGGAAGGTGGTGGTAGCCATGGATGGAGATAGAGAGGTTGTATGTGTAAAGAAAGAGAAAAGTTTATAAAATGAATAATTAAAAACACAAACAACAACCCCTCCTTGGAAGCCTTGGAGGGGTATATATAGTCACACACCTACTAAACTATACATTGTTTCCTAGTCTAGTCTAAGCGTGTATGACTATGATAACTAATGAGAATTCTTAAATGTCATCACATAAAGTGAATTTCCAATAATCTTCCCCCATGGGATGACGTGTAGAATTCCTTACAATATTTTCCTAACAAGTACATAATGATTAAGAACAAAAGCTTTCATGAAGCGTCCAATGCTGATGATGTCTTCTGAGGCCTTTGACTTCAAGTCTTCACTTCAAAACGACTCATCTTTAAAGTAACTTGTAGTAGAAATATTGTAACGGCACGAGCTAAGTAATCCATATACTTCTGGTTAAGGAGAAGCTTCTGAATTAAATTCCCCCTAATTCATGCCACATAAACTTGATGTAGAAGCTTTTAATAGCTTCCCCCTAAATCGACAATCCTCATAAGCAACTTCAAAGCTTTCAATAAAGCTTAGAATGATTAAGCGCACAACAAAATTTAACAAACAAACCCCATCATATGAAATGATAATGTTGCTAAGAGGGATTGAAAGTTCGGGGCACACCAAGTAGATCAACAACTTCTCTTCTCACGCTTGAATAATTCTTCTGAATTTTTCTTCCCCCTGAGAGTTCAAGTTATGCATACTAGAAAGAATCAAGACATTTCTTCCCCCACGTAGTTGAAGAAAGTAAACCAATCCCAAGTATGAAGCTCAAATACTGAAGTAGACACTTTATCCCATTCATGAAGTTGACATCGTAACACCAGAGTCAATTAAGTCCCGGAAATTCACATATCTTCTTTCGGATATGCACCACAGTCAATTAAGTCCCGGAAGTGCATATCTCTCCATATAGGATAATGATGATGAATAATTGCAACATCAAAACAATTAAACATCAAACAATAGTGTACCGTTTAGAGATTGATAACGCCACGAGTTAAAACACTGATTTTCTCTGTGGTTATGACAAATGTCTTCCCGGAATGTCTTCAAATCAAAAGAAGGTATGAAGTTCATCACGTGTACTCGTTGTGCATTCAATGTGTCTTCTTCTTCCCCTTGATTCAAATTTTTACCCAATAATTTACTCCATTCTCTCACCTAACCTATTTTAGTATACCTAAAATTTAGTATACCTAAAATTTAGGTCTAAAAATCACCTAACCTAATTAACCCATAAACTTTCTAACCTAATCTCACTTATCCTTCCGCCTCAATTCTTCATCCATTCTCCCAGCCTCCAAAATTTACTCCGCCCTATACTCCTTCCTATCTAACTCAGATCATAATACTCTTCTACATCATCAATCAAATCACCAATTAATACATAACACTAATCAATCCTTGCACAAATTATCAAAGATCGTACCATACATCCTTTATTTCCTTTTAACCATACAAATTAGTGAATAAGATCGGTTACTCATGGGTTAAGTCATTTCTTACTCATTGAAAGAACCAGAAAGTCTTAAGACTTTCGAGAAATCAAATCTTAATATGAACCGAAGGTCAAGTGCATGTTGCTCCAAGATCTTAATTATAAAGGTCTCGGGTAAGGGTGCATGTGTTTGATTTAATTGTTTGTGTATGAGTAAACGAAATAAAGAGTTGATTGAAACACTCTTGTTATCAATCTTATTTTATGTTCGAATATTGACATGGGTTTATCCCAACACAAAGCTATGATGATATATGTTTTTGTGTAAATAGATTTCTATAAGATCTATGCATGTCTTATGAAAGACTGTAACGAAAATAAATCTGAGATACTGATTTGTTTAATTCGAGTCATTGAGGTCTAGGTAGTGAGACGGAGTAGTTTTCTGTAAATGAGATGAAGGGAATAGATCGAGTCGGTGTTTGATGATATGAGACGTAGACTGATGATGGTTGATATAGGTCTTAGATTGTTTTTTATACAACATGGTCAGGGTATTTTTAAAACTGGTCAAAGTCTTTCTTCATCGCAATGTTTTTTGTTAACCCATCGCAACCTGATGGACACCATCGCAATGGACACCATCGCAATGGTTCCATCACAATGGTTCCATCGCAATGGTTCCATCGCAATGGTTCCATCGCAATGGTTCCATCGTAATGGTTCCATCGCAATGGTTCCATCGCAATGGTTCCATCGCAATGGTTCCATCGCAATGGTACCATCGCAACGACCCATCGTAGTCCAGCCATCGCAATCAATGCGATCTTATCCAGAATTTGTCCTTTTTATGTTTTTCCAGGAACTTGCTTTTCTGGGTATCATCTTCATCATCATATGCATAAAAAATACTAGAAAAAAAATTCCCAGAAAGTGATAATAGCACACAAAACCAGTCATGAAATTAGTATCAGATTTAAGAAAAACGACATGGTAGGTTGACTTTTGACCAGGACTAACCAATTTCGACAAGATGTATCTGTTTAGATAATACCAGTGTGTGACAATCCGTCAATTTCAGGTCGTTATTTTAATCTCGATTATTACGTATTACGTGTTTAATTTAATGAGAATTTTAAATTATCGACTAACCGAGAAGGTTATGACTTGAAACTAGCGTAAGAGTGTCGATTAGATGAAAACCAGCAAGGAATACGTTAAGTATCGATATGATATTCTCAATTTATCATAAAAATGATTTTATTTTATTTAATCTTTATTTCTCGTGTTTTATGTTTTAACGAATGACGAGAACTACTAGTGATCGCGATACCGACGGATGCCCAAAATTTTATGTTTTATTATCGATTGTCTCGATATTTTATATTTTCGATGTTTTCGATTTAATTAGGTTTTAAGTCGCGTCGAAGCTTTATTATTATTTTTATGAAGCGTTTTAACTTTTGAAAAATACTTTTACGAAACCCGAGCCTCGTAAATATTTTCAAAATTTACAATTTACATTTTCTACCTTGTAAACTATTTAATTGCATTTTTGGACCGAAACTATGCCTAAATGACAAAATCTACCCTAACCTTGGACTATAACAAATTCCACTAACTATTTTTACATTAAAAATTCAAAAAAAAAAGATAATCCCTCTTTCTTTCTCTCTTTAAACCGTCCACCCTCAAACCCCAAACCCTTTTGATTTTTGATTTTCTACTTTGATTCTTCCGAAACTAATCAAAGACCCATCCTAGAAATTTGATAAGCTTTATTTTGGTATAAGAATTTCCAACATGCATTCACATATTTTTCTTTTCAAGTTTTTGGTGAAGAACATGTGTTTGATCCATTTTTATGGTTATGAATGTTGTTATTATTATTATATTTGAGTGGGGTTGTTGTTTCATGCATGATTTATATATATTTGATTTTTATTAGATTGAATTTAAGAGTGTTAGGAGTTAGATAAGTGTGTTATGATAATATTAGAGTAATATTAGAAGTATGTAAATTGTTGAAATGGGTCAAAATGGTGATTTGGTATGATATTTAGATGACTATTTTAGACCAGTAGGTAAAAAGTTATTTTTGAATTACTTTGGTAATAAACTTGTTAAACTAATAAGATAGGGTCGTAGAGAATTTCGTTAGCTTCGATATGATATAAGATAGAGCTTCTAGCTCCAAACGAGCGAGAAGTTATGCCAATTTTAGTATTCGTGTACCGGGAGACGTGTATCGGCACAATCCGAAAATTGTTATCGATATTTGGATCGAATCTCGGGGACTATAGAATGAGTTTTAAAAATTTTGAAGGACTGATGTTGAAGTCTAAACCTCAGGTCATGAGTCTATTTTCAAACCCGAGTGTCGGTTTTATAAATGGAGTTGTTTAGATATGTCAAAATGCTTTTACGAGTTGAAGACGTAAATCTGTCCGGTTTTTATAACACGAAGGTGTGTCGGGCAAAAGGTCTTAGAAGTAATATTTTTGAATGAAATTTAAACTGAGTCTTATTCATATTATATGTGAGTTTGTGACCAAGTTTCGTCGAAAACGGAATAGTTTAAGTAAGGTAATGAGCTTGTACATTCGGTAAGTACCGGCAGATTTTTATCGATGATATAATCTAGTAAATTTAACATGAAAAAAGGGTATAGAAGTACACTTGTACTATAATTATTCTTGGGATTTTCATGGTTTTATAAATTGAGTTTTGTATTATTTAAGTATTATTTATACTTGAGTCATTTATTAACGAACGCGCCTTGTTTGGTAGGTTGCAGTCTTCGTGTTTAACGGGCATCACTTATCATCGGCGATCGTCATATTACTACTATTGTACCAAGGTGAGTCTATAGCCTCGCTTTTATACTATCTTGTAAATATTTTTAAAACCCGCGAGGGGGATAACATGTTTGTTTTAAAATAGAACACAAAGGACCCGATTGTATGCTAGATGAACGTTATTTACATAAGTTTGCTTCTAGCCTTAAAAGACCCATTGAATCATGAATTGTTAATCGAATGAATGCTAATACTATGGATAGATCTATCGGGGTGACGCCCAGTCCGGTCGCGACTAGCTATCACGTGGTGTTGTGATGCACTAGTAATGAAACATCGGATGCAATTGTATAAGAGAAATATACGCACTTGGCTAGGTGTGTTGGGCTGAAATAATATATGTTAACGTTCAATGTCATGAGACTTATGTAATAACAAAGATGATTATGTCTGATCCACATGATTGTCAACCATTGAAGGTTTATTCAGAATACTTGTGTTCGTTTATTAAATTTAAACTCTATAGATTCACTCAGCATTTTTGTTGACTTTATAGCATGTTTTATCTCAGGTCCATGAAGAAGGCACTCAAAGGAAGGCGGTTTCGTGTAGCTTGCTTGTGAAATGTTTTGGCCCGCTTTTCTAAACTATGTCCATTCAAAGAAACTTTTGTTGTTTGTTATGTTGTGTAAACTTAAAACTATTTGGGACCGTGTGTGAACTGTTTTACCTTTAAATAATGAATGGATGTACGTTTTATTAAAACGACTCGTTTTTGAGGCGTTTTCTATGATATTGAGATTGAACCATAATAGTAACACCCAATGACGCTTCCGCTGCTATGATATGAAATTGGAGGTGTTACACAATGAAACAAAAAGATCATTAAAAAATTATGACCAAAAGACTTTGCACAAAGAAAACCACAAAAAAGATACAGTTTTTGAGACAATAGTACAAGACAAATGACACGACAAGACAAAATATTTATAACAAAAACAGTAATAAGAAACTGTTATGACAAATCAGAGACCAAAAAGAAAAATTAGACCGCCGAATTGTGGGTTTGCTATATTAAGGATCCGGTGGTCTAGGTGGGTGGTGGAAGGTGGTGGTAGCTATGGATGGAGATAGAGAGGTTGTGTGTAAAGAAAGAGAAAAGTTATAAAATGAATAATGAAAAACACAAACAACAACCCCTCCTTGGAAGCCTTGGAGGGGTATATATAGTCACACACCTACTAAACTATACATTGTTACCTAGTCTAGTCTAAGCGTGTGTGACTATGATAACTAATGGGAATTCTTAAATGTCGTCATAAAAGTGAATTTCCAACAATCGCGTTTATTCCAAAGGCGACATTCCCTAATAAGATCACGGATTATCGACATATATCTCGCTGTAATGTGATTTTTAAATGCATTACGAAGATTATTGCTAACTGGTATTAAAGTGGTGTTGGGGGACTTGGTTAATATAAATCAATCTGCGTTTGTTTCAGGGCATAGAATTTAGGATAATATATTGCTTACTCAAGAATTAATGTGAAGTTATCATAGGAATATTGGACCTCCTGGTTGTGCTTTCAAAGTGGATATTCAAAAGGCCTATGATACTGTTGATTGGGGTTTTCTTAGGGTGATTCTGATTGGATTTGGTTTTCACTCTACGATGGTTGAATGGATCATGGAGTGCGTGACCACGACCTCGTATTCTATTTGTATTAATGGGAATCTTTATGGTTGGTTTAAGGGTAAGCGTGGGTTAAGACAGGGTGATCCCTTGTCACCTTACTTATTTACGTTGGTTATGGAAGTTCTGACTCTCTTGATGCAGAGGCGTGTTCGTTTTGTGGAGGAGTTTCTATATCATAATCACTGTGAGCACCTTGTTAACCTATGTTTTGTAGATGATTTATTTATTTTTGCTAGGGGACATCTAGATTCGGTTCGCCCCATTATGGATGCTATGGAGGAATTTAGAATTGTGTCAGGTTTGGTTCCGAGTAATCCTAAGAGTATCGCTTTCTTTTTTAATGTTCCACCTGATGTGAAAGCTAGTATTCTGGATCTTATGTCATTTGTGGAAGGCACCTTACCAGCGCGTTATCTTGGTGTTCCTCTTATCTCTTCTAGGCTGCTCTATAGGGATTGTAAAGTTCTTGTTGAAAGGTTGGAGAGTCGGGTCCAGGATTGGCGTAACAAATTTCTATCTACTGCAGGGAGACTCCAACTTGTTAAGTCTATGCTATCATCTATGCACCTGTACTGGGATTCAGTTTTTATCCTCCTTGTTCGGATTATTCATGATCTTGAGCAGCTTCTAAGGAACTTTCTATGATGTCAAGGTGAGATGAAAAAGGGGAAGGCAAAGGTGGCTTGGGATGATGTTTGTATTCCCCAAAGTGAGGGCGGTCTTGGTATTTGTAGGCTTGATGATTTTAATGCTGCTCTTATTACCTCTCATATTAGGTGTCTTCTCACTCGTAAGGAATCATTATGGGTTCAATGGATACATTCATATAAGTTAAGAGGTAGGAGCTTTTGGGATGTTCCTTGTCTTGGTGATATAAGTTGGGGTTGGCGTAAGCTTCTTCAGCTTAGGACACATGTGCGGCCGATTATTTGGTATAAGATTCATGATGGTAAATCCGCGTCTATGTGTTTTGATAGGTGGGGTGTTGAGTGTCCGTTACGGGATACTCTTACGGTACGTAATATTTTTATGTCTGGTTTCAACCTTCATGATACTGTTTATAACTTGATTGAGAACAAATCTTGGAAATGGCCGCCTAATTGGGTGGACCGATTTCCTGCTGTTGTCTCTATCCCTGTTGCTGCTCTGGATGAGGGGCGTCAGGATTCTCTGGTGTGGCGTGATGGTGTTGGTTCCTTTCAGTCATTCTGTTGCTCTGGTTTGGGATACTCTACGGACCAGACGCCAGGCTGTGGTTTAGTACCATGTTGTCTGGTTCTCTCACTGTATTCCTCGACATTCGTTGCACATGTGGCTTGTTGTTAAGAAGAAACTGAAGACCTAGGATCGTTTACGGCAATGGGATATTTGGCCTGTGGTTGATTTAAGCCTGCTTCGGTGTCCATTGTGTAAAGTTACTCCCGATTCTCATTCTCATCTGTTTTTTGAGTGCTCTTATTCATCACAGGTTTGGAAGAAAGTTAGGGTGCTTTGTGGTATGGATTATATCCCTCCTCGTTTGGATTATGTTTTGGCATTTCTTATACCAATAACCAAAGGAAGATCTACTACTAGTATTATTGCTCGTCTTGTTGTTGCTGCTATTGTATACTTTGTATGGATGGAACGGAACTCAAGATTGTTCAAAGGGAAACAGCTTTCTGTGGATAAACTTGTCAGTATCATTACTTCTACTATTCGACTCAAGCTTATTACTTTCAGATTCAAGAAGATGACTACACGGTCCTTGGCTATTTCATATCGTTGGAGACTTCCGTCCTCGAGTGTTGTTCATGATGGAGGTACCGGGTAAGGGTTGTACTCTTTTTTCCTTTTTAGGGTTTTTCCCACAAGGTTTTTCTCAAAAAGGTTATTTAAGGAGGTAGCCTTCTCTGGATCCTTTACTTCCATTATGTTGCTGCAGGTGTCGTGGGGTGATCACCTGGTTCCAAGAGTTCTTCTTATTGGAGTTTGCTAATGCTGTTTTTTACACTAGTTTTCGATTTGTACTGTTAGCTAAGTGTTGATGTGTTTATGGCCTGTCATAAGCACTTGTTGATCAAGCTTTTGGCTTGAAGTTAATGCGGTACTTCAGCCGTATTCCATTTGTACTTAACATTGTTTTTTGGTTAATATATTTACCGGGGTGACTCCCTTTACCAAAAAAACATAATCAAGGTGATGATGATGATGAAAATGATGATAGTGAAAAAGGGAATGGAGATGAGGATGATGAAAATGATGGTAGTGAAGACGGGAATGGAGATAAGGATGAAAAAATGATAATGATGATGAAACTGACGATGATGATGCATTAGATGATGACATAGAAGATGACGATGATGATGCATTAGATGACGACGATGATGCAGTAAAGGGAAATTTTGAGGATCAATATAATGATGCAGTAAAGGGAAACGTTGAGGATCAACATGGTAGCGCAGCAGATAACATTGAAGATGACCATCATGATGGTAATGCTTTAGATTTTATGTTAATATTTTTAAAATATTAATTTTGTAAAATTAAAACTGTGATTCTGTAGGTCTTTTAATGTTCATAATATAATTTTATATGTTATTCAGATGATAAGTTTTAGGAATAATTATAACTACAATGCAGTGAAAATATATCAATTTGGTAATATTAAAACTGTGATGCGGTATGTCTATAATCTTCAAATTATATTTTTCTATGTTGTACTAAATGATTATTTGGTAATAATATAACTACAATGCTATAACATTATTACGTTAATTTGGTAAGGTTTGCAATTTAAAAATTCTAACAATGTAAAATATGCAGATAATGGCGATGATGAAAAAAAGAATAACAAAGGTGGTGACGATGAAGATGATAATGATGATACCGACAGTAAAAAAACAAGAAATGTTGAGGAAAAGAAAGATGAGCATGATTGTAAAAATGCTGCTGAGGGGCCTCAAAATCCGATTGCAGGGCAAAATGCTGTGTGGCCTGAAGACAAAAACATGGGCATTGTACCATTTGATTATATGTATTTCACTCAGACAACTCCTCCAGAAACACAATCTTCAAATGAAGCTGATGAAAATCCTCGGATAGCTTATGTCGTAGAAGAACCTTCAGAAGATAGTGATGAAAGTTTGTTGAGTTTTTTAAACACTAGACTTCCCACAATAGAACCTTTATCACAAAGCAAGGAAGCCGAAAAAGAATATCAAATCAACAAACGAAGAAAGATTGATCTTGAAGATGATTTGGGTATCTTGGATGCTAAAGTTGTTGATTATGATGTAGGTCAACCAGGGTTGGATGCATTTGATGTGGTTGAAAATATGACTGATAATCTTTGGACTTGTACCACGGATGTTTTACAAAATCTCAACCCTCCTTCCTTTCGTCCTAAATTACGTAATCTGAAATTAAGCCTAATACGAATCAATGAAGGACATTCTGAGGCAAGAAAAATGAATGAAGAAAATACAAGTGCCAAACAAAAAAGTGTTGAAGCTCATGAAGTGGCTAATTGCCACAAGAAACATCTGTTGAAGCTAATGAAGTGGCTGAAGCAACTAAAATTCTTGAAATGGCTGGAATGGCTTCAATACTTGTTAATGCAGTCCAACACACAGAGACTAAAACGCCAATGTTCAAAAGTAGTGTTAAAGATAAGAATTCAGAAAAAGGCAAAGAGAAAATGGTTAGTATTGCAGTTCCAAAACCCTCAAATGAAAGTGATTTTAAAAGGCCTATCAGAAGAATGAAAAGAGGCGCGGAAGTATTAGAAGATGTAGTTTATAGGATAGAAACGGTGAATCCATCAGGTCAAATGGTGTAACCGTATCAAGAGAGGAAAATTCATCCAGCCATACCATTTACTGAAGATGAAAAAAGGTTATAGAATATGTATGGAGTGGCAGTTGTCCTGAAGGGTTAGTTTTTACCGCATTAACCTTTAAAAAAGTAACTGAATTGCATATTATTTCTCTACTGCATTAACCTTTGACATTTACAACATTAAAGAAAAGTTTTTGAATATGATTTGGAAAAACTATTCAGGAATGCAGTAGACGTTTACAACATTACAACTTTAAATTTAAAAAAATTGTATATACTATTTAAAAATTTCACTTATTTGCATATATTTTTTTATGATTTGGTAAAAAATAACTGAATTCCTTTTGTAATGCGCAGGGAATTTATATTCAGTGGATTCAGCATAATAGTTGAATGTATATGGTTCTTGAGTCTTTATCCTAACATCCTAATTTCATCAAATATTCTTGACCTATGGAGTCTTGTTCTGGTGTATGAGGAGACATACAAATCAAACGTGTCACTTAACTCTGATCTGTACTGCAGTACAAGAATGCTGGCGAGTTTTGTCTATATATATACTTAGAAAATATGAATTTCTATAAGTTGTAATTTGTTTTGTGATTATATACAGCCTTCGGCTCTGGTTGAACAGAAAAAGGATGAAGAACACCTGAGAAAAGTTTTTGATGATAACTTTGAGTCTGTTTGAAATAATTCAAAAAAAGACAAATTTGAATAACATTAGTGTGGTAAGTCATAAATAACATCTATTACTATTACTATTTAAAAATTATTTACAGTATTACACTTAAATGTTTTACAGCATTACTATGTTTTAGTTAATTATATTTTACTAAATTATTTACAGGTTTTCATTCCTTACATTCAGATGATAGAGGATGTAAAACATTACTATTTAATATGCTTCAATATGTTATCTATTGAAATAGAAATCATGGACAACCTTCATGATGATTGTGAGGATCTTGATGACAGATATGGCCCTTATGCCATGACAATGGTAATTTTTTTATTTATGTATCTTATTTGGAAGAACAGTTATGTATTAATAAATACTAGCTTTTTATAACATTCAAAATTTTGTTATAAAAAATGTTAATGCATTAAAAAATTATATAAAACAGGTAAAAAATTTTTTATTGCATTACATATAATTTTACAGCATTAACAGAATCTTGTATTTTTAAAAAGATCAAATTATTCATTGCTTACTTTGAAAGTGTAAGTCATCAAAAACATGTTGCATTCATGAAGGCCGTTCCAAGAGTCTTGAAGACGACTTGGAGGACAAGAAAAAAATGTTGTCGACTGTGGTCTTTTTGCTATGAGGTATATGGAGATGTACGTTGGTTCAGAAATATGGTTGATGACAATACCAGATGAAAATAGAAATAAAAAAACAACTATTAACATCCTTAGAGCAAAGTACTTAGCGAAGATTCTACTGTTGCCTTGTAACCTTTGGAGAAATGAGTTACTCAAAGCGGCAGACCAACATTGGAAGAAGCAACAAAAGAAACAAAAGATTATAAGTGGTCTCAATGTGAAAGTCAATATTGGGCTCATGAGGAAGTTTGAAGCAAGATTAAAGAAGGCAATCGAGGAATGAATTTTAATGAAATTATGTATAAACTTTTGAAGAATTTTTCCTTAGTTTGAATCTTAAAGAAATTCTTAATCTATTTATAATGTAAAGTTTACCCAAAACATCAAGTTTGTTTTTGTTGTTATTTTGTTGTAATTTTATTTCAGCTTGGCCTAAGTATATTGTAAATGCCACTCTATTTATCTAAAATTTATTTTGGTTAATCTCTTTTGTAATGCAGTAGATTATCTTTATGATTTGGTAAACATCTACTGGAATGTAGTAGATTTTAAAGCATTATACCTTTATATTTTAAAAATTTTAAAAGAAATCTGATAAAATGGTATATTGATTTTGTAAAATCTAATAAATTTATATATTGATTTGGTAAAATATGATAAAATTGTATATTGATTTGGTAAATATTTCAAGCTTTAGGGGCAAATTAGTAAATAACCATCCGAGAACGTCTCATTTATGGTGAATAAACGACCACCTAGCTATTAACTTTACAAACTGATAAAATCTGATAAAATTATATACTGATTTGGTAAAATCTGATAAAATTGTATATTGATTTGGTAAACATTACAAACATTAGGGGAAAATTAGTAAATAACCATCCGAGAGCATCTCATTTATGGTGAATAAACTACCACGTAGCTCTTATTTTTACCAACTGATACATATATCTCCAGTATTTCTCTCTCCCCAAAATCACACAAACTATATCAAAACCATATCAAAACCAGATGCATAAATTTTAAAGTGCATCAATAAAAAAAGATGGTGAATAAAAATCTGAGATCCTGTACTCCTCATCGTAAGCGAATTAATACCCCTATTTATTTGGTTTTGTTATTACTTATGTTTATAATAATCTGATTCGAACTATCATTTCATGTATCTAGAAAATAGGAAAAGTGTTAGACTGATGATAAAAAAAGTGTAGATTATGGAAACAGTAAACAAAAGTCGCCGGAATAATCTATAACTATATCATCCAGTAAGTGATTTTTCTACATCTTTATTTCAATGCGATGTGTTGAAAATTGCACTCTAATGCTCTAGAATATGATTTAGGTTCATATGAATGATTATGTTAGCCATTGTCTAAAGTATGATTAAATGTGAGTTTTCATGCTTGAAAATCACTGTGATGTGCTAAAATTTATACTCTAATGCTCTAAAATCCGAGTTAGGTTCATATGAATGATTTAGGTTAGCCGTTGTCTAAAGTATGATTAAACGTGAGTTTTCATGCTTGAAAATCACTGCGATGTGTTAAAATTTGTACTCTAATGTTCTAAAATCCGAGTTAGGTTCATATGAATGAATTAGGTTATATATTGTTCAAATTTTGATTAAATGATTGCTTATATGCTTCAAAATCAGTGTGATGTGATAAAAATTGTACTCTAATGCTCTAGAATGTGATTTAGGTTCATATGAATGATTTATGTTAGCTGTTGTCTAAAGTATGATTAAATGTGAGTTATCATGCTTAAAAAACATTGTAATGTGTTAAAGTTTGTACTCTAATGCTCTAAAATCCGAGTTAGGTTCATATGAATGATTTTAGTTAGCCGTTGTCTAAAGTATGATTAAATGTGAGATTTCATGCTTGAAAATCACTATGATGTGTTAAAATTTGTACTCTAATGTTCTAAAATTTGAGTTAGGTTCATATGAATGAATTAGGTTAGATATTGTTCAAATTTTGATTAAATGATTGTTTATATGCTTGAAAACCAGTGTGATGTGTTAAAATTTGAACTCTAATGCTCTAGACTCCGAGTTAGGTTTATATGAATGATTTAAGTTAGCTGTTGTTCAAAATTTGATTAAATGTGAGTTTTCATTCTTGAAAATCACTGTGATGTGTTAAAATTTGTAATCTAATGCTCTAGACTCCGGGTTAGGTTTATATAAATGATTTAGGTTAGCCGTTCTCTAAAGTATTATTAAATCTGAGTTTTCATGCTTGAAAATCATTATGATATGTTAAAATTTGTACTCTAATGTTCTAAAATCCGATTTAGGTTCATATGAATGAATTAGGTTAGATATTGTTCAAATTTTGATTAAATGATTTTTATACGCTTGAAAATCAGTGTGATGTGTTAAAATTTGTACTCTAATGCTCTGGACTCCGAGTTAGGTTTATATGAATGATTTAGGTTAGCTATTGTTCAAAGTTTGATTAAATGTGAGTCTTCATGCTTGAAAATCATTGCGATGTGTTAAAATTTGTACTCTGATGCTCTAAAATCCAAGTTAGGTTCATATGAATGATTTAGTTTAGCCCGTTGTCTAAAGTATCATTAAATGTGAGTTTTCATGCTTGAAAATCACTGTGATGTGTAAAAGTTTGTACTCTAATGATCTAATGTGTGTTCAAATTTTACTGCATCATTATATGTACTGGATGTGTAATGATACAGTAAATTCTCACAAGTTGGATTAAATTATGGATTATTTACAAGTAAAAGCAATGAAGGACTCTCAGAACCAGAGGGAGTTATTACAAGTGAAGTATCTTCCAAACGAAAAAAATATGTGTTAAAATCAATGTTACTGGTAAAAGAGCAGCGGCTGATGACATCCCAACTGATGAATGTGGAAGCCAAACCAAAAAAAGAAAAAGGTTGCAGCAGTCGATATTCCAGTTTCAACTGCGGTACTTGACGATGCTGAACCAATTCAATCAGATAATGTTGAGACATCAAAGACAGATGCTCCAACTGCCGTGGATGTTAATAAGTTAAAAGGTAAGATGATGAGAAATTAGAGGATTAAAGCGAAGAAAGTGGTAGAGAAGGTAGCTGAAAAAGAAGTTGCTGAAAAAGAAGTTGCTAAAAAAGGCAAAGCATTATTTCCCAATATCATCCCAAGAATGTTAGTGTGTCATATGAATCTTTTGTTAAAAGCGTGTACCACCAAACAACTTAAGGTTATAGAAGAAATGGGGTTGGGACATTTCATCGGTAATTTTGAGTATATGTCGGTTCCAACCAAGATGACATTTTGGATTATACAAAACTATGATCCAGAAACAGACACTATAACGATGGAGGATGAAAGAAGAATAAAAGTAACCAAGGTATTAATTCATGACATTCTGGGTGTTCCGATGGGTGAAATGACAACTACAGATTAGAGAGCAACAACACCCTTTGCAGATAAGACAACTACAGATTGGAGACAACTACACCCTTTGTAGGAGAGGATGCAGACAGGATAAATATTTCGAAGCTTGAAGATCATGTTGCTAGCTTGACCGAAACAGATTGGTTTTTCCAAGTCGGCTTTTTGGTTATTTTCTTCTCTTGTCTAGCCGAAGAGAACAAAGATGGCACTGCAAATCAAAGATTCATACCATCGGTAAAACGAATGGAAGAATTTCAACAATTTGATTGGTGCGATTATATTTTAGATTGTATTCGACCAGAGGTCTTGGATTGGTCACTAGGTGCAACCTTTGCTGCTTCCACAGTAGTATTGGCGGTATGTTTTTTACAGCATTAACTACTAATGTATTATATCTAAATTATGATGCAATAAATTATGAAATATAATGCAGTAAATAAAATACACAGTAATGCATTAAAAATGCACAGTAATGCAGTAAACATACTTTATTTGCTAATATATTTTTATTCTTTTATAGCTTATATACTGTAGTTCAACAGATTTGCCCAATGTAAAAGTGGAAAGAACATCACATGTATTCAAAGAATGGAGTACATAATTACTAAAAACGAGAAGCACATGAAATAAAGAGTGGAGGCTTCGGTAAACTTCCAATATTAAAAGGATTTGAATATATTGAAAAACCAAAGAACAATTTGAAGAAAAGGAAAGAACGAAATAATATACTAGGTAAGTTATAATCTTATATTATATAAATATAGATATATGGTATCATATGATGATTTCTAATATTAAGTTTGATCATTGTGCAAACAGATAGTAGAAGTACTAGCCGAGAAGAGGATCTAGAACAGTTCAAATCAAAAACTAGTTAGGTAATCATCAAGTTTCTTCTGTATTATTAAGTTAAAATATATAATACACCATATCTTAATGCATTAGTTTAGAAAGTTTAATGCATCAAAGTTAGTTTTTAGTTAACATAGATTATTTTTCAAAAATAATTCATCATATCTTTACTGCATTAAAGTTAAAAAGTTTAACGCATCAAACTCATTTTTAATATATATACATATTTTTTTTCAAAATAATGCAAGCATATATTAAGTAATTAAGATAAAAAGTTTAATGCATCAAAGTTATGTTTAACTAACAATTTTTTTTTCAAAAACACACAGGATATGAAGGTTTTCTTAAATGATAACCTCATAAAGCTTATTGAAATGTTTGTGATCCTGAAAATAGCATATCTTACTGCATTAGTTTAAAAAGTTTAATGCATCAAAGTTAATTCTTAATTAACATAAATTTTTTTGCAAAAATAATTCATCATTTCTTTACTGCATTAAAGTTAAAAATTTCAACGCATCATATATATATATATATATATATATATATATATATATATATATATATATATATATATATATATATATATATATATATATATATATATATATATATTTATTTTTATCAAAATAATACAAGCATATATTATTTAAATAAGTTAAAAAGTTTAATGCATCAAAGTTATGTTTTACTAACATTTGTTTTTTCAAAAACACACAGGATATGAAGGTTTTCTTGAAAGATAACCTCATAAAGCTTATTGATTTGTTTGAAGATCACAGCGAGAAGCTAAAAATAGCATTGAATGAATACCCAGTGGACGATGACTTCAAGGAGATTTTTCAAAAAAGAAAAACATTCTTAAAGAGAATGTATAACGATGATGATGGTTTGAATCATCAATAGAAGGCTGATGCAGTTAAAGATAATGTATTGGGTGAAGGTAACAAAACGAATGAATCTATAGAAGTTGGTTTGAATGAAGGTGACGACGCCGATGAGACAAATATTGCTAAGCCTGTTGGGACAAATAATGTGGAAGTTGGGATGAAAGAAGGTAACGACGCCAATGAATCTGGTAATGTTGAGCCTGCTGCAATGGATGAAGGGAATTCTACGCTAGACTCAATAAGGCGGACAAGGTCAACAACCAAAGATTTTAATCAACATCAGAACAAAAAAGATACTGCACCTAAAGAGACAACAACAAAGAAAGTAGCATCAGCATCGCCTGCTAAAGCGGGAAAGAAGAAACCATCTATTGCGCCTAAAAAGACAACAAAAGGAAAAGCAGGAGCAGCATCGCCCACTAAAGCAGGAAAAACCTCTAAAAGTAAATGAACAATGACACTTCTCTGGTTTCTACTAATATTTTATCTAATATCATATGTTTTGAATATTGAATGTCTGTAATGTAACTAGAAAACCTTTAAAACTTGAATGTCTGTAGTATAATCCTAACTAGTTACTATCTAAGTAATATGTAATTACATTTTATGCAACAATTTCACCGCATCATAATGTTTATAAACTAGTTAGCATTATATTCTATGATATACTAATTAAATAAAGAGTGCAAACTGGTTTATAAAGAAATATTAAATCAAGTATATTTTTAATTTGATTTTTTATCAACAGATTGTTTAAATGCTGAAATATGTTCTAAAGTATACGATAGAGATGTCAAAGAGGGATCGATTGTCATTTATGACAATTCATTCCTTGAAAATCAATCACAAACGCTATTCTTTGATAGTGAGGAAGAAGAGATGGAGCCTGACACTGAAGGTGGAATGCAAGATGATGAATTACAAGATGAAAACCTGGGAGCATATGAAAGTAAATGAAAAACAAACACTTTATTATCTTGATTATTAATTTCACTGCAACATAGTATTTTAAAACTAGTAATGCACTGTTTCACTATGACGCATAACTAGTGAAAACACTATGATGCAGTAACAAGTAACTATGATGCAGTAACAAGTAACTATGCTACAGTAAAAACAAGTTATTCTATTTTTTTTCAAAAAAACTGTTGTTCAATTCTACTGCAGCAGAGTGTTTTAAAACTAGTAATCCATTGTTTAACTATGATGCATGACTAGTTAAAAAACACTATGATGCAGTAACAAGTAACTATGCTGCAATAAAAACAAGTTACTCTATTTTTTTTTCAAAAAACTGTTGTTCAATTCCACTGCAACATAGTGTTTAAAACTAGTAATCCATTGTTTAACTATGATGCATGACTAGTTAAAAAACACTATGATGCAGTAACAAGTAACTATGCTGCAGTAAAAACAAGTTTTATATTTTTCAAAAAAACTGTTCTTTAATTTAATTCTTTTAATAACAGGTTCTAAAAATCTCAAAGAAGCTGGCTTTCCTTCAATTGGAATAGAAAATATCAAGAGTTTAATGACCGATTTTCCTTCAATTGAAGAAGTGAACAAAGAGTATTTTGACTACTCCGTTTTCAAACTACCTTTCTTAGCTGAATCAGAAGAGAGTGTGTCAAAAAGTTTCTTAATTGCCGAGCCACCAAAATCTCTACAAATTTAGAAAAACGGAATTATTAAAATTTTACATAGTATGAAATTGCGGTTACCGAAAAACAACGCAAGAGTGGTTAAAGGTAAAACACCATTGTTTGTTGTCGAACAACATGAAGAATATAAAGAGATTCCGCTATCTGGTCAACTACGAACCGAAGGAAACATAACAACCTTTTATGATATAAGGGATAAATTAATGAAAAAGAATGTCGGAAAGTTACAATGCATGAATGAAAAATCAAATGATGAAGCTAAAGGCAACAAAGAAGGAGATTTTTTAATTGCTAAAAGATCTAAGATAGAAAAAGATAAGCTTGAGCCTACAAGAAGAAAAATGATTATGCATGCATCGCCAATTAGCTGTATTGCTCCACCAGTTGATATGGAAAATGAAAAACGTCAAGTAAAGCTGCCTCATTCTTTAGTGTCGCCATTTTATCAACGGAAAATTATATTGGGCCAAGCACTATCAGAAGACAGAAAGAAAGCAGCAGCAGCATCGCCTGCTAAAGAGACAACAACAAAGAAAGCAGCAGCAACATCGCCTGCTAAAGCGGGAAAAAAGAAACCATCTATTGCGCCTAAAAAGACAACAAAAGGAATAGCAGGAGCAACATCGCCCACTAAAGCAGGAAAAACCTCTAAAAGTAAATGAACAATGACAGTTCTCTGGTTTCTACTAATATTTTATCTAATATCGTATGTTTTTAATATTGAATGTCTGTAATATAACTAGAAAACCTTTAAAACTTGAATGTCTTTAGTATAATCCTAACTAGTTACTATCTAAGTAATATGTAATTACATTTTATGCAACAATTTCATCGCATCATAATGTTAATAAACTAGTTAGCATTATATTCTATGATATACTACTTAAATAAAGAGTGTAAACTGGTTTATAAAGAAATATTAAATCAAGTATATTTTTAATTTGATTTTTTATCAACAGATTGTTTAAATGCTGAAATATGTTCTAAAGTATACGATAGAGATGTCAACGAGGGATCTATTGTCATTTATGACAATTCATTCCTTGAAAATCAATCATAAACGCTATTCTTTAATAGTGAGGAAGAAGAGATGGAACATGACACTGAAGGTGGAATGCAAGATGATGAATTACAAGATGAAAACCTGGGAGCATATGAAAGTAAATGAATAACAAACACTTTATTATCTTGATTATTAATTTCACTGCAACATAGTGTTTTAAAACTAGTAATGCACTGTTTAACTATGACGCATAACTAGTTAAAAACACTATGATGCAGTAACAAGTAACTATGATATAGTAACAAGTAACAATGCTGCAGTAAAAACAAGTTATTCTATTTTTTTCAAAAAAAATGTTGTTCAATTCTACTGCAGCAGAGTGTCTTAAAACTAGTAATCCATTGTTTAACTATGATGCATGACTAGTTAAAAAACACTATGATGCAGTAACAAGTAACTATGCTGCAGTAAAAGCAAGTTATTCTATTTTTTTTTCAAAAAATTATTGTTCAATTCCACTGCAACATAGTGTTTTAAAACTAGTAATCCATTGTTTAACTATGATGCAGGACTAGTTAAAAAAACACTATGATGTAGTAACAAGTAACTATGTTGCAGTAAAAACAAGTTATTCTATATTTTTTTCAAAAAAATTGTTGTTTAATTTAATTCTTTTAATAATAGGTTCTAAAAATCTCAAAGAAGCTGGCTTTCCTTCAATTGGAATGGAAAATATCAAGAGTTTAATGACCAATTTTCCTTCAATTGAAGAAGTGAACAAAGAGTATTTTGACTACTCCATTTTCAAACTACCTTTCTTAGCTGAATCAGAAGAGAGTGTGTCAAAAAGTTTCTTAATTGCCGAGCCACCATAATCTCTACAAATTCAGAAAAAGGGAATTATTAAAATTTTACATAGTATGAAATTGCGGTTACCGAAAAACAACGCAAGAGTGGTTAAAGGTAAAACACCATTGTTTGTTGTCGAACAAGATGAAGAATATAAAAAGATTCCCCTACCTGGTCAACTACAAACCGAAGGAAACATGACAACCTTTGAAGATATAAGGGATAAATTAATGAAAAAGAATGTTGGAAAGTTACAATGCATGAATGAAAAATCAAATGATGAAGCTAAAGGCAACAAACAAGGATATTTGTTAATTTCTAAAATATCTAAGATAGAAAAAGATAAGCCTGAGCCTGCAAAAAGAAAAATGATTATGCATGCATCGCCAATTAGCTATATTGCTCCACAAGTTGATATGGAAAACAAAAAACGTCAAGTAAAGCTGCCTCCTTCTTTAGTGTCACCATTTTATCAACGGAAAATCATATTGGGCCAAGCACTATCAGAAGACGGAAAGAAAGCAGCAGCAGCAGCAGCGTCGTCTTCTAAAGAGACAACAACAAAGAAAACAACAGCAGCATCGCCTGCTAAAGCGGGAAATAAGAAACCATCTATTGCGCCTAAAAAGACAACAAAAGGAAAAGCAGGAGCAGCATCACCCACTAAAGCGGGAAAAACCTCTAAAAGTAAATGAACAATGACACTTCTAATTATGCATCACATTGGTTTTTCCATATTCGCAGATCTTACTATGAATGAACCGTACCCATTTTAAAAAACCCTAATTTTTCATCAATGGCGGCTGGAAAAAAATTCCTCTTTTGTGAGTCAATTTTTTATTATCCTATAATCAGAATGCTTTATAAAGATGTTGTTTTCTCGTTTAATCAGTGATTAAGCTTGAGTTAACATTGTTTTTATTTAGTTACATGATTTTAGGGTTTAGCAAATTGGTCGTTTTTTATTTTTTTTCCTGATCGCATTGTGTTACACGTTGTCTAGGTTTTTAGCTGTTTCGTGTGTATCTGAACATTACTTGCATGATTGTCTCTTTTGTTTTCCATTGTAATCGCAGATTAGGGTTTGGTGTTTGTGTGGTTTTTAGGGTTTCTTGCTCGGTGTTGCTTATTAGGGTTTCGTAGTCTCTCATTATGGAAGCTATGGATTACTCTATGATGAATGTGGATTGATATGAGCTTAAACTCATATCCTTTTATCAACAAATAACCCTAAAACATGAAGCAAAATACCAATTTATCTTGCAAAAACAGTATTATGTGGTATGTTTGTGTTTGTGTACACTTGTGTAGGTAAAAGGATACATTTTCAAGCAAACAAGGAAAAATCAAGCTCAAATGGATGAAAAAGACAAAGAAGGATCAAAAGTGACAAGACTTTGAAGAACAAGGACCTATCTTGACAACATTTCGAAGATGAAGGACCAAAAGTGCACATTTGCCATAGTCAAGATCAAAGTCAAACATGGTCAATAATGAAGTCAACCAAGTCAAAGGGGTTAAATGTTCAAAAATGCAAGTGGAAGGACTATTTCTGCCAATTTTGGAAAGATATTTGTGCTCAATCCGTGTTTAAAGGCAAGGACCAATGAGAATTAAGGAAACCAATCACATGGGTCAAGCATTTGTAGCATTAATTGGCCAGAGGTTTTATGCAATCATTGGCAAATAGATACAGCAATATTGATTATCTCATTTACTCCACCCATTTACTGCACCAAACCGAATCCCAATTTACTCCTCAACAGCCAATCATGTTCGAGAAATATAGCAATCCGGATCAACACTTCAAAAAACTCCAACAACTTCCTCCACGTGGCATTTTCCCATTGGACAGAACAATTTCTACCTCACCACCCCTGCATGTTCTCTCGCTTATAAATACCTCCTTTTGTACTTCATTTTAAGTACGTAGAATTTAGTGTGTAGAATTTACACACACATAGTTAGATTTAGCTTTCATCTTACATTCTCTTTCACTGTGTGTTTCTACACACAGTTCTCACATACATCTTTAGCAGTTAGTTTGTTAGACAGTTACGATTAATGTAACTGAATTGTAATCATTCCATTCCCAAACTCAATAAAATTCACTTCACTTCTTTTAATCTTCATCAATTCTGCAATCTTATTCATTAACTGTGCTAATTCACTACCTTTCTGGTTTACACTCAAGTTTGTTACTGTTTGGTTGAGATTCGTTGAAGCTGTGATGATGAGTTGTTGTATCGAAGTTAATTCCCTGATCATCGATTGATTTGGCAATTCTATATTAGTTAGTGTTTCTTTTCGAGTTTGATTCGGGTTGACGTTGCTCATTCAATATCCTGAGATCAAGTTGGTACATACTTTGTAATAACAGAGACGATGTGTTGATATTTCGAGCAGATTAGTAGGCATTATTCGAACTGTTTCGAGCGTATGAAGTTCCTGAGTTTTCGAAGCAGTTAGTGCAGTTAAGGAGTAGATATATACTGTTTTCATTCAGCGAGGATAAACAAATCAGAAAGTGTAGTTCAAAAGGCGTGTTTTGGATTTGCTATTTGGTTAGATGTTTGCAGCTAGTTTTATTGGTTCACTGTTATGAAAAGGTTCATTCCTACAGATTCTGCATGCGTGAAATATTAGAAGTAGTTTGAGACAGTTTCGAGGTGGTTAAAGTAGATAATCGATCCTTGTAGCTGTATCAAGTAGCAGAGTTGGAGTTTACTTTAGCAGAAGTTTGGCTCAGTAGATGCACAGTGTTCTTTCAGTGATTTTTCATATGATTTCAAGTGAGAAAGAAGTAGATATCAGCAAGACAGAAATTTGCTAATTTTGGTTCAGTCTCATTTGGAGTTTTTGGATAATCGGTTAGTTAATAGTTTCAAGATCGAAGAAAGTTCGGTAGCAGTCCTTTGATTGGCATTTCTGTTTGAAGAGTTTAGTTCCTTCAAATTGGTTTGATTATAGTTCGAGAAGGTAGTTTCGGTTTTCTTGGTGAATGGTAGTGTTCATGATAAGCTAGCTCAGCGCTAGGCTTCGCCATCAACGGACTCGACTACGGATGTAACGGTTAAGCACATTTCACTTTCTGTCATTTGTAGTGAAAACCGCAAGTTTTTAGTTTAACGATAGCTGATATTTTGATAGCGTAAATTTACTTGATGCTTGCTAAGTTTGTTTTATGGATTACTTGATTTTTGATCTGTATTCTTGCCTTTTTGTTTCACTCAAATAGCTTATCAAATTTCTGCTTATTCTCTTATCAAATAGCTTGACTTTAGCTTATCAAGTTTCTTCCTGATTGGGCTAATAGCATTGTTGGGCTTAAATAGTTTCTTTTACTTTACAAATTGTAGTTTGACAAACAGTAGAATGTTATTTTTACAAGTTTTGGTATTTTTAGAATTGGTGAAATTTTGTAGAATTTTATAAAATTTCATTTGTTAAAAAATAGATTAGTTAGAATTTTATAAAAAAAGGTTAGTTAGACTTTGATAAAAAAAAGTAGTTGAAATTTTGTTGGAATTTGTTACACTTTCTAGTTGGTTAAAAGTTTGTTAAATTTGGTAAATTTGTTAGATTGTTGAATTAGTTACATTTTCTTGTTAAATTTGTTAGTTGGTTACTTGTGCTTTGCTTACTAGTTCCTTGTCCTTAATTGAATAAAAACTTAGTATTTGCAATATGTTTTACATATAAGTAGGTAATATTTTTTCCTTTTTGCAAGTCTTTGATTGAATTAGCAAATAGAATATCCAAGCAAGTTTAACAACCAAGAACAATTAAAAACCCGATATTGGTTGGACTTTCCATTAGCAAGAACTGAGAAAAAACGAACTGCATTATACTCAATACCAAATGGCGCCGCTGCCGGTTCTTTGACTACACGAGAGACTATCGATTGACGGTTTTCATTGGCTTTTGGGACCCGTTCACTTTGTGAACGTTTTACGTATCATAAATCAAAAACAAATAAAAAATCAAAAATATAAAAATATATAAAAACTAAAAATTAACAAAACAATTCTTTTCCTAAAGAATTGACCAAAAAAATAAAAAATCCAAAAAGCAATCTTTTTCCTAAGAGATTGCAACCAAAAATATATATTATTGGATTCTCTCGGTTTTTATGTACATATAGTATTTTCTCTTAAAAAACTCATAAATACAAAAATATTTTCCATATATTATTATAAGTAAATACGTATACGTATAAGAACAACCAATCTACATATCTTCCATAAGTATTGCCGAGGCAATACACCGTGTTGAGGGGCGTTCCGGTCCTTGACACGTGTATCGATCAAACAAAATAAAGCAAGAATAGATAAATACTCTCAATAAGCAACAATTCGAAGAATACGAACATTTAAGTGAATAGAAAGGCGATGTGCTATAAAATGCCATCTAAGGGTCAATAGGTACTTAAGTGCTTCGCGCCACCTAACCCCCCGTTCACTTGGGAGTATTCTAAGAAAGAAGGCTTCATTGAGGGTCTTGCACCCAAGTAGTAAATACATATATTGTTATTTTCTTGTGGATATTTAATATTGAAACTCGAAGAGGATAATCCATTTCTCTTCAAAGTCACACGAGAGCTTCTCTCTCATTCCTCGTATTGAGTTGCATGCTCACTCGCGGGCGTGCACAAATACCGATTGGTGTACAACCTCTTCCTCCGAAAAGGAAGAAAAAGAGAAAGAGTAAGACCACCACCGTCCATCAAGCCGATCACGAGAATCGTGCTTTGTCACCACCACAAGAAGCCATGGCTATTGATAATCGTACTTTGTATGAACGTATGCAATCCAACATTCATGGATATTCTAGTGCCATTAAGATTCCCGACTTTCCCGCTAACACATTTGAGCTACATACATCTATGATCAATATGGTTGCTTTATCACCTTTCTTGGGAAAACAAAATGAGGATCCTCATGCTCACCTTAAGAGATTCCTTTCACTTTGCAATACCATTAAGCATAATGGGGTTCCACATGAGGTCATTAGGTTGATGTTAGTGTCATTTTCCTTAGAGGGGAGTGCTAAGCATTGGTTAGACACCCAACCACCCGATAGTATCACCACATGGGAGGGTTTTACCACTAAGTTTTTGAACAAGTTCTTTCCTCCACAAAAGACTATGGCTTTGAGGAATTTAATTATGGGCTTTCAACAAAAACCTAGCCAATCCTTTAGTGATGCTTGGGAAGAGTATAGTGAGTTGTTGAGGCGATGCCCTAATCATGGATTGGATCAAGTTCACCAAATAAGTCTCTTTTATGATGGCCTTAAAGCTCACCACCAAGATTCACTCAATGCTTCCGCGGGAGGGAGTATTCTTCTTAAGACCTACCAAGAGGCTTTGGACATTATTGAGACTAAGGCAATGGTTCAAACAAACAATCCATTTGAAGAAAAGGTTCATGTTATCCAAAACAATTCTCAAATCCCTTGTGACAACCAACTCCTCAAGTTTCAAGAAGCAATTTTTCAAAGGATGGATAGAGATAGTGAGAGGAATTTGCAAGTACAACAAGAAATGCTTCAAACTTTTAAGAACTTATCATTGAACAATTCCTCAAATAATGTGAATGCCATCACCATTTCTTGTGTTACTTGTGGAGGTCCCCATTCTTATGAACAATGTGATAAGGTGCAAGGGTATCAAGGGGAATGCTATGCTTACCAAGAGGAACACCGTGAACACTTCAAGCCTAATATCAATCCAAATAACCTTTCTTACAAATCCCAAAATTACCTTTCTCCACCCGGCTTCCCACCCCAACCACCCACCCAAATTCCACAAAATACTCCTCAAATTTTACCAAGGAATCAAGGGCAAAGACCACCATACCAAGGAAATAACTACAAGGCACCTAATCAATTTCAACCTCAAGCAAATACCTTTTATCCACCACAACAAGGATTTAATCAACCACTTCCATTTATTCCCAATCAAGCATATGCTCCAATACCAAATCAAGCTTACCCTCAAAATCCAACTCAAGGATATGGGATGCAAGAAACTCAAGAGTATGTTGACAAGAAAATGCGTGAAATTGAGAAGAGAATGAATGACCAAATGAAACGTACAATGGAGGAACAAATCAATAGGGTTTTAGTGGCGGTAACTCAAAGACCACAAGGGGCTTTACCTTCTAACACACAAACAAACCCTAGGGCCAATGTCAATGCTATTACAACAAGGAGTGGAACAACAACAAAGGATCCTTCCCCTCCTAAACCTACTCTTGTTCAATCCACTTGTGCTCCTACTTGTGACAAGCCTTCTACTTCTACTCCACCTCCTCAAAATGCTCCTATTCACTCTAACACACCTTCTCAACCAACTCATACTTCTCCTTTACCTTCCACACTTCCCAATGAAGAAGCTAACAAAGACAAATCTTCCACCACAACACCTACACCAAAACCTACTCTTCCATACCCTTCAAGGTTGAAAAAGGACAAGTTAAAGAACAAAGATGACATCCAAGTCTCCAATTTCTTAAGGATGTTCAAGCAACTCAATATCAACATATCCTTTGCGGAAGCTCTTGCTTATATGCCAAAGTTTGCTAAGATGTTCAAGGATTTGCTCTCAAACAAAGAAAAATTGGTTGATTTGCCCAACACATCACTTAATGAAAATTGTTCCGCGGTGTTACTTAAAACCTTACCAACAAAACTTGGAGATCCGGGACGCTTCTTGATACCTTGTAATTTTCCCGGTGTTGAAAATTGCATGGCTTTGGCGGATTTAGGGGCGAGCATAAATCTCATGCCTTTATCGGTTTGGAAACAACTATCTCTTCCCGAGCTCACTCCCACTAGGATGACTCTTGAACTAGCCAACCGAACCATAGCTCACCCCGTAGGTATAGCGGAAGATGTGTTTGTAGGTGTGGATAAGTTTACCTTTCCGGCCGATTTTGTAGTGGTCGATTATGACATGGATCCTAGAGTGCCTTTGATTGTTGGTAGACCGTTTTTGAGAACGGGTCGTACCTTGATAGATGTGGCGGAAGGAGAATTAATTATGAGAGTAGAAGATGAGAGAGTGGTGTTTAAGTTAGGGAAAGTTTGTGATAGAAAAGAGGTTAAGGAGTCTAGACCTTGTGAGACTATTAACATTGTGGATGTGCTAGATGAAGTATGTAATGAACACTTTCATGATGCTTGTAAAAGTGCTAGTGATGAGATTCCCCATGTTGAAACCGTGGCCTCAATTGCACCCTCTTTAACACCTTTTGGAGAGAGTGATTTCCTCTTGGAGGAATTTGAGTCTAACTTTCTTGGTGATGATGATTCTCCCATTAATTGGGAAGAAGATATTCTTACAATCCAAAAGTTGCTCAATGAGGACCCTATTCCTTCTTCTATTCCACAAGAGATTACCATTGAGGAACCTTCCATAGTAAAACCTTCCATAGAGAGTCCACCTCCCATTGAACTTAAGGAACTTCCATCCCACTTAGAATATGCTTTCTTAGAAGGAAAAGACCAATTACCGGTGATTATTGCTAAAGAGTTGAAAGAGGATGAGAAAGAGAAACTTATTGAAGTTCTTAAGAATCATAAGAAAGCTTTAGCATGGAAAATATCCGACATAAGGGGAATTGATCCACATTTTTGTACTCACAAAATCCTTATGGAGGATGACTATAAACCCGCCATTCAAAACCAAAGGAGAGTTAACCCAAAAATCCATGAGGTTATTAAGAAGGAAGTGATTAAACTCTTAGATGCGGGTATGATTTACCCCATTTCCGACTCTCCATGGGTTAGTCCGGTTCATTGTGTTCCAAAAAAGGGTGGAATCACCGTGGTGCCTAATGAGAACAATGAGCTTATTCCTACGAGACTTGTGACCGGTTGGAGAGTTTGCATTGATTATAGAAAACTCAATGAGGCAACTAGGAAAGACCATTTCCCGCTTCCCTTTATGGATCAAATGCTTGAACGCTTAGCGGGAAATGAGTACTATTGTTTTCTTGATGGCTTTTCGGGTTATTTTCAAATACCCATTGACCCTAAGGATCAAGAAAAGACCACATTCACTTGTCCCTATGGTACATTTGCTTACAAGAGGATGCCTTTTGGCCTATGTAATGCACCGGGGACGTTTCAAAGGTGCATGATGGCGATTTTCCATGACATGATAGAGCAAACCATGGAGGTTTTTATGGATGACTTTTCCGTATTTGGAAATTCCTTTAGCTCATGTCTCACCAATCTTGAGAGAATGCTTAAGCGTTGTGAGGAAACACGTTTGGTGCTTAATTGGGAGAAATGTCACTTTATGGTGAAAGAGGGGATTGTTTTAGGACATAAGATATCCAATAAGGGATTAGAAGTTGATCGAGCTAAAATTGATGTGATTGCTAAGCTTCCCCCACCCACCTCGGTTAAAGGAGTGAGGAGTTTCTTAGGTCATGCGGGATTTTATAGGCGCTTTATACAAGATTTTTCTAAGATAGCTAGACCGATGACTCATCTCTTGGAGAAAGAGGCTCCTTTCATTTTTGACCAAGCTTGTTTAGACTCTTTTGAGACCCTTAAGGAAAAATTAACTAAGGCTCCCGTTTTGGTTTCTCCAAATTGGGAATTACCTTTTGAGCTTATGTGTGACGCTAGTGATTATGCGGTGGGGGCCGTCTTAGGACAAAGAGTTAATAAGCATTTTCAACCTATACACTATGCGAGTAAAACCATGACCAGTGCACAACTTCATTACACTACCACGAAAAAAGAGTTGCTTGCTATGGTATATGCTTTTGAGAAGTTTAGACCATATCTTGTGCTTTCCAAGACCATAGTGTATACGGATCACTCCGCTCTCAAGTATCTTATGACAAAACAAGATGCTAAGCCTAGGCTTTTGAGATTGGTTTTGTTGCTTCAAGAGTTTAAGATAGAGATTCGTGATAAGAAAGGGGCCGAGAATTTAGCGGCGGATCA
This sequence comes from Glebionis coronaria, assembly GCA_025667525.1. NCBI lineage: Eukaryota > Viridiplantae > Streptophyta > Magnoliopsida > Asterales > Asteraceae > Glebionis > Glebionis coronaria. Next base: position 36,916 of record JANFOE010001203.1, on the reverse strand, counting down.
TTTGAGTAGACTTGAGCATCCTTTTCAAGGAGATTTCCCACATCAAGAAATCAATGAATCCTTTCCACTAGAGGAGCTCATGTCTATCTCTTCCCAAGAGGATGCCACACCTTGGTTTGCGGATATAGCAAACTATCTTGTGGGCAATGTGCTTATTGAGGGTCTTACTTATCAACAAAAGAAAAAGTTTCTTAAGGAAGTTAAGTATTACTTTTGGGATGATCCATATCTTTTTAGGCAATGTGCGGACCAAATCATTAGACGGTGTGTAGATGGGCCCGAGGCATTTAAAATCTTAGAGGCATGTCATAAAGGACCTACGGGTGGACATTTTGGGCCTAACTACACCGCCAAGAAAGTCTTTGATTCGGGTTACTATTGGCCTTCCATTTACAAGGATGCCCAAGAGATGGTGAAATTTTGTGATGTTTGTCAAAGACAAGGAAAAATTACACAACGTGATGAGATGCCACAAAATTTTATCCAAGAGTGTGAGATATTTGATGTATGGGGAATAGATTTCATGGGACCTTTTCCATCCTCTAAGGGAAACAAGTTTATACTTGTGGCGGTGGATTATGTGTCCAAGTGGGTGGAGGCTAAAGCCTTACCTACTAATGATGCTAGAGTGGTTGTAAAGTTCTTGAAACAATTGTTTGCTAGATTTGGTGTACCTCGGGCCATCATAAGTGATCGTGGTACGCACTTTTGTAATGATCAATTCACGAGAGTTATGAAGAAATATGGAGTGAATCATAGACTTTCTACCGCGTATCACCCTCAAACAAATGGTCAAACCGAGGTCACAAATCGTGGTTTAAAGAGGATTTTAGAGAGAACGGTGGGAGAGCATCGAGCTTCTTGGTCGGATAAGCTTGATGATGCTTTGTGGGCGTTTAGGACGGCTTTTAAAACACCAATTGGTTGTACTCCTTATAGGCTTGTCTATGGAAAAGCGTGCCACCTCCCATTTGAGTTAGAACATAAGGCATCTTGGGCTCTCAAGTGGGCTAACTTTGATTTAAACCAAGCCGGTTCACATAGGAAAGATCAAATCAATGAGATGGATGAGTTGAGAGCCAATGCCTATGAGAATTCTTTGCTTTACAAGGAAAAGACTAAGAAATTGCATGATGCTAAGATCAAGAATCGTGAGTTCAAAGTTGGAGAGCCGGTTCTCCTCTTTAACTCAAGATTGAAGCTTTTTGCGGGCAAGCTTAAGTCGAGATGGTCCGGTCCATTCACTATTGCTCAAGTGTTTCCATATGGAACTCTTGAGTTGTCCCAACCCGATGGTCCAAATTTTAAAGTGAATGGTCACCGTGTTAAACATTACTTTGGGGAGGACATTTCCGTTGAAATGGTCCAAGAGGTCCCCATTTTCCCCATGAATTAATTCATTGAGGGACGAGTCGAGCTAGAGACTCATTAACTCAAGCATCGTATAACTAGGTTTAGAGTGTTGTAGGTTACAAATAAAGGCATAGACTTGGAGATAAGTGTAGGGGAGACCTTTTTTTGTCTTCATGATTGTTTGTAGGGTTGCTCACTCATCTCATGCTTTGGAGCTTATGGAGGAGGCCCTTGTATCCGGTTCACTTCGATTACTTTAGTGAATTTTCATTGACACCTTGTGCTTAAACATGATTTCACTAATAGTTGTCCTTTCCTTAACTTGGGTTAAGCAAAGTCTATTCATTGTCATAAGTGTAGGGGAAGTTTTTCTACTTCCATGCTCTTAAACATTGAGGACAATGTTTAGCTTAAGTGTAGGGGGGTCTTCTATCGAAGTGACCTTACCTAGAACTTGTCATTGTCTTGCATGATAACATGAAAAAAAAATGAATTTTCGACATTTTTCAAATTTTTGATCTACTTTGGCCACCAAAAAAAATGCATTCATAATTTTTGCATCAATCATTTTTTCATTTGCATAACACACTTGCATTGTATATATTTCTTCTTTTATTTTTCATCAAAAATATATAAAAAGAAAAAATATAATAAAACATGGTTTTAACAAATTTAGACTTCTTTGACATATTAGGCCCGCCATGGATATTTTGACTCAACCCGAGTTTGCTTATCTTAGCATTCTCTAGCTAGTATCCTTAACCATGTAGTCCTTCATTGGTCTATTAGGCTAAGCATCCACCAATTTCATTATTTGAGATTTTAAATTTGTGGAGAATGGGAAATGATAGAGTTGAAGCAAGTGTAAAAGGGCTAGATAGACTTCATGGCAATTACTTGTGGCTAAACCCTTCTCTTCTTGACTTCTATTTTCTTCGCATGTATATAATTGTTAATAAATAATCAAGTACGGTTTTAATTGGTTTGTAATCTCTTATGCATTTTTGGCTAATCATTTATGGTTGATATGAGTACGTCTTAAGATTCTAAGTTAGCACGTTTTATGTGTACTAGAGTTATGTCATGCTCCATACTTAGCGGGTGTTTTTCCTTTTCTTCTTTTCAAATTTCTTTGTGAGGAATAAAGAAAAATAAGAGCGGCTTATGAAAAAAAAAATGAGTGGCTAGAAAAAAAGAGAAGAAAAGAAAAAGAAAAAAAATAATAATGCAAGACTCCCAAGAGGGGCAGTGTGGTGTTAATTATAGTGACTATTGAGTTCCAATATTACCTTGACGGGTTGCGGGGATTCAATAGATTGCTCCAATCCAATATTACCTTGACGGGTTGCGGGGTTGAAGATCCAAAGTCTCAAAAAGATGGCGGATGTAAATTATTGCGTGAGTTTTATTTTTCTTTCCTTAGCGAGTGTGTAGCTACTTATGAAAGCATGACATTAGGATTTTACACATAAGGCGAATGACTTATTATTCTTAATACGGACTTGTATTAATTGTGAGCGGTTTTTCAAGTAATGGATGAGATGATTACTTAGGATTAAAACCGTGCTTCCTTATTTTTGGATTTTACATTTCTTATACTTCCCACTTGAATATTGACAAATTTGCCCACAAGCAATTTGCTCGAATAATAACCGGTTCCACATTTAATTGTCATGAATAAGTTGATGCACTTTTTACTTGTGAATGCAATGATCCCATTTTTAAGCTTGGTATGGGGAAAGTGAAACTTGAGGGTGATAAATGTCCATGGTACCCAAGCCCTAATCAAAGCCATTGAATTCTTTATGAGTTATTTCCATCAAAACCATTTCAAGAAAAATCAAAAAGATATAGATAGAATTGTATTGTGTTCATTGCATTATTAAAAGTCAAAATCATGCATCATATAGTTTAGAGTAGTGTAGATGCATCTCATATGGCCAAGGTGGGTTAATTATGAGGAGAATGTAAATTTGAGCTTTAATATATAATATTGCATGAGGACATGACAATGTTCAAGTGTAGGGGATTTTGATATGAGCTTAAACTCATATCCTTTTATCAACAAATAACCCTAAAACATGAAGCAAAATACCAATTTATCTTGCAAAAACAGTATTATGTGGTATGTTTGTGTTTGTGTACACTTGTGTAGGTAAAAGGATACATTTTCAAGCAAACAAGGAAAAATCAAGCTCAAATGGATGAAAAAGACAAAGAAGGATCAAAAGTGACAAGTCTTTGAAGAACAAGGACCTATCTTGACAACATTTCGAAGATGAAGGACCAAAAGTGCACATTTGCCATAGTCAAGATCAAAGTCAAACATGGTCAATAATGAAGTCAACCAAGTCAAAGGGGTTAAATGTTCAAAAATGCAAGTGGAAGGACTATTTCTGCCAATTTTGGAAAGATATTTGTGCTCAATCCGTGTTTAAAGGCAAGGACCAATGAGAATTAAGGAAACCAATCACATGGATCAAGCATTTGTAGCATTAATTGGCCAGAGGTTTTATGCAATCATTGGCAAATAGATACAGCAATATTGATTATCTCATTTACTCCACCCATTTACTGCACCAAACCGAATCCCAATTTACTCCTCAACAGCCAATCATGTTCGAGAAATATAGCAATCCGGATCAACACTTCAAAAAACTCCAACAACTTCCTCCACGTGGCATTTTCCCATTGGACAGAACAATTTCTACCTCACCACCCCTGCATGTTCTCTCGCTTATAAATACCTCCTTTTGTACTTCATTTTAAGTACGTAGAATTTAGTGTGTAGAATTTACACACACATAGTTAGATTTAGCTTTCATCTTACATTCTCTTTCACTGTGTGTTTCTACACACAGTTCTCACATACATCTTTAGCAGTTAGTTTGTTAGGAAGTTACGATTAATGTAACTGAATTGTAATCATTCCATTCCCAAACTCAATAAAATTCACTTCACTTCTTTTAATCTTCATCAATTCTGCAATCTTATTCATTAACTGTGCTAATTCACTACCTTTCTGGTTTTCACTCAAGTTTGTTACTGTTTGGTTGAGATTCGTTGAAGCTGTGATGATGAGTTGTTGTATCGAAGTTAATTCCCTGATCATCGATTGATTTGGCAATTCTATATTAGTTAGTGTTTCTTTTCGAGTTTGATTCGGGTTGACGTTGCTCATTCAATATCCTGAGATCAAGTTGGTACATACTTTGTAATAACAGAGACGATGTGTTGATATTTCGAGCAGATTAGTAGGCATTATTCGAACTGTTTCGAGCGTATGAAGTTCCTGAGTTTTCGAAGCAGTTAGTGCAGTTAAGGAGTAGATATGTACTGTTTTCATTCAGCGAGGATAAACAAATCAGAAAGTGTAGTTCAAAAGGCGTGTTTTGGATTTGCTATTTGGTTAGATGTTTGCAGCTAGTTTTATTGGTTCACTGTTATGAAAAGGTTCATTCCTACAGATTCTGCATGCGTGAAATATTAGAAGTAGTTTGAGACAGTTTCGAGGTGGTTAAAGTAGATAATCGATCCTTGTAGCTGTATCAAGTAGCAGAGTTGGAGTTTACTTTAGCAGAAGTTTGGCTCAGTAGATGCACAGTGTTCTTTCAGTGATTTTTCATATGATTTCAAGTGAGAAAGAAGTAGATATCAGCAAGACAGAAATTTGCTAATTTTGGTTCAGTCTCATTTGGAGTTTTTGGATAATCGGTTAGTTAATAGTTTCAAGATCGAAGAAAGTTCGGTAGCAGTCCTTTGATTGGCATTTCTGTTTGAAGAGTTTAGTTCCTTCAAATTGGTTTGATTATAGTTCGAGAAGGTAGTTTCGGTTTTCTTGGTGAATGGTAGTGTTCATGATAAGCTAGCTCAGCGCTAGGCTTCGCCATCAACGGACTCGACTACGGATGTAACGGTTAAGCACATTTCACTTTCTGTCATTTGTAGTGAAAACCGCAAGTTTTTAGTTTAACGATAGCTGATATTTTGATAGCGTAAATTTACTTGATGCTTGCTAAGTTTGTTTTATGGATTACTTGATTTTTGATCTGTATTCTTGCCTTTTTGTTTCACTCAAATAGCTTATCAAATTTCTGCTTATTCTCTTATCAAATAGCTTGACATTAGCTTATCAAGTTTCTTCCTGATTGGGCTAATAGCATTGTTGGGCTTAAATAGTTTCTTTTACTTTACAAATTGTAGTTTGACAAACAGTAGAATGTTATTTTTACAAGTTTTGGTATTTTTAGAATTGGTGAAATTTTGTAGAATTTTATAAAATTTCATTTGTTAAAAAATAGATTAGTTAGAATTTTATAAAAAAACGTTAGTTAGACTTTGATAAAAAAAGTAGTTGAAATTTTGTTGGAATTTGTTACACTTTCTAGTTGGTTAAAAGTTTGTTAAATTTGGTAAATTTGTTAGATTGTTGAATTAGTTACATTTTCTTGTTAAATTTGTTAGTTGGTTACTTGTGCTTTGCTTACTAGTTCCTTGTCCTTAATTGAATAAAAACTTGGTATTTGCAATATGTTTTACATATAAGTAGGTAATATTTTTTCCTTTTTGCAAGTCTTTGATTGAATTAGCAAATAGAATATCCAAGCAAGTTTAACAACCAAGAACAATTAAAAACCCGATATTGGTTGGACTTTCCATTAGCAAGAACTGAGAAAAAACGAACTGCATTATACTCAATACCATGGATGCTAAGGCTGCATTAATCAATAATACGCACCCTTGTACGATGGATCTGATTAGTAGGGTTTTTGGGATATCGTTGCGAACAGTGGCTGAGGTTCGTGAGTTCGTGCATAATTTTAAATTGAAGAAGTTTGCTATATGTTCTTTGGTTTCCACTGAACGATCTAAGGAGATCTTCAATCTTCTGTGTGCGTATGAAGCTGAGTTGAAGGCGAAGGGGGGGGGGGGTGGTTCGAACGGTGAGCACTGATGTGCGGAGATATGTATAGTGATAATTTGATACGTTATAGGGTAAATTAGAAAATTACCTTTAGGAAAAAGTAATAGACTAATATTACCAATGACGAATTCAATTAAACACGTTGGTGACTCAAGTTCGTTGTACACGAAGATCTTATGAATTTGAGACGTTTTGCTTTGATTTGGACAATTGATTCGAATTGGTTTTCGGTTTTTAAACTACAAATTAAATCTACCAATTTTAAACTATTTAAAATTAACCTAAATTGCATGAATCGTAAACCCCGCTATATTTAAAATCTACAAACAATTAATTACTTAAAAATAAAGCTATTTAAAAAATTAAACTATTTAATAATCTATAAAAATAATTATAATTAATAAAAACAACTTTTAATCTATTTAAAAATCTAATTAAACTTTTTAGACTTTATAAAACTTTATTAAAATTACTTTTGAAACTAATCTATTTAAAAAAACTATTTTTATTTAAATCTAATATTATAAAATTCTAATTAATCAAAAATAAACTAATTAAGCTATTTAAATTTAATAAAAACATTTTTTTAATTATTCTATTTTATTTATTATTTTAAATATTAAAAAAACTAAATCTATATAGAAGTGATTAAACTAAGAAAGTAAAATGAAGATTACGTATAAGTTAAATTAAACTGTCAGTTATAAATCCACTGCCTATAATAATCACATGAAGCAATAATAAAACCAAATAAGCCTATAGCTCAGATGGTTAAAGCGCTGGGTCTGTGAAAGAGGGGTCTTGAGTTCGAGACCCTTGAGTGACAACTTTTGGCAAATTATTTTTGCAACTGATATTTTATGGATTTCAGATAAGCGAGATATCCACAAACCCGATCACGAGTAATAGATTAAAGTTTAATACATCCATGTATCCAGATACAAGTTAAATACAGGAGCAATTAACCAAATACAGAAATCATACAGAAATCTTATGCAAATATAGTAGACTACAAAGTTACCAAAATTAGTTACAGTAGAAAGAGATAAGACCATCCAGTCAATGAATCAATCGACAACAATAAAAAAAAACTCCGCAGGTAAGACAAAGCAAAAGCAGACTAAACACGATGTCAAGGAGCAGATATCATAACATTCAATCATTCAGCAACTTCAAAAAGCAAATAAATCTAACAGCAAAACTGAGATCAACTAAAACTTTAGTAAAAGCTAATTCAAAGTTAATTGATGAATGATTTATCACAAAGCAAACAAAGCACCTAAAACAGATCCACAAACAGATTCGTAACATTCAGAGAAAAGTCAATCAGTGGCTAGTCAAGTATTACAACTCAGCAGGTAAATGTGACTATAAATATGACAGTCTAAACAATTTAATAGCTAGAATAGTGCATGAATACAGATTCATAAGCATTTATCAGTGAAAACCAACTCAGTTTTAGAAAGTTCACTTACTTAAACAAAACAAAGTAGCAGACAAAATGTTAAACACAGCAACAAACTATATCAATCCTAACATACTGAATTCAAGCTCTATCATTGACTTATATCAATTAATAGCAGTAACATTCCTACGATCAAACTCTAAAATAACAAGTGAATGTAGTAGAACTAAATCCTAAAGACTAGTCCATGAAACACACTAATAGGTAGAGATTCAGTCTTTCAGTTCAAAAGGCTAATTAAAATCGAGCAAGAGAAATAAGTGAGAGCAGAGCAATCACAGCAACAACAATAATTCTGATTAGCTAGGTTAGAACAAACGATTCAACAATTACCAAAATTAATAAATTAAAGAAAATAGCAGCAAGTTACTAATCTAAACTGCATTAACCCAAGATGGACAAAGAAAACTCAGATCTGAACAATCTTAAACTAGCTCAACAACCCCGTAAGATCGATCTAAAGCAAGCAGATTCAAATATATATATATATATAAAAAATCAAAACTCTAGCAGATTCGTAAACATATTTAGCATCCACACTAGGTCTAATTATTACAACCATACTAAACAGCAACTTCACATTATCAATTAATACAAACTCATCGAAAATCATACAAACAAACAGATTATATCATTCGCCCAATATAAAAAACTCAGTCAAGCATACGCTACAAATTCATACTAAAATAAAATGCAAATTAAAGCAAAACAAGCTTGACCATCTTTGAAGAAATCCTTTGACGATGAAGGTTAGCGCTGTGCTACCTTAGATCCGAAATTACACCGTCATTACAAACATAAATCAACACGAACATAAATCTCCACAAGCTACCATCACAACCAATCTCGAACCATAAACTTATTCAAACCACAATTTATTATAACATCTATCAGTGGGATAGATGTATTCCCATTCTTAGCAAAATCAAATTAATAAGCTATAAAGAAGCTTATAAGTCAATTAAATATTATAATGATCAAAATAGCTTCACAGGAACAGAAAGTAATAATTTCGAGAGCTTTAAGATATTAAAACACATGATATAAACAAACCGAATTAAACTTTATTTATTAAAATTGAAACTTGTTACAAAATCATTACAAAATCTAAAGAGTAAATTCCTAAAACTAATTTACCATTATAACTAAAAATACTAAAGAAAGGGATGATTACTGATTTTGCCAAAAGGGGGTTTTATAGGACACCGAGAGAGATGGGTTGTTGGTGATGAAGTTATATTGAGCCATTAGATCATCTTTATTTTCTTCTCTTTCTTGTCAGTTGCCATCCAAGGGTGGATAATTGCCCTCGTCACACGGATTGCCAGGCTGGCACATCATTGTGCTTTCTCTTTGCTGACTTGTCTCTCTTCTATTGGTGGAGTAGGGATCCTTTGCTGTCACAACCAATAAGGTGATGCCACGTAGCCTTGCTCTTCCACTCTCTCTTCTGAAATCAAAGGGGATTATTTATTCCGTCGTGTGAAGCAACCGTGGGAGTGAAAACCCCCAATTTTAATTGAGTGAATTAATAAGTTAGGGTTTTAAACAGTAACTTTTGGTTGCAGGTTATTTGGGTGTGAAAAAATGAGAGAGAAAGGTAGATGACGAAAAGTTAAATCACATGTGTGAGTGCGTTTGGTTTGACCAAAGATAAAAGTTAAACACGTTTTATCTTTTACATCCGTTTCTTCTTTGTTGATGGGCTTAGAGCCCACACGCCTCATATTTATTCAATTATAATGGGCTTTTATCCCATAGAACTTAATCCGCCCCATTTTAATCCAATTTGGGCTTATGGTTAAGAAGTAAATAACTTGTCTCATGAATGGGCTTTTGAGCCCATTAACCTGAATGCGGGACCCACAAGCCCGAATAACTCCATAAAGATAAAGTCCACTAAAAACGGTCTTGAATTGGCCTTGCCGATCTTTTTCCTCAAACTCGTGCCGGTTTTTGTCGGTTTTCGCAAACCCTGGTACCTACACACATGAAACAACAAAACATGCATATACGAGGCATTTTCTATTGAGTTTATGCATTTATTGTCCGTTTTATGATATACTTGATATGAGTAAAATCACTCATATCAAACTCCCCCTTGCTAAGCAATTGCCGTGTCCTCACGCAATGATAAAATTAAACATTAGCTACACCATTATTCAACTTTTTGACTCTTTATTTTGCAAAGACATAATGTATTGCTTTCATTATTTGAAAAATAACTTTAAGGATCATAAAACCCAAATAGATTCATCGTCCCCGACTTTTCACTTTTCCATGCCAAGTGCAAAAACAAGATCATTGTTATTATAAGTTAGCAAACTAACACGAACTCATGTGGGCCAATTATTCACTTAGACTCCCTTATTCCTAGGTGTATCTCTTATATTTTATTGTTGTCTTGAATGATCATGAGGATGCATTGTTGACTTATTTTGATAATTTATTAGGCCAAAAATAAAGTGAACAATTTAATCAATAGTTAGCTAAAGGACAAAATCTTTTAAAACTGCTTCTCGGGACCTCATAAAGTTCATATCTTGGCATAACTTGCTTCGCGATTTGAGACCTTTCTCGGACCGATATTTGGCAGTGACTTCATACTTCAAACCTTGAGAGACGTTCATGAAATAATGGTCTTCTCTTCATATAGGAATTTCTTCACTTGAAGTTTTGAGAGATTCATACTTGGACCACGACTTCTTCATTTTCTCCAATCTTTATTTGGGATTTTGATATACAACGATCCACCTCCTTTTTGGACTTGGCTTTATTTATCCTCATACCTTATTATGGTCTTTTTGGATAGACTTCTCCATGACTTTTGGGGAGTATTTGCTTTTCGTCGTGTGTCTCGATCCTTCATATTGATTTTCGATAAATGATTCTTCACATCACTTGGGATCTTTAGCAATAAAATATAGCCCTCATGTCTTGTTAGGACCTTTTTGGACTCGCCAATCTTCGCATCCCGCTTAAATAAGTTATGCCTTGGCTATGAACTCTAATTCATACCGAGCAACTTTTAAACGATCTTGGGCTAGAAGCTAAGTAACTTTTCAAATCGTACAACCTTATTTATTGCAGATAACTTTATTAGCAAGTGATGGGAGAAAAGGCTTATAATTAACTCACATAAATTCCTGAAAGAATACCAAACTTATAATTGGCTCTATCATCTCTTGTTCTCCATATTGTAAAATTTCAAAAATGTGAAATCAATGGATACTTAGCCTATTAAATCAAAGTTTTGGGTTTTCAAGTCATCTATAGGATCTTGCATCTTCTTATACTTTTTCAAGTTTTAGAATTTGCGTTTTAAAGTTCCCTTGATAAACGATTTTCTAGGATCAATTATAGGAACTTGCGAAAAGTTCTTGTTCTTAACTCAAATGAATTAAGACTTTCGCGTTTTAAAGCTCCCTATATAAAAGCCTAGCAAAACTTAATTCAAATACGTTAAGGAAAAGCTAAGGTTAAAAACCGAGTCGAGTCAAAAACTATTCTTGTTTTCACCAACGGAAAGCCTACATTCGTGTCAAAAGCACTTATTTTATCTATTAAAACCTAAAAATAACACTAAAAATTTAAAATTTTATTGAAAAATGAGAAAAACAACGTTTAGACACGACAAAAACAATTGCAAGTGATTATATCGATTGACTCCCCCATGCTAAAACCGAACATTGTCCTCAATGTTTCTTAGCTCAAGAATAACACCCCCTTGCTAAGACACGAAGAGTCTAATGCAAAATCCTAGCATGGAAAGAGCACGCAAATCTATAAGCCGTTTATTAATTATGCCTCAAGATAAAACGTTAGTCGATAAAAATCAAGGGATAAAGAGTGTGCCCCTTTTTGGCATTCAAAGATTGGAAGATCAAGTGGACCGGCAAAAACCGAACACGAGAGTCTTCAAATATTAGGGTCATACCTAAGATCACAACAGAACAAAACACGAGCACGAGCTTGAAAGATCAAGCCTTATTAGTTGTTAGAAAATAGAAAGAAGATAGAATGTATGGGACTCCCCCACAAGGCACCTCGTTTTTGTTCACCGAGTCATGAGCTCGACTCGATCCCCGCATTCAATGGTCCTTAGGGAAAATGGTGAAAACCGGCATAATGGAATAAAATCCAACATAAAGCACGATGTCGGGGTCAAAGATCTCATCCTCGTTGTCGGATAACAAACGAAAGGATAAAACTCTAACACAAATCTCTAAAAAGAGATGGTAGTCACAAACAATGGTATGGATGTAGCATGCTCCCCGAGATAAACTCGCACCAATATGATTAAAAAGTCTTTCAATTATTGCATCGGTGAAAGGCCGAGATTTCCCTAAAACAACGATTCCGGGGTCGGATACCTCGTCCTCGGTGGAGAAAGGAATAGACAACAAGGTGTCGTCCCCCCATGCTAATCCTAAATCATATAAAGCACATGGTAATGGTGGGATAAAAATTTCATCCATAGTGGAATCAACATTCTTAGCTTTAACGACCATTTCACCCTTAGGAATGTGATCAATCGGGTCATGGTACTCAATATGAGACACATGAAAAACCCGCACATTAAGGTCAAAGTGGGTGGGAGGAGGACTTGGGACGAAATCATCATCAAGTAAATTCTCTAAAAAGAGAGCGTCTCCCTCTGGGTCGATATCATCAACACCCGGTGGTATCGAATCATTAGAAGCAAGAAAAGTGTCAATCTCCTCCATAAGCGGATCACTATCCTCAACGGGAATAGGAGATGGAGAGAAAGACTTTCTAATAGGCTTGGAATTCAAAGCCTCGATCCTAGAAATGAGAAGATAGACGTTGGATAATTTCTCACGAAGAATCACGTCTTCCACATCTAAATGAGTAAGTTCATCGGTGAACTTCTCAAGGATCGGAATAGTCAAATCAACCTCATTTCCCGGTGGAAATGGGTCTAAAGGAGCAAGTCCAAAAGTGAACTTCTCAAATACCGGATCACTATCAACCTCATTTCCCGGTGGAAATGGGTGAAGAAGAGTAGGTTCATCGGTAAACCCCTCAAAATCCGAATCGTGAATATCATCTTTATAAGAAAGTTCATCGGATAACTCCTCATTAGAAAATTCACTAGAAGTAGAATCATTCTCAAAATCTTAATTTCCATCACAAATTTCATCATTAGAATTAAAGAGAATATCAAAGTGAATGGAAGAAGTCGAGTCATCACAATGTGGCAAATCACACATCTCATTGGAAATACCGTCGAACTCTCTCGGGTTTTGGACAAGTATAGTGCTAATATGCTCGTCCCCCTTGCTTAGAGAATTTTCGGGTTCCACGATGGAAGAATCATGAATAGGAGTGGTGATGTCATGAGAGATTTCCTCATCATCTAGGATGGGAGAATCCTCGGGCTCAATAGCCGGAAAGATATGAAAAGGAAATACGATAGCACTAGACGAAGGATGAAGAGCCATAAGATCTCGCAAAGAAAGAATACTATCCTCATCATCATCCAAAAGAAGAGAACGCTCGAGTTCACGATTAGCAAGGTATTTTGCTTCCGCTTGAGCTCGTTCTTTCTCTCGAATTATTTGTTGAGAAATTGATTCAAGTCGTTCAATATCGAAAGAATATTGTGGAGATTGGTCAAAACCGGAAGGAATCGAATTATAGCAAGGATTAGGCTCATAAAAATTTTGATCTCTCGGTTGACAACAAAAACTCTCGTGAGGACCTCCACAATACTCACAACAAAGATATTGTTGTGATAAACTCGGTAAATCTTGTGGATAACAATTATCATTAAAGTTTTGATTGTAGCTCGGTTCTTGCTCGTAATTAAGCGAGAATCGATGCGAACAATCATCACCAAAATGAGAATCATTTCCATAAAACTCACTCGAGGGTGTCTCGTATGTAGGGTGTGGAGGTGGAATGAAATCGAGAGAATTATTCGAAAAATTCGGATTTCCAAATGAAGTAATATCATCACAATAAGGACAAAATCCAACACGTATATCATTTCGTAAGTCATTTCCACAACGCTCACACGTGCACCACCGAATTCAATTATATTACCAATGACGAATTCAATTAAACACGTTGGTGACTCAAGTTCGTTGTACACGAAGATCTTATGAATTTGAGACGTTTTGCTTTGATTTGGACAATTGATTCGAATTGGTTTTCGGTTTTTAAACTACAAATTAAATCTACCAATTTTAAACTATTTAAAATTAACCTAAAGTGCATGAATCGTAAACCCCGCTATATTTAAAATCTACAAATAATTAATTACTAAAAAATAAAGCTATTTAAAAAATTAAACTATTTAATAATCTATAAAAATAATTCTAATTAATAAAAACAACTTTTAATCTATTTAAAAATCTAATTAAACTTTTTAGACTTTATAAAACTTTATTAAAATTACTTTTAAAACTAATCTATTTAAAAAAACTATTTTTATTTAAATCTAATATTATAAAATTCTAATTAACCAAAAATAAACTAATTAAGCTATTTAAATTTAATAAAAACATTTTTTTTATTTATTCTATTTTATTTATTATTTTAAATATTATAAAAACTGAATCTATATACAAGTGATTAAACTAAGAAAGTAAAATGAAGATTACGTATAAGTTAAATTAAACTGTCAGTTATAAATCCACTGCCTATAATAATCACATGAAGCTGCCTATAGCTCAGATGGTTAAAGCGCCGGGTCTGTGAAAGAGGGGTCTCGAGTTCGAGACCCTTGAGTGACAACTTTTGGAAAATTATTTTTGCAACTGATATTTTATGGATTTCAGATAAGCGAGATATCCACAAACCCAATCACGAGTAACAAATTAAAGTTTAATACATCCATGTATCCAGATACAAGTTAAATATAGGAGCAATTAACCAAATACAGAAATCATACAGAAATCTTATGCAAATATAGTAGACTACAAAGTTACCCAAATTAGTTACAGTAGAAAGAGATAAGACCATCCAGTCAATGAATCAATCGACAACAATAAAAAAAACTCCGCAGGTAAGACAAAGCAAAAGCAGACTAAACACGATGTCAAGGAGCAGATATCATAACATTCAATCATTCAGCAACTTCAAAAAGCAAATAAATCTAACAGCAAAACTGAGATCAACTAAAACTTTAGTAAAAGCTAATTTAAAGTTAATTGATGAATGATTTATCACAAAGCAAACAAAGCACCTAAAACAGATCCACAAACAGATTCGTAACATTCAGAGAAAAGTCAATCAGTGGCTAGTCAAGTATTACAACTCAGCAGGTAAATGTGACTATAAATATGAAAGTCTAAACAATTTAATAGCTAGAATAGTGCATGAATACAGATTCATAAGCATTTATCAGTGAAAACCAACTCAGTTTTAGAAAGTTCACTTACTTAAACGAAACAAAGTAGCAGACAAAATGTTAAACACAGCAACAAACTATATCAATCCTAACAGACTGAATTCTAGCTCTATCATTAACTTATATCAATTAATAGCAGTAACATTCCGACGATCAAACTCTAAAATAACAAGTGAATGTAGTAGAACTAAATCCTAAAGACTAGTCCATGAAACACACTAATAGGTAGAGATTCAGTCTATCAGTTCAAAAGGCTAATTAAAATCGAGCAAGAGAAATAAGTGAGAGCAGAGCAATCACAGCAACAACAATAATTCCGATCAGCTAGGTTAGAACAAACGATTCAACAATTACCAAAATTAATAAATTAAAGAAAATAGCAGCAAGTTACTAATCTAAACTGCATTAACCCAAGATGGACAAAGAAAACTTAGATCTGAACAATCTCAAACTAGCTCAACAACCCCGTAAGATCGATCTAAAGCAAGCAGATTCAAATATATATATATATATATATATATATATATATATATATATATATATATATATATATATATATATATATATATATATATATATATATATATATATATATATATATATATATATATATATATATAATCAAAACTCTAGCAGATTCGTAAACATATTTAGCATCTACACTAGGTCTAATTATTACAACCAGACAAAACAGCAACTTCACATTATCAATTAATACAAACTCATCAAAAATCATACAAACAAACAGATTATATCATTCGCCCAATATAAAAAACTCAGTCAAGCATACGCTACAAATTCATACTAAAATAAAATGCAAATTAAAGTAAAACAAGCTTGACCATCTTTGAAGAAATCCTTTGACGATGAAGGTTAGCGTTGTGCTACCTTAGATCCGAAATTACACCGTCATTACAAACATAAATCAACACGAACATAAATCTCCACAAGCTACCATCACAACCAATCTCGAACCATAAACTTATTCAAACCACAATTTATTATAACATCTATCAGTGGGATAGATGTATTCCCATTCTTAGCAAAATCGAATTAATAAGCTATAAAGAAGCTTATAAGTCAATTAAATATTATAATGATCAAAATAGCTTCACAGGAACAGAAAGTAATAATTTCGAGAGCTTTAAGATATTAAAACACAGGATATAAACAAACCGAATTAAACTTTATTTATTAAAATTGAAACTTGTTACAAAATCATTACAAAATCTAAAGAGTAAATTCCTAAAACTAATTTACCATTATAACTAAAAATACTAAAGAAAGGGATGATTACTGATTTTGCCAAAAGGGGGTTTTATAGGACACCGAGAGAGATGGGTTGTTGGTGATGAAGTTATTTTGAGCCATTAGATCATCTTTATTTTCTTCCTTTTCTTATCAGTTGCCATCCAAGGGTGGATAATTGCCCTCGTCACACGGATTGCCAGGCTGGCACATCATTGTGCTTTCTCTTTGCTGACTTGTCTCTCTTCTATTGGTGGAGTAGGGATTCTTTGCTGTCACAACCAATAACGTGATGCCATGTAGCCTTGCTCTTCCACTCTCTCTTCCGAAATCAAAGGGGATTATTTATTCCCTCGTGTGAATCAACCGTGGGAGTGAAAACCCCCAATTTTAATTGAGTGAATTAATAAGTTAGGGTTTTAAACAGTAACTTTTGGTTGCAGGTTATTTGGGTGTGAAAAAATGAGAGATAAAGGTAGATGACGAAAAGTTAAATCACATGTGTGAGTACGTTTGGTTTGACTAAAGATAAAAGTTAAACACGTTTTATCTTTTACATCCGTTTCTTCTTTGTTGATGGGCTTAGAGCCCACACGCCTCATATTTATTCAATTATAATGGGCTTTTAGCCCATAGAACTTAATCCGTCCCATTTTAATCCAATTTGGGCTTATGGTTAAGAAGTAAATAACTTGTCTCATGAATGGGCTTTTGAGCCCATTAACCTGAATGCGGGACCCACAAGCCCGAATAACTCCATAAAGATAAAGTCCACTAAAAACGGTCTTGAATTGGCCTTGCCGATCTTTTTCCTCAAACTCGTGCCGGTTTTTGTCGGTTTTCGCAAACCCTGGTACCTACACACATCAAACAACAAAACATGCATATACGAGGCATTTTCTATTGAGTTTATGCATTTATTGTCCGTTTTATGATATACTTGATATGAGTAAAATCACTCATATCAAGCACGCTAAGGTTAATACGAACCCTAATGTTACTATGCGTCAACCATCGACGAGTATGCAGGATTCGCCGGATGAGTTTGTTAGTATGTCATCATCGTTGGTATCTAAGTTTCTGGATGGGGATGCTAGGTTTTCGCAGGTTGATGTAAACCCTAATATGGGTGTGACTACTCATGATGGTGTTAATAACTCTTTTTGGTCTATTGATTCGTTTTCAGTTCCAAGTTCCAATATTAATGTGGATTCGCAAGTGCATGGTTCTCCTAATGTGAATGTGCATGGTTCTCCAAATGTGAATGTTACTGGTGCTCCGTTTGTGCAAGTTGCTTCGGTGTCTTACACTGGTATTGCCTCGCACAGTGATACTTCAAAAGGTAATACTAGTTTTAAGTTTACACAAGTGGACAATGTTTTTGAAAGGGTGGATATTTCTATTTCGCGTCGGGTTATTCAAAATGTGGGGAATCGATTTGAAAACACTCTATATGGATACTTTATTGGGAAACGTGAGGCTTTTCCTGTGGTTGAATACTATGTGAAGAACAATTGGGCGAAGTATGGGCTTAAGAGAATTATGCTTAATGCAAAAGGTTTCTTCTTTTTCAAATTTGATTCAAGCACTGGATTGGAAAGTGTTCTTGAAGGTGGCCCTTGGATAATTAGGAATAATCCGATTATTCTTAAGAGATGGACGATGAATACCAGTTTACTAAAGGAGGAATTAAGCCGTGTTCCGGTTTGGATTAAATTGCATGATGTTCCTTTAGAAATGTTTGATGAGGAAGGTATTAGTATTCTTGGATCTTATTTGGGGAAGCCGGTAATGATGGATACCTATACTAGTGCTATGTGTAAGGAGTCATGGGGCCGTAGAAGTTTTGCAAGATGTCTTATTGAGGTTAGTTCTGAGGCTCCTTTACATAAATCAATTTGTGTTGGTATTCCATTATTAGATGGTACGGGTTTTACGAAGGCTACTATTAAGGTGGAGTATGAATGGAAACCACCTAGGTGTGATAAGTGTAAGATTTTTGGGCATTCAATTGAATCGTGTCCGGCTATGGTGGTGGTTACTAAAGAAGCTGCAAATGTTAATGATGGTTTTCAGCAAGTGGTTAACAGGAAGAAGAAAACTAATGCTAGTAATAAAGGGGGTGTTCAACCAGGTAAGAAGTTTGTGTATGCTCCAAAGGCTGATGGTAAGAATGTTAAAGGCAAATCTCATGTTGATAGACCTAACACGTCAACTGGTAGTCCAGGGGGAAATAGTGAGGGTTTGCATGGGTCTCTGAATAGGCCGTTGACAGCATGAGGCATATAGAAGTTAAAATGTTAATCACGGATTCTTTAACTCTAAAGCTAACAATAAGAAAGCTACAGAACTATGAAAAGGCAAAGTTCACATACATGCATAGTGTGAGCCGTTCCAGTACTTGTAATCTCATATGCAAAAATACTCCCTAATATTGAAATAGTAATTTATCCTCTTCCCAATGACCTTCACAATCTGGAGAAAAAGCAAAGGGAGCAACCCATAAAACATATATAAAAACTATTTTACGGATTATTCTGCTAGGACTTGGTATATATAATTCTGAATATACATACCTATTATTACAAATAATTTTATTATAATTTTATCTTTTTGTGTTTCTCGAAGTGCTTATAAATTGTGCCTATGCAGCCGGTCAGGGATCGTAATTGCTGCATTAGCATGGTCTCAAGTCGATAACCCAGAGGTCACATAATTTAATAAATAAAATGGACATTCGGGTAATAGAGAAGTTAGCTACTTGCTAATAGAGAAACCAAGAAGCAAAAAAGTAGTGCCTATACCGCTTAAGCTTAAATTATTTAAGAACACTCACTGGTCCGCCTTATCAGCAGCACTTTGCAAAGATTAAATTATTTTATAACATCTCACTCGGCTGCGTTTCTGAACATTAGGTTTCAATTGAAACAAGACTAAATAAAGTTTCTGAAAATAATGACAAATAAAACAATAAAGGGGTTCAACAAACTTGGTCCTGAATATGTAAGTGGCAATCAGTCTGAAATAGCTCAAAGCCAAACGTGTAAGAGAAACAAAATGATAAATCCAAATAATTATCTTCATGGTGATGGTTGTGATGATCACTTTAGGAGACAGGTAGCTGCAAGTAATTTCTGACTTTTTGACTAAAGTGTATTTACCCATGTACTATGAAAGCACATGATGTAACTCTTGAGAATTCTTCCACTTCATGGATCAATATCTTCTTACGGGAGGTGAGATCATGGACTGTTGATCTTCATAGTGTGGTGGGACGTACTGTTGGTTTGTTACAAAGCGATTTCCTTTTTCTGTGATGTATTTGCTACAAATCCCAGTGTAGTAAGTACCCCTACTGTGATCCATTGTATATGTAGACACTCCTTAAAAAGAGAGTCAGACGTGTACTCTTTTGGGGTAGTTTTCCTTATTCGACACCATTTATTGTTCAGTCAAATTAGAAACCTAGTGAAATTACTAAGATTGTAGTAGTAAAATTAAAAACCTGGTAACGTGTGTCCTCCACTGAATGTAATCCGAGCACACCTCAGCGTTGCTGCAGCAAGTGTCTTTGCTTGTATTTCGTCTTTAGTTTTCATGAAAATATTATGTCTTCCATAAACGAACTTATATATCGACATCGTAGACCCTCCTCATAGAAGAATATAGCCCCACAATGGTGACATACCCGATTACAGTCTCTTAAATCCACATATGCTGTTAAAACATCCAAGCGGAAAAGGTTGTATGAAAAATTTTAAAAGGAGAGGTTAACTCTTGGAATAGATTTTGTATTAAGTTCGACGTTATACGCAAGTAAAAGATCACACAACCATTTACCTTCAGTTTGAACAGAGGTAGATCCCTCGATGATGGTACCAACAGGCCGGTTTACCAGACGTTGCTCGAATGTATTGTAGAAAACTGTCGATCAGGGCCATCACGTCTACACACAGTTCGCTGAGTAACCTGCTGGTCCGAAATGTTAAATGTGTTCCTGTAATTAAAAGTTCAAAGCCAATAAAAAAAGAAAAAAAATTTACATACCTGAGCACCTACAAAGTAATATAAGCACAGTCCAGAACACCTATGAATAAGAATGATTCAACAATCATTATACAAAAACGATTCAATACTTGAATTAAACAAAAACTTAAAATCAAATTACAAATCGTTAGTTGAGATATGAAAAATTGATTCACTAACCATTACACAAAACTAATCTAAATCTCCATGGAAAAAAACAAAAATAATTATGATGGAATTTTTTAGATCTAAAATTGTGATAATTAATACACACTATTAGTTGAAATAATAAGCTTGGAGAATAAACAACATTCTGTATGATGCAAAAAGAAAGAAAAAGAAGATAAGCACCTGTCGTTGTCGGGTTAGCCTCCTGATCACGGGGTAGACCCCCTTGGGCACACGGCAGCAGCCCAAGGATTGGGAAGTGGATTGGTATCTAGAGCAGGAGAGCCCGCAGTTGTGTCAGCACTTGTGGAAGATTTACATCATCTGAACCACGCCAACATAAAAAGGGACAGCCTGGTGTCCTGATCCCGCACCATCTAATTTCAAAACACAATATTTTGAGGAAAGACTGGTTAGACATAAATAAATAAAAAACGATAAATTGCATATATAATATGTCAATGAACAATGCATCTATTTTGGTTTTAGATTAAGATGCAATATTCATAGTATAAATCTTGTTATTGCAAAATCAGATATAGAGTAATAGATTTTTGAGAATAATCATTTACCTGCAAGACAAACAAAGAAGATACAAAAAACATTTACCTACAAAATAAATGTTCATTAGGGTTTGAGAAAAAAACATACCTTTTTTTTACGTGAAAAAATATTAAACTGTGAAACAATAAGAAAACTTGAAGATGAACAACCTGCAAGAACACAAACAATAAATAAATATTATATATTAGGGTTTTGAGAAACAAAAAACAATAGTCATAATAAACAACTAATGAAACAAAAAATAACAGAATTAGGGTTTTCAGAAAAGAAAACTCTTTTGTTTTCTTATTACGTATATTAGGATAGATAGATATTAGTTATCATTCAAAAAAAGATGTCTAAATCAGCTAAAAAACATGTTCCTTCCAACTTAGAGTTATGCAAGATATAAAGTAACAGAAAAAAGGGAAATCATCAATCAACAATTAAAAGCAAATCACTGTATGATTGAGGGTTTACAGAAAAACATACGTGTTGAATGAATTGTAGCCCATGGTGAGTGGTCTTTTTTTTTCTTTATGAGATGAAGTTTTGTCTTTATGATATAGCTATGGTGAGGGTTCGTTTTTTCTTCTTCTGGTTCGTTTCTATGGAATTTACAAAAAAATTGTATTCGGATAATAATGGGCCGAATATATTTATCATATATTTTTGGTAAAAATTCTATTCGGGTTTTTGAAAATTTTTGAGAAAAAATAGAATCATGGATGTAGGCAATAAGATAATGCCACATAGGATATGAGGTGGCTGTTGGGTCAAAAAGTTGATGTGGCAGAAACTCAAAATCGAAGAAAATATCAAGAAATATGTTCAAGCGTTGACAAGAGCAATCTGGGCGTTGACAAGAGCAAATTGGGCGTTGACAGAAGTCAACAAAAGTCAAACGCAGTCAAAAAGTCAAACGCTGATGGATATTGAAGATTTGATGGAGAATTCTATTTAGGGAATATATTGAGTATATTATTTATGATATACACAATATATAATTTATCTAAATAGAAGATTTAGATGTTTATTTGATATTATCTCTTGTAGATTCTGTTCCTTCCACTATAAAAGGAACAAGAGTCTTAGGTTTTATTCATATCATTCATTCACAATGTAAACCTAAAGTGTGTGTCGCACTAGACGTGGGATTCAATGTATACACGTCTAGTGGTTGTTTGTTATTAATATAATGAACAATCATTTAGTAATTTATGTGTCTTGTGCCTAAACACCTTGTTATGATCATTGTTCTTTTCCGCTATGTTATCATATGAACGATGATCAACCTAGATATAATGGTTCTTAACCATTGAGTCTAACGATCAAATAGGACTCCACAATTGGTATCAGAGCCTAAGGCTCTTGATATCTAGGTCCGACGAGGTGTTCGTGTATGGTGAAGAAGAAAAATTCGTATGGAGTTTTTCTGGACGTTTTTGTGTGCGCAGCAGTATTCAGAAGGTCATAACTTTTGCTTGAACCGTTGGATCGTCACGAAATTTTATATGTGTGTTCTACATACATAGATCTAAACATCCACCGGAGGGATTGTCGAGTTTTATCCCCAGTCAAAAGTTATTAAGCGTCGAAGTCAGCAGCAGAGTGTATGCAGTTTTCTGTGGACAGCCGTGTTCAAACCACGATTTCTCCTTCGTTCACCGTTGGATCATCGTGAAATTTTTGCTGTAGATTCTTGGCACTTGTGTCTAGAATCTCACCGAAGGGATTTTCGATCTGAGCCCTAATGAAGAAGTTATTCATGGTCGAAGTTCGCTGCAGTAAAGGTATTAATGTTTTGCTTTCACATAAAATCATGACCTAGGGTTTCTCAAACCCTAGATCTACCTAGAAAGCAGAATGTTATGATTGGTGGCTGTTAATTCAGGATCTATGGTTAATCTACAAACCCTAAGTTAGGGTTTCGATGTTTAACTTTCCAAACCCTAGATTCATATTCTGGTTATAAGGTTTCATGTTATTGAAATCGTGACTGGAAGGGATTTGATATTGCACACGCAAGAACAAAGAAGCACCAGCTAGAGACAAATGATTCTGTTCACACGAAAATATTGTTCCTATTGGAGGAAACATGCTGGTGTTCACACGATCAAGGAGCTTTGCGTTCACATGGTCAGCCAAAACAAGATTATTTACTTTCCATGTTGCGTAATGGAGTGTTCACACGATGAATACTTTCTCATGGTTCCTGATCAAGATATGGTATTCGATTGTCTATTCATTCTATGTTCACACGGGGAAAGCATTCTAATTGGTGGAAAATTGGTGTGTTCACACGACCAACATGGTAATTGAATGCAATATTGCTCTCCACGTGAAAACAATATATTGAAGAAAAAGTTATCCGCTGACACGTTTTGGTTCGACGCTGACAAGAATAAGTCGAGCGCTGATAGAAAGCGCTGACACTTGTTGTCCGATATATGGTTTCTCAAACGCTGATAAGTGTTGTCCGATATTGGACATCACACAACGTTGATATCTTGGACAGTAAAAGATATTGGACAACAAAAGGATTGCTGCTGTTGAGAAAAATTGGACGATTTTGGCACACAAAAAGGAGAAAAATACACACAAAGGTACATGGAATCTCCGTTTTAATTTAGAATATCATGATGATATTTATGGCTCGGATATTTTGAAAGGGATTAATGATTTTAATGCGAGTTAGCAACAATTCGTGAGGTAATTTATTGGATTTGATTATGTAATCGGGGTAGCCTTGTAAAAGAGTTATCCGTCTTATCACTTTTACATATGATATGAAGATTAAGTTTCTTCATGAAGAGGTGTTAGCTTAAGGGGAAGAATTCTTATGGTAAGTTTGATGATTGAAGAAGATTTTCGCGAGTTTGTGTTCTATCATATCTTAAAGTCATGGACTTCCAGCCACTGACTTTAAAGGTAACTTGTTCGTGCTTTACATGGTTGGTGATGAAGACTTGTCAAAATCTAGCAGTAGTAGATGCTATCACTTGAAGGAGTTACATTATCGTGCTCAGTGTCTCACATAGGATGAGGATTTTTGACAAACGGATCGAGGTCTACTTATACTTTGTACCATGAGTATAAGTTCTTCATCACATAGATAGTACAAGACATGGAACATAGGTTTGGGTTACTCTATTTCTACATCAAGAATACTTTATTTATTTTTCTTCAAGATCATTACACAGAGCCTACATTTGGAGAATCTTCAAGATTGCCTACATTGTTTACTTCCCTGTTGATGGGACAAAAAGGGGAAGATATACATGCTACACTTGAGGGGAAGCAATTTGAAGATCATGTACAACTTACAAGAGATACACATAGAGTTTTGCCACTATCAACTAGGGGAAGATTGTTGGGTCAAAAAGTTGATGTGGCAGAAACTCAAAATCGAAGAAAATATCAAGAAATATGTTCAAGCGTTGACAAGAGCAATCTGGGCGTTGACAAGAGCAAATTGGGCGTTGACAGAAGTCAACAAAAGGTCATGTCAAGACCAATTGGGGTTAACTGGGCTTTTCATCCAAAAAGGGATGAAAATGGGGTTGTTATGAGAACCAAGTCTGTTCTTGTTGAACAACCAAATGAATCCGAGTCTTCCAAGGCTTGGGTTCCCAAAGAAAACTAATGTGTTTTCTTTATGTGCAGGGCATTCAGAAGAAGATCAATGATTATGGATATTGGGATAGTGGATGCTCAAGGCACATGACAGGAAAGGAAGACTATCTGACTAACTTCACTCCTATTCAAGATGGTGATAAGGTATACTTTGGAGGGGGCTATGGCACCATCACAGGAAAAGGAACCCTTATTACCAATAATCTACGTTTTGAGAATGTCTTCCTGGTAAAAGAACTGGATTATAATTTGTTTAGTGTATCACAAGTGTGTGATAACAAAAATAAGGTTCTTTTCACAGATACTGAGTGCTTGGTGTTAAGCAAAGATTACAAGCTCCCTGAGGAGAAATACATAGAATTTAGAACACCAAGGCATAAAGACATATATAATGTGAATCTTAATGGAATTAGGATGAATAATAAAATGATGTCATGTTTTTATGCTAAAGCCTCAGTAGATGAAAGTAATGTTTGGCACAGGAGATTAGGGCACATAAACTTTAAAAATATCAATAGACTTGTGAGGCTTGGTTTAGTTGATGGTTTTCCTGAAAAGGCTTTCCACAATGACCACTCTTATGTTGCATGTCTTAAGGGCAAGCAGCACAAGGTCTCATTCAAATCTAAACAGGTGCACTCTAGTTCTAAACCACTTCACTTATTGCATATGGACCTCTTTGGTCCACTTCACTTATTGCTTGTTGTGGATAAGTCTTATGGATTCAGAACCAGCTGTTGGATTATGGGTATAATTTCATGCATACCAAGATTTTTGTAGACAATAACAGTACTTTATGCATTATTAAAAATCCTGTACATCATTCTAAAACCAAACACATAGAAATTAGGCATCATTTTATAAGAGATTGCTTTGAGAAAGGTTTAATACAACCAGATAGGGTAGCCACAGAAGATAATGTGGCTGATTTATTAACTAAACCTTTTGATACTGGACGATTTCAATATTTGGTAACAAATATTGGAATGGTTAATCTCACTTAATATGTGTTTTGGAACCTTTTTGTAAAAGTATGTACAGGATAATGCATTGTTATTGGTCTTTGTGATGATTTAGATTTTTCCACTTTATTTTTCTAACACTGACAAAGGTAAATGTAACGCTGATAAGTGTTATTTTGCCGTTGTTGGAGATATTATTGTCTAACGCTGACAAGAGTTCCTTCAACGCTGATACGTGTTGTCGGGGCGCTGTCAGCAACAAATGTTAGTTTTGTGGTTTTCAATCTAAATGTGTAGGTGGTGGTAGCTTTATGCCATTGGATACAGAGTTGCTTATGGATCTTTGAAGAGCTATTTGGACATGTTTTTGTTTATGGATGATGGTTGGAATATTTATATTCCTATCTTGACATAAATTTTTAATGTTCATATATATTTTGAGAAACTCATGTATCATAGTTTAAGGGGAGGTTTAAGGAACCTTTAGGACTTTTGGGTATTCTTACAATACTCTCATCACAATTCTAGATTGTGTCCACAGGTGAGTATGGGTTAGTTTTACTAAACCATGAGGCACTGTAGCATGCAAAGTTGACAAACTATGCATGCTGCCAAGACATTTTTGGCCTAGAATTGGTTGTGGTCTGATGGGAGACTTGGGAATAGTTTTGTTATGGGTTTACCTGGGAGTTACAAAGAATTTTATGAAATAACTTTGTTGGTAAGTATTTTGGTTAGCAAGGGACACTTGAGGACATTTGTGTCTATCTTGCTTAAGTAAGTGTGCATAAATGGACAGTGCTTGCCGCCCAGTAATTATTATCAACTTGTAAGATATTTCTCTTAGGATAAATTACTTTGTTAAGGTCTTTTTCTTTTTAAATATTTTTTTTATTTTTAGACACTGACAAGTTTTTCTCCAAACGCTGTTACGTCCAATCGTGACGCTGACAAGGCTTTAGGCAAACGCTGACAAGAAAATATAGCCGTTGGGCGTTGATGGGATATTTTTGACCGTTGACACCTAGTGGGCCCTACCCAGTTGTTATTTTTGACTAATCTTTGGCCGTAATTTTGGGGAGTTGTTACTTTTAATTCATGCATGAGATAAGTTATATTTGATTCAATATTTTCATCATTGCTCTTTGAATATAACTGCCTCATTTTTTACCAATCCAAATCATGCATCTCTCCTATAAATTTGGCTAAACTTTTTGTTCTGGGTATTCATATTTTCTTGTCTAACATTTTTCTCCTAGATTTTTCCCATATCACATAACCTAAACAGCTTTTAACATGGCACCAAAGTTCAACTCAACCAATCTGACATTGGAGTTCAAGAGCCAACATAATATGGTCGCTTACTTGGCTGCTGATAATGATTTGTTCCCTCAGTATTCACAAATGGTGGCATTTTTAAATGCATCCTCATTAAGGTATGCACTTTCTCATGAACCATTAGTCCCTGTCGCACACATTAGACAGTTTTGGAACAATGTTAGTTCCACAACAGCTAATGGAGTGACCACATTAACATCTACTATTCATGGAAGAACATGGGTGGTCACTGAAGCCTTGGTTCGCCAAGCTTTGCGTCTTGATGACGCTGATGGTGTGACTACCCTTGCCATTGCAACAATAGAACAAGGTCTTAGGGAATTGGGTTATCCTATTCCTGCTGGTAAAACTTTAAATAAATATCATAAGCAGGAATTTCCCTCTGACTGGAAATATTTGATACATGTCCTTCTTCAATGCTTAAGTCCAAAATGTACTGCTTTTAATGAAATAAACAGGTCAATTGCAAGTGCTTTGGTTTGTATGTCACGTGGGCTTAAGTATAATTTTTCAAAAATGATTTTTGAAGGGATGTGTAAAAATAAGGGAAGTAAAATGACTTTGGCTTACCCAAGATTTTTGCAAATGGTGTTTGATTTACAAGCATATTGTACTAGGGATCATGACACTTTTTATGAGATCCCTAAGCAAAAGAAAACCATTTTTGACAAGATGAGCTCCACAAACAGATCTATCCCTCTCACCCAAGCTATGCTTGAAGTAATTCAGGCTGCTCAACCACAACCAGACCCTGCACCTCAACTTGAGCCTATCCTTGAACCATTACCTTCACCTGATCACATGGACGTTGACCAACCCAATGTCAACGCTGACACTCAAAATGTTGGCGCTGACACGGCCAATCCCAACGCTGATGACATCCCTGAACAATCCCAAACACCCCTTAACCAACCAACACCCACACAATCTACCTCATCTTCCACCCCATTACAATCTAGGTTGAATAAACGCCAAAGGAGTGTTCTCCTCTAGTGGTCCTAGCCTTGTAGCAGAGAGAACCACCTCCACAAGTGTGGCTGGTGCCATGGATGAGGCTGGGGCTATTGACACAAGCTTAGATGCTGGTCAAGACAGTCCCAACATCATTAAGACCTCATCCACGCCTTATGATTCTATTTTGGGAGGTCAAATCCCCATTCTAGCTGAGGGCAGATTGGAACCTATGACATTGATTGAATTGACGGCTGCTGTCATTAGCTTGCAAAAGCAAAATGTCAGCCTTGTACAAATTGTCAATAATCAGGGCCGTGAACTCCAAGTATTGAGGGAGCGGGTAACTGTTTTGGAGAATCCAAGTAGCAGGAGTAGAATGGAGGAATCTTCCAAAGGGGAGGATGAAGAGGATGAGCTGATTCATACAGCCAGTGAGAAGAGTTCACAATTTAGTGAATCTTTAAATGTTGCTGAAGTACTCACCAACTTGAAGAAGCACCCAATTCTTGATACATCCAAGGTAACTCCTTTGAACTTGGAAGGATCTTTCACAGCAACAATGGGCGCTGATACAGGTTTGAACGCTGACACATCCAGCGCTGACAAAGGTAATCGGGGCGCTGATAAAGGTAACTTGAACGCTGACAAAGTTGCAGGTGGTGTTGATGTATTCCAGTCATCAGCAATCATCAAAGATGTGTCCACACAGGTTTCTTCTTCTACCTTACCTATTATTGATCCAAAAGACAAAGGTAAGGGCATTATGGTTGAAGAAGATGTTCCAAAGAAAGATGCAGCACAAATTGCATTTGATGAACAGTTGGCTGCACAACTTTTGGAAAGAGATTTGAAGAGGAGTGGTAGATCACCATTTGTTGCCACTTCTGAGAGTGAGGAAGAGAGTGGTGATGAAAAAGAAGGAGATAGCTCAGATTCAAGTGTTCAAATTATTGAAGATCCAGAAAGACTTGAATATGGGGATGAGTTGGCAAAAGAAAGATTGAGTGATTTGAAGAATCAGATTGATTGGGACCTTCCAGAAATCACCAGAATGTACCATGCTTGGGAAGACAAAGTAATGGACAACCCAGGAATGAGCTTATCAGATCAAATTTGGGGGTTGGAAATTCTTCTCAGGGTACAAGATGATATAAAGGTGATTTTGAGGTTTAATGCACAAGAGGTCAAGACTTGGCTTAAAAGAGATAGAAGGCAATTGTACTATAAGTTGCTTAGATGCCATCAACCTAGATGGACATACAAGAAGTTGCTGGCTTTATCTTTTGAGGAGCTAGAGTACAGGGCACATCCTATTTGGAGGAATGTGCAAGAACAAAATGTCTTACAGTTTCTTTCAGAAGAAAGGAAACAAGAGCTTGCTGAGGAAATGCAGATTCAAAAGGAGATGAGGATTGCTCAAAGACCAGTGAAGAAAGGAGATCCTCTCCAATTTCCCAAAGATATGGATGTGTATTATCCAACTGAAACTGTCATAAGGAAGCATCTCAAACTTTCTCCATTGGAAGCTTCAGATTTGGTTAATGTAGTACCTCTAGATGACAGAAATCCAATCATAAGTTTTGATGAAGATGAGTGTGGATTTTGGAAGATTGGCAGATTTGGAAAGGAGGTACACACTTTCACTTCAATTATTTCTATCTTTGCAAGCATAGACAGAGAAGACTTGGTGCATCTATGGAGATTAATAGAGGCCAAGTATACAGCTGAAGCACCTACTTCAGCAAATGGAATAAGACTATGGCACACATTTTTGACTTTGTGTGGTCCAAGGGAAGCAGATCCTGCCATATGGAAGGATCTTGAAGATGACCTCAGTAATCTTCATTGGAGGCTTTATTCTACTTGTGGTGTATTTCATTTGAGCTCTACAAAGTTTTCAGAGTATCTACTTGTGGATGCTAACTATTTCTTGTCCAAAGAAGTATTGGAGAAGATGAAGGAGACACCCTTGGAGATTGATTATACTAGTGATGTGGCCAAAGACTTGATTAGATATGTTTATCACCAACATAAGAAGTTTTTGTAAGATTCCTCCTAAGCCTTAAGTTTTTATTCAGAAACTTGATCATTGGAATAGATATCAAGTTTAGGGGAGGATTGTTGGGAATAAATTATGGGTCAGTTCACTAGACGCTGATAAGAAGAATTCAAGCGCTGATAGGATGACATTGGACGCTGACAGCCAAGCGTTGACATTTGAAGAAGTCAACGCTGACAGCCTTGAAGATTAGCACTGATGGAATATATCTTCATACGAATCATTTTGTTTATTTGTTTCTTTATTTGTGTATGGTAAAGATAAGCTCGACATTGTATTTTCTATTATTTAGAAATAGTTGATTCGTAGCTTATTGTACAAGACTTCTTATTCTATAAAAGAAGATCTTTTAGGTTAAAGTTAATTATCAGTTTTCATAAGTTTTCACAAGTTAAACCTCTTTCATTGTAATCAAGTTCGATCATTCTAATACAAGTGAAAGTTTGTTTAACATCTTTGTGTTTTAGATTAAGTGTTAATTCCGCATAACACTTAGTTACTTTATTCATAAGCAAAGGTTTCTCTACGTGTATTACTTGATCTAATCTCGTATACACAAAGCTTAATCGATCTAAGTTTGGGATCAACAGTGGCGCCATCTTATTATCTTATGTCAAACTTAGCCTCATATATATATATATATATATATATATATATATATATATATATATATATATATATATATATATATATATATATATATATATATATATATATATATATATATATATATATATATATATATATATATATATATATATATATATATATATATATATATATATATATATATATATATATATATATATATATATATATATATATATATATATATATATATATATATATATATATATATATATATATATATATATATATCTTTATATTATATATAGGTATAATTATGATTTGAAACCACACTTTTTAATCCATTCATATCCCAGTCACATCTTTAAACCGATAGGATTTAATAAATTCCTAGAAAATCTCCATTTTCCACGTTTTTTGGGATTTGAAATCGCAATTTTTTGAAACTGCGTTTTGGAACTTTTCTGAAACTGCGTTTTAGAAACACCGTTTTGATAATTGCGTTTATGAGAAAACGCACTTTTGAAACCTGCGTTTTCGAAACGTAGTTTTAATTGGAAACATTGTTTTGAAAATTGCGTTTTTGAAACGCAGTTTTTGATTATTTCCGTTTTTTATTAAAAAATATGCCATTTGCAAGAGTTGAACATGGGACCTTTCGTTTATGGGTAATCAAACTTACCAACTTGTTATGGTAAAGTTTTTGTTTATATGTTACTAACCCATATACTTAAACTCACTAAAATTGAATACTTTTATTTTTTGTTTTTAATTTTCGAAATATTTTTATTAGTTTTCTTTTTAAGTTTCGATTTTTTTTAATTTTTTAAATATCGGATTAAAAACATGTTTATTTCAACTTTTTTCATTATTTATTTTCTAATTTTGTATAGAATCTAGAAAACCCCATATACTAACATTTTTTAATCCAATTATATCCGATAATTGCATTTATGAGACAACGCTGTTTTGAAACCTGTGTTTTCGAAACGCATTTTAACCTTGCATTTTTGAAACGCAGTTTTAATTGGAAATGCTGTTTTGAAAATTGCGTTTTCGAAACGCGGTTTTTGATTATTTCTGTTTTTTATTAAAAAATATGCCATTTGTAAGAGTTGGACATGGGATCTTTCGATTAGGGGTAATCAAACTTACCAACTTGCTATGGTAAAGTTTTTGTTTAAATGTTACTAACCCATATACTTAAACTTACTAAAACTGAATACCTTTATTTTTTGTTTTTAATTTTCGAAATATTTTTATTAGTTTTCTTTAGTTTCAGTTTCTTTATTTTTTAAATTTCAGATTAAAAACATGTTTATTTCAACTTTTTTTTCAATATTTATTTTCAAACTTTATATAGAATCTAGAAAACCCTATATTACCTTTTTCTATTTCTTTTCCCAAATAAAAATAAAACATGTTCACATATCTATTTCTAACCCAATTTGACGTTTTCATCAAATTTTTAACGTTTTTTTTCAAATTTTTTACGTATCGACAATTTTTCACGTTTTCGCCATTCTTTTTTACGTTTTTGTTAGTTTTTTATGTCTTCGTCAGTTATTTTCACGTTTTGGTTAGTTTTTCAAGTTCTTGTCAATTCTTTACGTTTTCGTCAATAATTTTACGTTTTCATCGGTATATTTACGTTTTCATCAGTATTTTAAAGTGTTTTTCTTCGATTTAGTCCCTTTTCGTCAATATTTTTACGTTTTCATAAGTAATTTTACGTTTTCGTCACTATTTTTACGTTTTCATCAGTATTTTTACGTTTTTGTCCGAACTTATACGTTTTCGTCCGAATTTTTTCGTTTTCGTTAGCGTTTTTACGTTTTTGTCATATTTTTTACGCTTTCGTCCGAATTTTTACGTTTTCATCTAATTTTTTACCCTTTCTTCCGATTTTTTTACGTTTTCGTAAGTATTTTTACGTTTTTGTCTGATTTTTTACGTTATCGTCCGATTTTTTTTACATATTTTGTCTGATTTTTTACTTTGTCGTAAGTTTTTTTACGTTTTCATCCCATTTTTTACGTTTTCGTCCGATTTTTTTTATGTTTTCGTCTAATTTGGTACGTTTTAGCCTAATTTTTTAAGTTTTCATCAACGTTTTTTACGTTTGTCATCAGTACTTTTACGTTTTCGTCAGTAATTTTAGGTTTTCATCTGTATTTTTAAGTTTTCGTCAGTATTTTTACGTTCATCCGAAATGTGCAAAACATTCTGAGCAAAACGTAAAAAATGCTGAAGAAAAACGTAAAAAACGGATGAAAACATAAAAATGCAGACAAAAATATAAAAATACTGACGAAACGTAAAAATCTAGACGAAAATGTAAAAATAATAAAGAAAACGTATAAATACTGAGGAAAACGTAAAAATACTGACGAAAACGTAAAATTACTGACGAAAACATAATTACTGACTGAAACGTAAAATTGCTGATGAAAACATAAAAATGCTGACAAAAACGTAAAACATCTGACGAAAACGTAAAAACGCTGATGAAATCCTAAAAAATCGGAAGAAAACGTGAAAAAATCGGGCGAAAACATAAAAAGCATGATGAAACCCTGAAAAATCGGACGAAAGCGTAATAATACTGATAAAAACATAAAAAGCTGATGAAAAAAATAAAAATGCTGATGAAAACGTAAAAGAACTTACGAAAACGGGAAGAAAGAATAAGGGAAAAAACATATGAACATGTAAAAAAACTTGCAAAAATGTGAAAAATGTTGATTATGAAAAATAATGATAGAAAATAGTTTCGTCTAAACATTGTTCATTTTTTTAGAAAATGAAAAATACCATCAAAATAGGTGTTTAAGATTTTCAACTCTACTTTAAAAATTAAAACTCTTTCATTCTCTAGAAATTTAGAAGCAAAAAATTATGAAACGTTTTCCACAAAAACAGCCTCGTTATTTTTTTTTAAATTTTGAAATATTTTTATTAGTTTTATTTTTAAGTTTTAAATTTTTTATTTTCTAAATTCCGGATTAATTGCCATGGAATAATAAAAATTTTAATTTTTTATTTTTTTTAACCGAGCGTAAAGGTTTACACATGTAAAAATCGCCATGGAATTATAAAAATTAAACACAAAAAACTTGTGTCGGATAAAACTATATTTAAAAACCCAAAATAACAATTGCTATTATTAAACCCGCGTCATTCCGGTATATGAAAAAAGCATAACGTTGTTTTGTGAAATTTGGTATTTATTTAAGGTATACCCGAGTGTAGACATAGAATTTTTTATTAATTTTTAAAATATATTTTTTTATTCAGATTGAATTTTATATCTTCTAAAAATATCTATTTTTAATATAAATTTAAGAATCATATTATAGCAATATATCAAGTTACGATTTCACCACCGGGTTAACCCAGTTAAGTCACCGGGTAAGGAGATCGATCATTGGGGTCAACCCGATCGAGTCACCGGATCACGGATTCATCGTCAATGGTTTGTTCAAATTTAGAAAAAACAATCTCGCCCGTTGACCACAAATAAACGTTGCTTAAGCGTAAATTATAACTAAAGTATACTAAGGGCTAAATTACTAATTCAAGAAACTAAAAACCCACAACAATAAACCCTATGGAACAAGAAAAAAAGCGACCCCCCCATTGGGCGGGTTACAATGCTAGTATATATATATATATATATATATATATATATATATATATATATATATATATATATATATATATATATATATATATATATATATATATATATATATATATATATATATATATATATATATATAGAGGAGCGTTATTGTGATGACCAATCTTAATATAAAAACAATAAAAACCAATGTAAACCGTTAGATGTACCAAACATGACTTTACTTGATCAAAATTAAATGAATGGCAGTTTTGTGAATATTTTAAAACAAATGGCTAATTTTAGAATCAACGATTTGCAAGACTACAACATGCAAATGCATAACTCCCGAATAGTTTGACCAGTGCTAAATGTTATACATTAATTTTTGAATTACACACACTTAACATTTTTTTATTACTCTTAAATATAGATAATAACACAATGTTTTTTGACGTGTAGTGCTACCTTCAATCTTAATACCCATATAGCGACACACTATATTTTCATACATTTAATGACACATTACATAGTTTTATTTTATTTTTAGTGACACTTTAAGTTTACTAAAGTGTACGGTACCGGTACTAAATTTATGCTCTGGAAAAAATCGATACTACTAATTCGGTACGAGATCGAAACAATATCGGTACCGTGCTCATCCCTAGTCCTTAATGACACATATTTTTTTTATGAAACGTCTTATCAAAGATATGTAAATTTTTTGTGATACATTTATTTAAATTTTTTGATTCCTTTAAGTTCATAATATATTTTTAGTGACACGTTATGTTTTTGTCATCTTTTTATGACACATTTAATTTTTTAGTACATTTGTAGTGACGCGTTCTTTTCTTAACAATTATAGTTCACAATATTGATAACACTTAATTTTATGACACATGTCGAGATATATTTATAGTGACACATCACTATTTTTTAATATTTTTAGTGACACGTATACGACACATAATTGTAGTGACACAACAAATTTCTGTGACACATTTTTAGTCACATTGTAATTTTTTTGACACAATTAGTTCTCTACTACATATTTCTAGTGCCACATTAAAAATATTTTCATGCATTTACATATTTAATTTTTAATACATCTATAGTGATACATTTACACACCTAACTAAGTAAACTAAATGATACGTATTCGAAAAAATACACAACCAACTAATAAACCCAACACTTTTCCTATTTTTTCGTAATGAACTAGAAACCATGTAGAAAAGAACGTAGAAGCTACACAACCTATTAAAAAAAGTTTGATACATCTTTTAAAAATAAAGTGACTAATTTTATCTACGTTTTATACTATCATAAAAAATTAAACCTATTCTATTGAATATTAATTTTTCAATATATACAGTAGCTCTTGAGTGACGTATATGACAAACTAGATGCAAACACCTTATGTTATAAAAAAGGACCCTATAAAGAATATGTTTAAACCAACAAAGAAAGGCATGTACAGACAAACTACAACGGCGGTATAATCTTATAGAATCATACACAAAAAATAAATCATTATATTTAAACATTAGAAAAATATCAATGCATAAACTCCATCTGAAAGGCATATAGATCACGAAACCTCGTTGGAATTTAAACAAGCACACGGCGGCTAACGCCGCAACGTGGGTATTGAGCAATTGTGGATACGACGATTATTAGTCTACCTTTACTCTAAACACAGTTTAATGTGTGTACTGATCTATAGAAGACTCTAAGACTACCGTGTTCTAACAGCGGATGTGGTTGCATCGACTGAGATCATGATAGGTTACACATGACGATGTGGTTGCATAATCTTTTTTACATCAAAATTTAAGGGGTGCAACTTTTGTTTGACTTAAAAAATAGAAATTAGAAAAACAAATGAGCTAGCTAGTTATAAATAAGAGAACGCTACATACAGATTTGTTTTTAAAAAAAAGAACAAGCAAAAAATATGGTGATGGGAGAAACAGAAGGAGAGAGACGAAGATGGGGAAGATGTATGTGGGAACATTTATGTAAAATGTGTGTGTTAAATACCTCAAATGCCCTTTTGATGAAAATATGTTTTTTATTTAATTTAAGTACTTGTAGACACTTGGCATAGTTTGATAGGTTCTTATTGTTTTTACGTTAAGATAGGTTCTTACTTGAGCGCAAATCTATATATATATATATATATATATATATATATATATATATATATATATATATATATATATATATATATATATATATATATATATATATACATATATATATACATATATATATACATATATATATACATATATATATATATATATATATATATATATATATATATATATATATATATATATATATATATATATATATATATATATATATATATATATATATATATATATATATATATATATATATATATATATATATATATATATATATACATATATATATACATATATATATACATATATATATACATATATATACATACATATATATATATATATATATATATATATATATATATATATTATATATATATATATATATATATATATTTATATATATATATATATATATATATAATATATAGTATATATATATATATATATTATTATTTATATATATATATATAAATCTATATCTATATAGTAT
>JANFOE010001202.1:0-148072 GCA_025667525.1 Glebionis coronaria | reverse complement strand
AAATCTTTGTCGTAGGCTATAAAATAGGGCAAATACATATACGAATCTTTGTCGTGAATCTTAATATAGGATTTTGTCTTCAGAGTCATTATAAGAACCATTGTCGCAAAAACATCATACAGTACGTTTTATAACGTTGTATAGAGTTAAATAAAAACCGTTATATGAAAATGGTTATGTAAAACCAAAACACGAACATAATATCAGTAATAAGACCCCGTATTACTAGTCAGGCAATATATTATAATTAAGTGCGTATATCAGCGTTTTCATTATTAGATTATTATAAGCCGCATGACATTGTTACTTTTCTATATCATACATCGAGTAGCTAACCCGTAATTCCTTTGCCCATCTAAAACAGCGTGTCGTCACAATAATCACGCTTATATAAATCTTTTCATACATAAATTCGCTTACCAATCAATGTGGCACGACGGCGATCAACCGTCAAGGCGCGAACTGGGGTGATCTTCCCCAAATAGTACTATTATATGCATAAGCGTCTACCAAATCCCAGTAGTTCACAATTCATGCTAATGGGACACTTAGTGACATAACCTAACTAATAATAATCCCTTTCATTTCATTCATTGGGTCATATAATCATTCGGTTACATATCAATAAGCATACAATCGGGACAACTGGTGTCCTATTTTTATCAAAAATAGCATGTTATCTCCCTCGCGGGTTTATAAAACATTTCATAAAACATTTAAAAGAGAGCGAGGCTATGAACTCACATTGGTGTGGGAAGGCGGGTTATCGGCAATTAAGATGTATGGTACGTGCCTCGATCACGGGAAACCTAGACAAATAATACTCTGTCTTAGGCTATGCCCAATAACTTTATAAAAGTTGTTATGTATATGTAATGATTCCATAACATGATGATCATGTGAGGTTTTATCACCTTACAACATTATTAGTTGCAAAGTATTATTTAACTTAGGCTTATCATACTAGTTACACTAGTTTTAGCCCATTTACACATTAGGCCCAATAAGCCCATTAAGAGTCTAATATCATTTTATTAGTCCATATATCTTTTTAAGATCAGGCCCATACTCATATTTTGGGCCCAAGTAGGTTAAGCCCATGAGTAAGTCCAATAACATTAAACCAAACTAGTTGGGCTAATGGTCCAATAAGGCTGCTTTGGCCCATTAAGGTCCATAAGTTATAAAGCTCGGGTTTATCGGTTTTTACTTGTCAAATGTGTTTACATATCAGTATATGAGTTATAAAAATGTTACATTAGACGGGTCCGACCGTCTAAGTTTTATTTGGCGAAAACATTAATCTTTCGGTTTTAGCCGAAAAGACGTAAAACTTATATATAGTTTATAGTTTTAGAAAAACATTTGAGTTTTACTTTTATAAAATGTCATATTTATTTGTTATAGTATACCAACTTATTTTATAATAGTTATTATTATTTAGTGGCCTTTATATACTTATTTTATAATAGTATTTACTTTGAGTGCTCTTTTTATATTATATAGTTTATTAAGAAATCTGATTTCTAAAGTAAAGTCCACCATTTTTGTCATATCTTGAGTTCTCATGGAGATAGAACCTCAAATTTAAACATCATAAACTACATGATGTGTGCTACAACTAACTCTTATATATCCACTGCTCAATCATCCTCTAAGTATTTTTAATAATTCGTCCAAAACAGACTATATAGATTTGTACCTCAATAGTATTTTGATCATAACTTGCTCATTTTAATGATTCCATTGAGTGGCCAACTCACCACATATACAAAAATCATTTTTCTATTTGTATTTAATAATCTAAGCCATTTAACCAAGTGATCATATTGATACTTACTGTTTTATGCAGCCTATGTAATTAACCAAGATTTTAACATCTTTACTTGTTGATTTTAGTCTTTTTAACCTAATCTATTAACACAAAATCCCCACACAATATATTGATCATCATTCATCATCATATACATATACATTTTTGAATAAAATACTTGAATACATATTCAAAACAATAGGATGATAGAAAGAAATTGATCTCTATACCAATCAATATGATGAAAGATTGAGATTTTTGGATGAACAAGACTTGGTTTTGACACCAAACCTTATGATCTTAGCAAGACCACTTTTATAAATCTCCAAGTGGATGAACAGCTTCTTGAAATCAGCCCTTGAACTCCATGTAAACTCCTTTTTACATGTTATGATCACCTCCAATCTTCATCTTTTCAAATAGGCTTCAACATATGTTGATTATAGCCTTTGTTTATGGTTGAAATTTTGATGAATATGGTGATTTGTAGTGGTGTTGGACGGCATAAAGGAGAGGGGAGGAGAGATTTGAGAGAAATTTTATTTAATTTTTGCATGTTGTATGTGTGTGTGTGATGTTAGTGGTTTTGTGTTGGTGGTTTAGTGAGTGGGTTAGGACAAGTGTCATAGCTTATTGTATAAGCTTGCCACCCATAGTGGGGGTGGGACAAGTGTAAACTTGTCTCATCTCCACTAATATACGGGTACTCCTCGATTCTAGTTTCCTCGATTTACGTGCCCTCGGGTCGATTTACGAAAAACGTTTTTATAAATTATGATTCTACGGCACAAAACGATTCTAATAAAAATTGTCTCATCACAAACGGAGTTCAAAAGCGTAAATACGTAAACCTAGGGTTTCCGGTTTAATCGTAAAAGACGCTAAATTATGCACGTAAGTCCTAATTTCTTCTCGTAAATTCGTGAGTTTATGAACCAACACAAATTAAAATTCCAAAATAATATACGAGAATAAATTTATTATCTGAAATGTCGGACTGTTACAAAAATGGAGTATGTAACCGTAAACACGTAACGTAGAGTTCTCCGGTTTAGACGTTGTCGATGCTACTTCATGATGTAAACCCTAATTTCTTCCCAAAGTGAGTGAGTTCATAAATTAACAATAAAATAATGATTTTAAATAATACTTGAGAATAAAATAACGACCTCAAATTGACGGATTGTCATAACACTTACCCCTAAAGAGGATCTTTGTCCTCAAAGATCAATTTATCTTACTACTCGCTTCTTATTGAGTCAAAGACATGTGGGCATTTCCTCCACATTTGGTCTTTTCTCTAAAGTGTAATTTAGTACAATACGCGAGTTTCATCAACATAGCTATAGGAATACGATCATGCATAAGTTGACTTACTTTCTCTATCCATGATGTCCACGGGTTTCCGATGAATGCAACTTTCGCAGATCCAAACTTCATTAAGAAATAATCAGATTTTCACTTGATAGACATTTTATCAAGTTCGTTATACGAAACATAATTCATGCATCCCTTGAATTCCTAGGGTAGATCCTGCTTATATGCCTCTCAGTCCAAATCTTTACATTATCTCAATGGTCCCATACAACAGGGACTTATTTTCCCATGATCTTTCAGATCATCAATTCACTTTTCCATGGTGAAATTTTTTTTGGCATAACTTCACTACCCATCCTGCACTTCAAGATCTACATCTCATAATGGGTGTATTTTGTAAGGTTATGTTTGTCATCATAGGCAACCTTAAACCTAAAAGACATGTCCAACTCACAATGGGTGTATGTCGGGTATCTTCATCCCAACTCCCACCTACAGGTGTTCTTATATTTAGATGCTCACAAGATTCGATCTCGATCCTAATGCAATAATTATCAATGATAATCTCTCCAAAGGAAAACGATTATCCTGTTCATTACCAAAGGTCAATTATTCAAAACATAAAACAAGACTTCTTGTGTTTATATCGTTACTTTACCTTGTCCCTTCGATTGGGGGTGGTAAACAGTACTCTCATCAAGATTCGTTCCCAATGACTTCTGAGGAAATCTCCAGAAATTTTATACGAAGCGAGGATCTTGATAGAGATGATCGATACAGGCACACCATGCTTACACAACTCCTCTAAATACAAAAGAGTCGACTTCTCCATCGAGAATCTATCATTAACGGGAATGATATTAGCATATTGGGTCAGTCTGTCAATGATGACCCAAATCGAATCAAATTCAGATGATGACCTTGGAAGATTTATGATAAGAATCCATGGTGATTCTATCCTATTTCTAAACAGGAATAATAAGCTGTAGAAGCAATCCTTATGGATTTTTGGTGTTCAGCTTCGACCTTCGCAAAAGTTAGACATTTGCCAACATAAGTTGCGATGTCTGCTTTCATATTTGGCCATCAGTACAACTTTTTCAGATAAAGATACATTTTATCAGAAATGGCATGAATAGGATATTTAAACTTATGAGATTCCAACATGACTAAATCTCGAAATCCTCCATATTTAGGCATTCATTGTCTATTTTATCCTTCTTACAAGCCTCGGCTTGTACATTTTTAATTTGCTCGGGCCATTTATTGTGTCAATACTAAGGAACACATCCTAATTGGTTCTCTATTCTTTCTATATAACGTGTCAGTGACTACATTCACCTTCCCCGATGAAATAAATATCATGGCCATAATTACTCAGAAATTCATTCTTCATATTTTCTAAGTTTTAGTTTCGTCTCACCTATTATTTTTATCAGTTTTGCTCAGTCCGACGTTTAAAGCGTCGATAAATATTACAAGTATTTAAATAAAAAATATATAATTTTATGAAACGTAAACGTAAAATTTTTAAATTTCTTAGTTCGTCCAATTATAGAAAAATGTTCAAAATAAATTTGAATTTAGTTAACACGATTTTTGCTGGTTTATCGAAAATAATTAATAAGATCTGTAAATGTTCGAAAAATCTTGGTTTATACTTTGGTCAAAATTTTCTTAGTTGAAAAGCAAAAACTGTCGTTCCAAATTCCTAGTCATGGTTTAAATAGTTTCCTCAATCCCTCTTAGGTTTTCTTGAGGTATACACAAACATCTACTCTTAAGGGAGTTTAGTTAAATGATCTGGGTATACGGGAATAATTCCTTAAAAATCCTTTGATAAAATATCGGTCAAAACATTTTGCACCATCTTTTTGGTATAACCCAAGGCCTTAATGGCTCTGATCTTTGAAAAGTCAACATAGATTCCACTACCATTAATCACACGGTCGAAGAATGTAAAGGATCAAGCCTTAAATCACATGTTAAATACTCAAGGTACAGGTTTTCACTACTCGGCCAACTCAAGGAAGTCTACAAATGATTACTAACTCCTTCTTATTCTTAGAAACAAACAAATGGTCCTCAATGATCACAAGCATGAATTTATCAAATTACAGCTTATACACGTGATTCACGAAATTTATGAATGCTACATGTGCATTGGTCAATCCAAACGACATAACATGAAACTCATAATGTTCATTACGAGTTCTGGATGTAGTGATTGGAATTGATAATCTTCCGTGCGGACGCAATTTGATGATAACCATGTCGTGGATCAAATTTTTGAATATACGCTAGAACCTTGTAAATGATCGAACAAATCTTTCATCTTGAATAATGGATATCAATTTTGATCGTCAATTTACTTAGTCGCGGTAATCAATAAATATAAGGGATGATAACAACATAGCTCTTCATGATGACGAGCTCGGTAGAATAAAAGCTTTCTCCGGCAACTTTCTCAGTTGTACGGTAACTCTTTCGATTCAGAGGGTGCTGAAGTATAGTGCACATGCCACAGGTGCAGCACCGGGAATATAATCAATACCAAATTCAACTTGCCTTTTTGGCGAAAGTCTAGGTATTTCATCAGCAAATACCTCAGAAAGTCTCAGATAACAGGAACATCTTTTAATAAATTCACTTTAAGTTCTTTCTAGATTACAAGATCTATGACTAGTTCATAACCATTCATGGTATAATTTCAAGCCCAATTGCAGGATACGGTCACCCATCGAGAATTACTTAGATCACTTTTGATAATCAACATCTTATCTTTTTTGGGTAATTCTACTCGAGTCCCCATCAATTAAGACAATGACATTATGTCATAATCAACCAATCCATTCTACTCGCACTACCAACGTTCCAGTTTCATTACCGTTGATAAGATGAGAACTTCTCAAAAGACTAAGAATATCTCGTAACCCTTCACAAATCAGGGATATCTGGAGACATATCTAATATTAAAAGAGTAAGGTCAACGCATGATTTACGTGAGAGAATATCAAATCAGATACAGACGAAAATACTAACGAATATGAATATATCCCATGTTTTCATGAATTGAGTACGCATTCGAAAGCACCTCGGATCGTTACCCATGTCATTCAAATGGAATCTAATCAAAAGAACTGATAGGAACGTCGATACACCCAGTCGGGTATCAACGCTCGGTAACTAGTATAGTTTCCAAAGAATCTTGCCATGAAAGAATTGGATAAGAAGGGGATATCAATTGTCAATTAAGACAATATCCACAGATGAGTAAATTCGATTCATAAAAATAAATGGTACGGGCACATATGCAGGTGTCCCTAACAATATATCCCTATTTTGCACTTCTTGCAGATCTCATCAAAATTCAATCTTTCACAATTTCAAGGAAAATGTCATGTTTATTAACAATTGCATGGTGACTACTAATCAGCCTTGCCTGGTCCCTTCCAAATTGTACGTAGGCGCACAACTATATACAATTTTAGGATTAACGATGCAATACTCAGTTCGTCAAAATTTCGTCATCATGTTTAAAATATATTTTCACGTTTAATTATGAAATACAAATAAAAATGATTTTACCGAAATAGTCATCATTATGAAAGCATTTCCATTTACAAGATGTTTAATAAAAAATTTATTTCGATAGTAACTACTAATAGTACCGATTTAAATAACTCATATAAAAATGAGAATTTCATACT
Organism: Glebionis coronaria; assembly: GCA_025667525.1. Taxonomy (NCBI): domain Eukaryota; kingdom Viridiplantae; phylum Streptophyta; class Magnoliopsida; order Asterales; family Asteraceae; genus Glebionis; species Glebionis coronaria. The sequence continues at coordinate 141,232 of JANFOE010001202.1, read as the reverse complement.
TTCCCCCAGATGGTATTGTATTACTTATAAAAACAATAAGTGATCTGCAAAAGAGTGATGAAAAGTTGTTCACCAAGAACTAACTACAATAGGATAGGAAATGAGCTTAGCCAATTAATCATGAGGTTCATGACCTCGATGGCACTCATGAATACAAAGAGAAGAATCAACAACGCAACTCTATCCGAAATGAGTACTTGTTCAATGGTTGCATCACTAATGCGAACATTAGGAAGAAGCAAGAAAAGATAGATAACATCGATACATGTAGGATTTAGCAATCAAAGGTAGTCTTTTCATTAATCACAAACAAGTCAAAAATTGTACCGTAACACATTACGTGTCGCCGTGTCATACAATTCCAAGGACTCATCCTACAAACTGATGTCTCATTTAAGTTAGGGATTTTAAAAGATACCACAATGAATACTAATCTACAAGAGTCATTAGGTGTTCCACCTGTCTCGGAAGATCCATCGGTCCCAATTCAGAAGAAGATTTCTTCAATTTATTTCTTGGACACTGGGCATCCTCGTCATTGGACAATGGCCTAGGAACAACCCTTAACACGAACCAACAATCATTTAAAACCTTATAATCAACCACAGGACTTAACGAATTCCTCTTAACTATCTCGTATTCCATACGAGTTAAATTTAACTTTATTCAAGTTTCAACTAACTTATACTCAATGCGACATCCTACCTCATTCTTCAATACTTTCAACCTTATTCTTAGAACCTTGAAAGGGCAATAAAAGCTCGATATGAACAACACTTAATTTCTAATTCTATAGCTCTTACAACAATAGTTATCAAATGCCACTAGTATGAAATGACTCACACGTTAAATTAGACTTCTCGGAAAGATACTAGTGGCATGAGGCTTTTGGGTAATGGTTCCAATGATAGCCTCACATGCAACATTTACCTTTTCGATTTCAAATTTAAGAATTAGGTGACACCGAATAAGATGACACCTTTCTAGGTGGTAAGGTTTTGTCAAACTCCACTCTATAAGGAAAGATCGTCATGACATCGATATCAGATTTAATCTCGTCGATTCTTCTTCAAGATCACAATCAACTAATATCAATATTTATACGAATATCAACCATTTTGTTGGGATTATGAACATCCACAACTTGGTTTAGATCTAGAATAGCTAGATTTCCTACAGGAATAGCTTCGATTGATTTGCTAGGGGAGTTAGGGTTTCTTGTGACAATATACGTCGTATAAATACCTCGTATAAGTATTAAAATAATCATCAAACAATCATGTAATCAAATTACAACATATATATATATATATAATCCATGTTATATATATATATATATATATATATATATATATATATATATATCATAGAATTAAGATCAAATGAGAACTAATTAAAGTTATAAAAATAAGAACCATTGAATAATTAATAGAAATAAAGGAAATGTGAATTAAATGCATGGTAATTAATACAAGAAATAAAAATTAAAAATATAACCTTCATTTTTTCTTTTAACCAAACATAAATGCTCTTTAATCTTTAGAATATTGTACTATGACGCATCGGTTATTTTCGAGATATTGTACCACGACGCATTAGTTATTTTCGAGATATTGTACCACGCACCATGAGTTATTTTTGATATATTGTACCACGACGAATCAGTTTTCGAGATATTGTACCACGTGCATCAGTTATTTTTTAGATTGTATCACGACGCATCATTTATTTTCGAGATATTGTACCACGACGTATCAATTATTTTCGAGTTGTTGAACTAATAGTTGGTGAAAAAAAGAATGTAAGTAAAATATATTTTAATCTACATTTAATGATCATAATTTCACTCATTAATTACCATTCTTATTTAATACAACTTAATAGATCTAACGGTGTAGATTGGTTCTCATTTTAATAATTTTAAAAAATCTCTCACATTAACCCTCCTCTATATATATATATATATATATATATATATATATATATATATATATATATATATATATATATATATATATATATATATATATATACTAGCGTCGTAACCCGCCCAATGGGCGGGGTCATTTCGTAAATATTTTCTAGTAGTATATTTGTGTAATTTTTTAATGTATTTGTAGTTATGGTTTGGTCCTCCGCTTTTTTTTGCCTGATCAATAGTAGTTGTGGTTTTTTTTATCTTATTTTGACCTGGCCACCCAGTGATCGTACATCTTTTCTAATTTTATATTTGTGTTTAAGTTTTATGTGTTTACAGTTATGGTTTGTTTTTCGTTTTATTTAGGCCATGGCCATCTAGTGTCTTGATTAGAAATAACCTTTAATTAGAATCTTTTGTGCCATTTTCTAAAAAATATTGAATTTATCAATTGTTCATTCACAACTTTGAAGTGAATTAACGTTATTATCTAAAAGGATCACAATTGATACTTAAATTATTAAGTTTTTAGTTAATTATGTATGATACTAAATAAATGATTTATCATTGTAAATAACTTCAAAAAAATTTGTTTATCAAGTGTTTCCCTGCAACTTGGAAGAACATCAAGAACTGAACATGTGATAGTTAGAAGTAGGGGTGAAAATCGTGTCGGGAGGTTTGGGTTAATTAGGTTGGATTGAACTCGGGTCAAGGCTAAAATTAATTTACTTGAATCTAAACTGATTTGAACTCGGGTTACTCGGGTTCAGGTCTATTTGGGTCGGTTCTAGTCGGGTTCGAGTCAACTCGAATTCGGGTAAGTTATAAAAAATAACCTTTTTTAAGTATTTTAACAGAATTTATATTAAATTTAAATTTTAAAAATAGAAAAAATTCTTATTCCCGAACCCGAATTAAACATATATATTCCAACCCAATTTTGAATTCGAGTTAATCGGGTTGACCCGACTAACCCAAATTGAAATTTCAACCCGAGTAACCCTACCAAAATATGCTCGGGTCGGGTTCGAGTCAGGTCGGAAATATTTACACCCCTAGTGAGAAGGAATAAAAAGACATAAATCCTATGTTAAATGTGCTGTACTTTCTGTTATTACTCCGTATATTTTTTGAGGCCTTTTTAATTTTAGACTTTATAATTTATGTATTTATTTACCCAAGTAAAAAACAAAATTACTTACTTCTTCATAATCTACGAGAAATGTCGCTATTTGTGTACTATATATTTAGTATTCTAACTTGTATATAACTTACAGTGATGATAGATGTGCAAGTCACGTATAATACTTACACTCTCGCGTTAAGCATTGCATAGTAGACTATGTGTCAGATGCAGGTTGTAAGTCCAGCAAGTTAATGGTCGTTTACGACCTTTCTTTTGCTTTAAAGGTCTTTATGTTACGTAATAAGTCAAAACAAATGAAAAGTGAAAGGTTCCCAATGAAATTTAATAAGTTGCTAGATCGCTGGTTAACTATACCTATAATTTTAAGACTTATGGATTTGCGAGTTGGGGTGTGTTTGTTGAGAATGCTACTAACAAGGGTATAACTTTATCACCATATTTCGTTCGTCCTCTTGTAATTTGTGATATCTCACTTATGTATTATGAAGTTTGAGCTTATGTACTAACCGTTTGTAGTCCAACGGTTAGGAGAATTGCTTTCCAAGCAATAGACCCGGGTTCGACTTCCGGATGGCATTTACTTTTAAGTCCCCTTTACCCAAAAAATTGTTTGAGCTTGTGTATGCACCTGTTTTGGAGAACGGATTAGTAAACAACATTGTGTTATAGATTTATCCTTCCAGTATTTGGAGAACGGGTAGTAACTGCGAGCAAACATGAACCCATTGCTTGATTAAGTTTGTTATCATTATAACACTTATAAGGTGGAACTCTAATATAGTCTTATAGATTTATCCTTGTAGTTGTTTATATTCAGATTTAAAACTAATATGTATTATATTGCGAAATAATCGGACACACTGGCAGTACATAAGATGTATGCAGCCAGGAGTATTCTGGTGACTTTCAGTCTTCTTTTTCTCGCTTCACTCAATTCACGTGTTCTGACTTTCTTGCTTTCTCAGTCATAAGACACCAAAAGTCCCTAAAAAACCAAACTCGTTAAAATTAAGTATTTTAAACTGTTTCTGTTTTATACAACAATAAAACCATATCGACACTTGGAAAAGAAAGAAAAACATAAATCTTGGTTTGGAAAATAATAAACTTCAGTGTTATAACTTGTGAATATGATGCTAATAACAAAACTGATTATCAGAGGTGCTGCAGTATGATTTTAGAAGTGTCAAAAGGGGCACCTGATGGTGTATAACAATAAGGGGTTGTAGTCTCCTTGGTTATATATTTTTTTAATTGTATTGGTGTGGTTTTGGTACAACGTCCTTTCTTTGATGGCAAGCATCATGAGATTCTTTCTTAATCAGCTTATTTATTACGTATATCATTATAATTGGTTATAATCTTTTTGACAGAAAGTGTTTGTAGACCTACCCACCCATAAGAAAAACTATAAAGTCACTTGTGCTGACTCAAACCATCCAGAATTTCAAACTCTAAGTTGCATTCTTTATGCTATCAGTTCTAAGGCCTTAAGATTCGCCTAGATGTTTTATTGAGAATCAGAGGGTCTTAGACGGCTTACCATAAAATGACCTTAAATAAAAGCACGTACTATGTGGGTTCTTATGCATCTCAACCTGGTAATTTGGTGAGATAACCCCACGGAAAGACGTGAAGCTTGTGTAAAGATTGTGTGTGAACAGGAAGGAGAATGACCTTGCAGTTTTTGTGGGAAACTTGTTTTTTGAGTTTTCTATTATTCATGTCGATAACATATAAGTAGAATGAGGGTAAAAGTTATGTTATAAGCATAAGAGTCTTGCATAAGAATAGATCTAAAAACTGCTTCGGCAGTATACCTAAGCCTTTGTGCATTAAGGGTAAAAGTTATGTTGTGGGGCCTGTAAAAACTCCAAACAATCATAAAATTAAGATAGTTCAGACAGTGGTGAACAATGAAGGTAAATTAATTAAATATAAAGTATTTCCTTAAAATAAATCGGCCATAACTGAAACATCTAGCAAGTAATAATTTACCTTTACAGGGGTCTTCCACTCTATTGACTTGAGAGAATAAGCTAAAGGCTTGCAAATAATTCATTCCCTACACAGATTTTGGCTTTGTCATTGATTGTAGTGTATTCACATGGCCCTGGAAGCTGCTGTCGATGCTGTCAATTCTGATCCAAGATTTTTACCAAGAAGACGACTGACTATTTCAATTCAAGACTCAAACTAAACTGGTGTCTATGGCATTTTTGGCGGTAAAAAGAACTTGTCTGAATGCTATTTAAATCAGTGTTAGAAAGTTATAAATTATTTTGTATCAAATACTTATTAGAATTTTTTTTTTCAGCATTGAAGTACTTGGAGATCTCTTCTGTAGCTGTTATCGGTCCACAATGTTCCGCGGTGGTTGAGGTGCTTTCACAACATGCAAATAAACTGCATGTCCCAATACTTTCATTTACTGCTCTCAACCTCGCACTTTCACCTTTCAATTACCATACTTTCTCCAAACAGCCTCGAATGATGCAGCCGGTGCTGCAATTCCAGCTGTTGACGTTGACGGTAATTACCCTAGATCGAGTTTGATTGTTCCTCAGGGTGCTTTATCTGTGCATCCTAGTTGGCTGTAGACATGAACATATAATTTTCCATGAAAATATTCACCACTAACCTCTTTGACTTGCGGGAATAACGCGATGTAACATGTATTTGTTTCCCCCTCCAAATCATATGCATTTGAAATAAATTACATTCATGTTTTTTGCTCGAGAATAGGGGTGGCAAAATGGGGGATTTGGATAACGGATCAAACCAACCACCCAACTGAACAAACCCAATTCTGGTTGTTGATAAGTACTTATAAGCTGCTAAGGAATAAGCAGCTTGTATAATAGTGTTTGACTTGGGTAATTTTCATAAAAGTGAAATAATATTTGAAAATACATACATTTTGTAAAAACAACTCTGATCAAGTCCATTTATAATGCGATTTAAATTAATTCTGGTATTCAAACGCATATGGAGCAGATTATTTCAAGTTATTTAATATGATTGTACAGATAAACACCCCTTAAACTGCACGTTTGCAATAAGCATACCCATAAAACCCGTAATCAGTTTCTACATTAGATCAATTTAAGCACACCTTAATTTGAAACTATGTGATCTCGGTATTAGCTCAAAGACATTCATAGAGTCGGGTTTTTCTTTCTTTTCTATTACAAGATGTTCCTGTATACAAAATTTGACTATAAAAAAGGGGAACGAAAAGTGAAGAGATAACCTTGGATTCATTGAAGACACCATCTAGGTCATCACAGCTCACATCCTTGTCCTACTCAAAATGTGGTGGTTTATACCGTTTCATCAGACGTAGAAACATTTGGTGACCAACTATCTACTTCCGTATCATTATCTTTACTTGCAGTGTTGATTGACAAGCGTTGTCACATTGTGAGGAGAAATAAGAGTTGCAGCCTTTACTGTTGTTCTTCCACATTGCGCTTTTTGTTTACATCTTTTTTAGGTATTCCCTGATGTCATCCAAGTTCTCCATGTGGAAACATCATAGGGAACTGTAATGGGTCAAAACATCCGTAATAATACACAATTTTTCTGGACTGATAGTTGCAGGTTTTCACCTCAACGTCCCTGCAACCATTTTCTCCATTGTCCACTCCCTCGACGGCTCAAACCAAAGAGCTGCACCCTGTGACATACCCTTTTTTTTCTGGTGCAAGCAACTCTTTGATCTCTCCGATTGTCAGCTGTAAGCTGCACAGGCACAACAAAGACTCACTATTTACATTTAAAAAGATCAAAAACAGATAACTTGATGCATTTGAAATCAATTTATGTGAGTTTCAGTAAGCAGAATGCAAAAATCAATGATCATTCTGGCCTGAAGAAAGGATCATTTTTAGTTTTCTCGATGCATGAACTTTAAGGTTTCAAGATGACTCATTATTTTTGTGTCTCCGTTGACCAGTTGGTGGCGCATCGTCTCTCAGTTCAGGTGAATCTTCTAACAGGAATAGAAAATGTACCATCAGGATCATCAAACTAACATTATTATTATAAAATGATTCTAGAAATTTGGAAGTCAAACAAATTAAGACAGTAACTTTTTTGTTTTTTTTCTTGTTCTGGCCTACTTTTTGGTTGCTGCAAGAGATGAGCTAACTACTTGTGTCCTATTTTTAGGGAGTCCTATCACTGACATGGAATGTAGAGAATACAAAAACTCAACATGAATTAAACAAATTACCCTCAAGCACACATAATTACTGATTCTCACGTTGACTCTAGCATATAATGTAGTCTACATATGCAGAACTTGGCTTATACTTATTATGCAGAACTTGGCTTATACTTAAAGATGGCTAATTATAACTTGACAATAGTGACGTGAATCACTCAATATACGTATAGCTTCGAGAATAAAGATGATTTAGTGGAACCTAGTTCATCAAGTGAATTGTGTCTTTTTTCCTCATCTAGGAAAACTGAAGGAAAGCAAAAACGGGTAGAAACTACCACCTTTTAATCACTATCATATAAGTGACAGAAATAAGCTATATTGCAAATAGGTTGTAGCGCGTTACCTCAGGAATAGAATCAGTAAGTCCCTTTGGTATCAAAATGACACCATAATTATAACCAAGATCTGCATGTTTCCAAATTACATCCATTATCTAGTGTGAGGTCTTTTTTAGTTCCAGTTTCTGGAAGATTTTAACTTGTGTGAGTGCATGTCTTGTTTGTGTTTCTCCATTTGACGTGGATGAAAGATTCTGAATTTCGCTTGCAATTTATCCCTCTTTCTGCATCAGTAAACAAATACCTTAACTAAAATGAAAGAAAAATTGTAAAAGATGAACAAAATCTGATATGTTTATATATACCTTCAAATCAGTAGTGATTGACTCTTACATATTGAAGTTCATCCTTACTTGTTCATGCAGCCAATCCGAAATCTAATAATTCAAATAAACAACGTACCTTTTTTCACACTGATCCACAAGACACTCAACCGGAAGAAGAGAACACACAAATAGCTAAAAACTACTAATCTGCAGCACACCACAGATGAGAGTGGTCATACCAATCAGATGCTAACTTATTGTTATTAAACAATGATTTAACTATCCTCAACACAAATGTAATTAGTTAAAAAGTTGAGCGTTATCGGCAATTTTTAAACAAATATATCACTACAATTGGATATTACTGAGTTATGGTGATGGAAGTATATCTTTCGAGCTTTAGAAGCCAAAGTTCTTGAGATGAGATCACCTATACTGTGGTGAGCTTGGGTTGTAGTCAGGACTCGCACCAGAGCTATAGGGCAGCATAGACACATATATATCATGGTCAAAATGCATTTGAAGATGGTAGATCACATGGCATTTACTCTACAAATCAAATGTTCGGTTTCATGTTAGTTTTATAGGCTGCCAAGTACTTAGATAAACCTATACCAAATCGTTGAAACCAAATAAAACTCACAAAGAAAACAAATCCACTTGTAAAAGCCATGTACAAACCCCTATAGAAGATGAGAAGATGAGACGTAACTGATAATAAATCGTTAGTCCATAGATAAAACTGATGAAAGGTAATGGTGCTCTGAAACCTTTTCTTGCCACAGTCTGTTACCCGGACTACCTAATCTCCACCATTAAAGAAACATAATTAAAAAAACCATATGATCAAAGTAATAACTCACAGCATACCAGTTATTCCAAGTTTTTGCAAAGTACAAATAAAAACTAAATCTTTACTTTTTGAGTTCAAAAAATAACTCAGTCCATGTTTACATAAAAGTAAAAGTGATCAGATTACCTTGGTTTCCACTAAAACACTTGCATGGCCATTGAATTGGCGAGTAGCAGCCTCAACTTCAGATGACACACTAACAAAGCCAACCCTATGAAAAAGCGAGGTATTTCTTAAGGTCTCTTCGGTTTATCAAGTGATCAATTGTGTGATCTGCTAGAGGCCTACACAACATAAAACAGACATTTATTTCTTTCCACCTGTATATGCAATTATTAACTTACTAAGGATCAACATATAGTAGCAACCAAAGCCTAAATTAGATCACATCTCAAGAAAGGTGTAATTAACATACACGATCATCATGAGCCTTTGCAAGACTTTTATGATGCAACTAAGAATCAATGGAGCAAAAGGAATTTCAGGTCACTACAAACCAACCCATTTCAACTCCTAATAAATTTGGACCAATAACTTGTAACCAGCCGACCCACATCTCACCTCTGCATTCATATATTGATTGCCTAACTTACATACGTGCCTTAAACTATTTTCAGCTAATAAGACATCAAAAGTAAGCATAACATGTTTGTCTTTAACCAAACATCCAAAAGGGCTTAATAACTTTACTAAAACAAAGCCGCCATACTTCTTCACGCTGTCCAACAGTTCAAGGGTTGCAGAACGTCTCTTGAATAGACATTAAGGATGCTAACTAAGACACTATTAATGGCTCAAAAAATGAAGACAACTATAACTCATACAAAAATGCAACTTAAAATACCTTCAAAGAATGCAGATCTATCTGAAGCATCCTTCACCTTATCCCAACGCAAAGGGCCGAGTTACGGCTTTGAATCATCAGCTAAGGAATTATGCCTTTCAAATGATTCCTATGCTGCTTCAGAATTGACACCAACATAGAAGAACTAATTAAGGTAATAACGGAAGCCGATAATTATGGGTTATCAGTTTCATAGTTTTGAGTATATAGGTATGCTGAAACTGGATCGCTCATTTTTCTGTTTAAATCATCAGGTTACAGCTGATTGTCTTCATCATATCAGATAATCAATTTCCTTATAGCTACAATGCCAAACACTCCAATAGTCTTAGATTAGAAGACAACAAATTACACAGGTCACTGATTGCCACACACCGCTTTGCTCCTGGCAGTAAGTATCGAGGTAAGCGACGTTTTAGGTTTCTTCTTTGACGATTCAGGTTTCTGTTTCTCGACTGTATCAGTACTAATCTCGATGACGGTTTCATTTTGTGGGACTCGTGCTGATTTTGGCTTGACTGTAGCCTTCTTCGTTGTAACTAAGTTGTTTTCATTATTATTAACCACCAGCCGTTTCTGTAAAAGAACTTTAACAAGGTTAGATTTGATAGGAAACTTTAGTGGTATATAAATTTTGAGAAAATTTTGTTGTTTTCACCTATTCGGCATCTATTTGTGGATAGACTATTAACTGAGCACAAAATTTCTGGTAACGGGACGCTAAAAAAATGCTTATCTATAATATAAAAAAAATAAATATAAAAACAGTTTCAATAATCAATATTATTGCTCTGCATAAACTTCACGTACTTCAAGTTTCTCTCATAAAACAATCCAACACCCAAGGCACTTTTCGTAACCCGAACAATTTTATAGGCAGTTCGTTTCTGCACTTGTTGATTTTCTTCCTATGACACACCATTATATATCAATATCATATTTCCATTTTAGGCAAGCAAAAATTATGGTGCGACTAAGTTGACAAATTTGCAAGTATCAATTTGACATGTGTCGTGTGGCTTTGTGGAGCTGTAACCAAGTTATAGGATACTCACTACTCAATTAATTTGATAAATTGCGCTAGTGAATAATCTCATGTTCATTTCTGACCCATTTTAATCAATTTACATATTTTGGAAACCATGTAACTAAAGCTAAACAGTGAAAAAAAGGAGATTCACCATGTATGTCTTCTCTTCAAATGGAGGTCTGAAAATACGTTTGGGGTTAGGGTTGGTGTATGAGCTGGGTTTTAAATGGTTTGTATGCACGACGGCGGTGGGTGTGCAACTACGGTTGGGTACGGCAGCAGCCACCTGCAAAAGTTGAAAGAATAAAAACCAAAAATTATTAAAAGAAATTGCAATAAAAAAAAAGAATTAGGCACAAAATCTCTTTTATAATGGTTTCTTAACTTTTTAGATATGTTCTAATTTGTTTGTGTTTTTTGGGTTATGAGGAGAACTTGTTAGGTTTGATGATAGATCTTGAAGAGAAGCTTCAGGATATTCACTGAGAGGAGTGGGTGAGAGAAGGGGAAGAAGAAGATAAACCTGAAGAAGCGTCTGGAGCGGGCGACAATTATTATACACATTATTATCAACCGGGTGCACCTGACCATAACCGGGTCGGTGCGCCTGGTAAATGTATATATGTATAATATATATATCCTTCATGGTGATTGTTGTGGTCAGCATTCTTAGGAGCATTGACAGGTAGCTGCAAGTAGTTTGGCCACGACGATGTCTTTTGAGTGTCGGAGTATGAGAAAATATGAGTTTGAAGTAGCTTGTCATCTTAATAGTAAATTCCAGGAACAATGATAGCAGGGCAGAATGCAAGCTGTTCATTCTCTGCAAAGAAGTTATCAGTGTTCTTGTTCAAGAGCACACGACCAACAGGCTGCAGCGACAAGATGTCTTCAGGCCATGTCTTGGCAAACATCAAGTGGGTCGAAGTCAAACCTATCCTCGTGATCAAGATCGATAGTCTGGATAAAAAACTTCCACTCAGGATAGTTCCCAGCTGCAATAGAATCATAAAGGTCTTGTGTACTTGTGTAGCATGCCTGTGATTCGCTCCACCAATTTTGATAGCTTTGTCCTCCAACGAACTCTTTACTCCATAAGTAGGATTCTAGTGGAACTTCACATAATACGATACCTGGTTCCCGAAGACAATCCCTTTTATACATCTCCAAAGTGCTACCCACCCAATTAATAATTTATGCAATTCATGTACGCTAAATACTCTCTACTTCAGTAGGATCAATTATGTGCCCCACTAAATATAAATCACAAAGATAATATTTTTAAAGACTAAAAAATCTGGGGGTAAACTATCTTTTGTTTCCATGAAACAATTATACCGGTGGATGTGGTGGTGGCTTTGATTTAACACTTGGTAGCTGGTGCTACAGATTCACCTGACCTTCGGGCAGTAATTGTGGAAGAGACTGATGACTTGCTTGATCAGCGCACATTATATTGTTCACAGTTTTCAGACCACCATGTTTCTGCTTGATGCTCCCCAAATCTCCTTCGGCTGCAAATGCAACCACAAACGTTAACTACAAATACAACTTTTTGTCTCCCGTTTGCTATGGTATCTAACAAATTCGAAATTCGCAACAGGATTGGCAGTTTTAAGTGGAAAAATGGTCAAAACCAAGAATAGGTACCATAAAAAACATGAGACCATCACTCAGTAAAAAGTTTGTTATAAAACATAGTTCTTTTTATTGAGTGGCTCCAAATTGGTTCACAAAAAGAAAAATGTTAGAATCATATGACCAATTTATCTTTACCTTGTCCCTGAGTTAACTCCCCAAAATTCATGGATGTGTCAAACTTTTTGTGCATTACCTGTCAATCTGTCATCATAAGTAACTCTGTAACTCTGTAAGTAGCTGAGATCCAACTTTTTTTGGTTTGTCGGACTAAAGTCGATCTCAGCTGCTCAAAGGAAGGGGTATCAACTCATCCAAAAATCAAATCATCGGTTTAATTCTACACTCATTTTCAGTAAGATGGCAAGAAAAAACCTAAAACATGTCTCCCTCTAGATAAGCAATTTCATCGCTTTTAGTTGGAAGCTGCCACCAACGCCATATACTCAATCAGGTCCTACACTCGGTTTTTACACGTAAAACCAGATGAAATGGGCGGTTATGTAACGGGTCAAAATGGCAAGGCTGACCCAATACACTTTGTCCAAAACATTAGTTTTTTTTAGAATCAATGGAATTGCAGCACCTCCACATATGTATATCCAATAAATAATAGACTATAAGTTGGTATTGAATGAATATTAATACCACAAATCTATGAACCTGATCGTTTTTCACTGCTTTAGCTAAAGACACGTGACACAATGAAAATGTGCTTGCAATTGCAGCATTCACCGATGTTGTGTCCAACCAAAGGTGGGCCCCTCGAGTAGCTCTCGTAACGCACGACAAATGGTTTAGTGCATAATAACATAGAAGCCACACAATAATCTATGAAATCAGAAGACAACAATGAGGAGACAGGTAATTAAGAATGATAACTTGCTTCTTAAAATTCTGCCATACCTGCTAATCATAAAAAACAAACTTTTTGTGGATGATAGATAAGAATACCTACCTAACCCATGCTCCTGATTACAATAGACCCAATCCAAATTAACTCAGATTTTTAAAGAAAAAAGAAAATATTAGATGTACCTGGTCAAAATCAATAAATCCAGTGCTCTCATCTATAGATACGCAAATACATGACATCAAATTTCAATTAAATGATATCTCAATCATTCTTCTATCAACAAAATTAGCAGATATCTCATTCAAAATTAGCAGAACTTAACTTCTATATTCTCGTTGAAGGATATAGAGCATGTATCCATCTTCTATCAACAAATAATCGTGAACTGGTATAGTAAAAACAGTGAAAGAAACTGTAACAAATAAAAAATAGATACCAGGAGCGTAAGAAATTAAGATAAAAAACCAACCTTAATTCAGACCAACAATGCCAAAAGAAGACCAAAAGATATTTCAACCTTGATTTGGTTTCTTATTGTTGTTTTTTAAAGTTTTTTTGGATCAGGGTTTACAATTGAATCTGAATCAAACAATACTCAATTTGTTTTTATGCTTTTTGGATTAGGGTTTACATCCCGTTTTTTAGGGGAAAATGGATTAGGGATCACAACTGTTAAGATTGAAACTGGATCAAGGATCAAAGATCAAAAATCGATTGTTTATTAAGTGTTTTTTGGTTTAAGGTTTACATCGGTTGTTTAGGGAATAATGGATGGGATGTGTGTGTTTTTTCACCAGTGACTGTGGGGGAAAAAATGAAAAACAAAAAATGTATAGCATTATTTATACCCGTTGTATGAAAACGCGATTTTGAGTTTTCAGAAATTGCGTTCCGCCCAAAAAGACAAAAATTAGGCAAGTAATGAGACTTTTTAGGCAAATCTCAAAATCTATTGGTTTAAAGATGTGACTGGGATATGATTGAATTACTGTGATATCAAATCATAATTATACTTATATATATATATATATATATATATATATATATATATATATATATATATATATATATATATATATATATATATATAGTAAGGATCTAATGAGAAGTATATTTATAATAAGAAGAATAAGAAGAGATCTAAACCATTAGATCAAATGATCAATGGCTAAAAAGAAGGAATGGCAAAATTGCAATTAACATTAAATTTTATGTAAAGCAGAAGGGCAAAAAGGTAAACTTGAATTACCACTCTTCTATCTTCTCATGCATGACCGATCAGTTGCTTTCTCCATCATTGCACCATTATAAAGAATTAAAAAAATATCCCAATTAGAAGATACGAATATAACAAAAATTCTTTATGTCAATACTCTTCATTTTGTTACCATGTATTCTTGCCATGCATCTTTATTATTAGGATTTTTGAATTTCCGCATCATGCATCTATTTTGTAATATATTTTTATCATACCGTAATTTTATCAAAAATAATGAACACTAATTAATCTGTTTATGACAGTGTGACAATAGTCACTCACATATTACAAAAAAAAAATGCATCTACTTTGAATGCATCACATTTATTATGGGATGTTGGAGAACAATCGAGAAAAAATTGTTGCATCTAACTTTTCAATGCATCTGATATTGTCGTAATAATGGATCGTAATTTGGTGATACTAAAATAACTTGGGTGCATCTTTTAATTACCCACAATATGCATCTAAATGTTTCAATTTAAATCTTTGAAAATATTAATCATAATGAAAATTAAAAATTACGTATGGTAAGCTGTTTTCTTTATGCATCTATTCAAATGCATCTAAAAATTAAATGTATGTTTTACTTAATCGAAACCTAGTATAGTACTTATTACTAACTTTGAATGTAAAAGTTTAATTGTTATTCAAACACATTGAATGCATCTAAGATTCTTGTTCGGTTTCAGAAAGTTTTGATGCATACAAAATAATATTTGAATATGGATCTCATTCAATTATACTGATGATTTTTAACTAATAAAAAGTCAATGATCCCATGTTTTATGGAGCTATTTAAACGTCAATGTATAAAACAATTTGGACGAAAATGCCCCTTAATCTATTTTGAAATGATTGGCCACAAATACTTCTTATCCTTCTTATTTTAACTAATCTTTTTATTTGATTCTAACTCTATATATATATATATATATATATATATATATATATATATATATATATATGGGTTTTGAAACTAGTATACATATATATATATATATATATATATATATATATATATATATATATATATATATATATATATATATATATATATATATATATATATATATATATATATATATATATATATATATATATATATATATATATATATATATATATATATATATATATATATATATATATATATATATATATATATATATACTAGTTTCAAAACCCGCCCGATGGGCGGGTATGACTTATAAATTTTGTTTACGTTTTTTTTGGCAAGTTGTTATTTCTATTTTTATTTTATTTTAAGGATGACATTTGGAGAATCAAACTATGTTGTGATAATTTTTGGTCTTAGCCTTTGTTAATTTTCATAAATTTTCACTTTGTATGAGAAAATAAAAGTTAGTAAGTTGTGATAAAAGACAAATTATATGTTGTCGATTCAAATGTGAAATAAACTTATTTGTAAACAAAAATAATTGTTGTTTTGTGTATTTACTATCATTGTCAAAATAAATAATCATTAATTCTTTTTTGCGGTTCACTTTTGAGATTGCCTCATTTGTCACAACAAAATCCAATCCTAACTATTACATACAATCTCGTATTTAGTAAAATCTCATAGATGTCAGGTGTAATACTCCGTGAGGTGATAAGTGAATATTTAACTCTTAAACATTTTTTTATATAATTCATTCACAAAGCCCATTAATGATATATAAATATTAATAGTATTTCTAGAATAGTATATGATCCCTACAAGGATTACGAAGCCCGCCCATCGAGCGGGTATAATTTGTAATTTTCGTCTTATTTTTTCGGTTTAACTAAATATTGTTGCTAAAATATTGAAGTTTTGATTAGAACATAATATTTTTTGGTTGTTTGCGTTTATTACTCTATTTGTTTCAATTTATTTGTCCACTATTAACTTTTAAAATCTTTTTTATTTAACTTTGACCTTAAATTAATGTCATTGTGTTATATAATACTTGATACAAAATATATGTATGAATTGACTTTTAGATATATTTTCATTTGGTATTAATTTTCATCAAATATTACATAACACAGAAATAATAATTTAAGGTCAAAGTTTAGTAGAAAATATTTCAAACATTTAATAGTGGACTAATAAATTGAGACGGAGGGAGTATAATAATAAGTATATTTTCTGATTTTCAATATATTTTTTTTTGTTAGGAGAAATGGTTATGTCCCGTGTTTGAGTTACCTTCAATTCCTAAAAAGCACATATTCAATATTTTTATATAAGAGGTCAACGTAATTTGATCTTTTAGTACTTCTTTTTTAGTAAACTGCATGGCATATAGCAAGTGTTGGTTCAAAGGTTGGTTTGCGTCCTATATATCAACCGGTTGATTTGGGTTTGGTCGAAAAATGGGTTATAAAACCAGATTTCACATTTTTGAAACCGGCTAGACCCATAGGTTTCGAGGTGACTTAGGTTGATCTGGTTCTCGAGACCTGGCCAGGTTTTGATTTTTTCGTGTTTTAAGAAAACATGTAAATTTTGTGTATTTGTGACATAATTTTATTTTTAAATATTATTTTGTTTGTAAAAAATTTGTATGTTCAATATACGAAAGATTTCATGATTTTTCTATGTAATTTTTGTTAATTATCGAGAATATAATAGTTTTTTTATATTTTTTTGAAAATCGGGTTGATCCGATTTGACCCGGACCCAGTGATTCGACCGGATGGATTTGAGAACCGGTTAAGTAAAAGTTAAAGCATATATAGTACGCAAGCGTTACATACACAATGGCATTTAAGGTGCACCATATCATATATCAAGACAACAAACTATTAACACATTTCATTGTTCAGAGTGTTCATTTACCTATTTAACCAGTTATATAAACAATATAATGAACTTCGATGGATTAAAAGGAAAATGGGTTAAAACTTGAAATTGTCATTTCTAATGACGACCGGTTATAACGGTGGTGATAGGTTTCCTTCGCACACACATTCATTAGTTTTATTTTCGTTAGGAGACTATCTCACATCGAAGTCGGTTGTAATTAATCTCAATCAGTGTACAGAGTACATGTTTGTCAAAAAGGATGCAACAAAAACCTTTAGGATCCAGTTTTAGGGGTTCTGAGTTATCCAATTCTGATACACCTTTGCGTCTATTATTTTGTTTCGGACACTTGGTTTCAGTTCACAATGTTGGTATTCACCCCGTGGCTTCATCCACCAAACATGTAGACCCAATTATAATCACGGACTCGACAATCAATGCGGATCACAAGGACTCGAGATAGTTCTCATATTTGTTTAAGATTTTCAAGTGACAACATCTATTGTAGCTGTAACTTGACTAACTCAGGCTTTTATGGCTTCATGTCTGAGCAGGTTATATAGTTATTCAATTCATCCAACAATAAAAAGACTATGCATTCTATCATTTTCTTTGTAATCATGACTCGTAAAGTCCAGGTTGAACTATAAATCCCCAAAAACACGGAATAGTTAAGTTCTGACTTCATTTCGGTTAATTTTTAACTTACAAAAGAGTTATGCCGCATATGCGATGATGAAAATTATGATTAGATAGTCAGCTGATAGTTGCTTGTAATACAGATAACAAATAATTTAGGCCTAAAGTTTCAATTGAATTTAGGATCTGAGATATTTGGAAGAGTTGTCCGAGTTCCCAGATCTCGACAACTGATAGCTTCTTGTATACAGATAACAATGAATTCAGGCCCAGAGTTACAATTGAAATTCTTCAGTTTAGAGAAAGCATTTTATTTCTGCATGTAATGTAGGAAAATGTTTGACAATACTGATTAGATTTTGGATTTTGGGTAATAGTTTAAAAACACATGCCAAAATCAGTAAGTACACTCACATATTCATACCCATAACATTTCAACAATAATATAAGGATGTGTTCAGTGCTTATTCTAATGAGTTTCACACGAATGAATGTTCTAAGACAGGTTTACCTGGTTGATCAAGTTATCCACTGGCTTTTCAACTTCATATACAGCCATGAAATGAGTAGCCTCTTTACGTTTGACAATTTCTTGTGTTTCCGACAGTGCTTCTCTAAGTTCCTCAGTGTTAGAAGTCAACTCCTTATTCCTAATTAGCAAGAGTCCTATATTATATTGATAATCAAATAGTTGTGCAAAGAAGCAACAAATATGATTAGACATCACATTTATTATATTATATTATATTTTATATATATAATGTTGAAGCCTTGATTCTTTCAGCTGCATCCTCTGCACAAGCTTTTTCTTCCTTCACAGATCCTGAAACAATTAAGGTAACCTGATCAGTAATACGTAGAGGTGGTAAAATTATGAAGGGCATATCACACAGTCATTCGGATGTGTGAATCGCTTGATATTGCAGGCAATTCTCTTTTTCACATTGCCAAAACATTGGTAGTTCTCATAATTAACTTGTTAATGTTAACTGTAAATTTATAACTACTAGAAGAATTTATTATCTTGGAGGTCAAGTACTCACAACAAATAGTGTTCCTACTATTTTTCACTTATCGAAAGAACTCGGGTCCGAGCTCGAAGAAATTGACTCTCATAAATTAGCCCTCATACCGGGAAATATGAAATAATTAAAGTTGTAGATTATTAGTAACAGTTCATCCTGCCATGCCCAAATACACGTATATGTTAACTTAAAATCAAGCATATCGATAAGCACATAAATAACCAATCCCAAAAACCCTTCAAGCATATTAATGCTTGACATCCGTCATACACATAGTAAAAGAGACAAACTCACTCCTAATGTTTTGGCTATAAGCCTCATGTAAGTTTAAAATAGGATAAGCACATCCAAACAATATTTTCTATTCATGTTTCATCACAACTTGTAACTATGGTTAGCCATATCGGGCAATCTCTTTCAAATGCTCTCTAATACAATCCAGCTATTCCTAAAAGGATATTAAAGACCCCAAATGGATGCAAAAATTGCAGCCTGTAATAGCACGTCAAAGGAGAAAAATGACAGTTGAAACTACAACCAAATTGCAACCCCTAATTGCACGTTAAAGGTGCCAAATGGCTATTGAAATTGTAGCCCGTAATAGCACGTCAAATGGGTCAAAATGACTGTTGAAATTGCAGCCCCCAATAGCACGTCAAAGCCACAAAGTTGCTGCTAAAATTTCACTGAAGTTGCAAACCCCTAATAGCACCTTAAATGATTGCTGAAATTAATGATATTGCAGCCTCTAATAGCATAGAAAAGCCGCAAAATGGCTGCCAAAATTGCACTAAAGTTTCAACACCTAATAGCACGTTACATGGCTACTGAAATAACTCGAAATGCAGGCCCTAACACAGTCATAGAACCTAACCATTTTTTTAATAAGGGCGATACATTTTATTAAGTTTAACCAAGACTTTGTTCACAAAATTGAAAAACATACATGTCCAACTTCAAAAGAACAATTTTAGCACTTAAAAATGCCTCATTTGGTATTCAAAGTCGAATGGTCCATCACCTTCTATACAAAGGAACAGGTGACACTAAAGCTGACAAAAGTCTACACTATTTCAAAACAGGAAAGCTCACCTCGGAAGGGAAAAGGCACCGATAAATTCTCAGTTTTAACGACCTTCGTAACCATGCTGCTCACCCAACAGTTCATCCTGCCATGCCCAAATACACGTATATGTTAACTTAAGATCAAGCATATCGATAAGCACATAAATAACCAATCCCAAAAACCCTTCAAGCATGTTAATGCTTGCCCGACATCCGTCATACACATAGTAAAAGAGACAAACGCCACTCCTAATGTTTTGGCTATAAGCCCCCTATAAGTTTCAAACCGGATAAGCACACCCAAACAATATTTTCTATTCATGTTTCATCACAACTTGTAACTATGGTTAGCCATATCGCTCTCTAATACAATCCTGCTATTGCAGATATTGAGGGTCAATAACCTTAGAAAAATCAAAGGGGGCTATTATATGATTCTCGCGCTTCTTTTTCAACGATGATATAATAGAAAAAAATTTTGCATTCCTTGACAGGAACATATTCTTATCAGCTAACATAAATAAGTCTAGCGTTAGTCAAACTATTATAACACTTGAAAATTAAACGACTATCTGTGAATTCAATTACAAATGACACTATTTTTTTAAATTTTTTTTAGAACGGCAAATGTCAATTACAGATGACACTATTATTATCAAAATAAAGGTAACATTAATTTAGATGATAAATAAAAATAAAAGGCTACTTTGATAGTCACATATAATGAATCATTCCTAAAGTGGCCAAATTCAAGAAAGTTGTGCTATCATATTGGCCATATTCATGGATAATTCAGCCAATAACAAAAGAAGTACATGCTTGGATCCAAAGGTGAAACTAAACAAACTCCCAGCAGGGGTGTTTGGATACTGTTGCACCAGTACCTAAGCAATAGATAAACAATCTTGTTGCAGTAGGAAGGGTGTTTTATTTCGGTAAACTCGTGCGTCCCAATTAGAACTTTATATTTCAACCATAGAAAACATAATTTCAAATTTTATTTCAAAATTATCCCTTATTGACTTGAATGTATAGGACCCACAATTAATCTCTATTTAAGATGTAAAACATCTAATTCTACCCATGAAGCTTACGGCTTAGTAGCAGGATACCAAGATGAGAATGCATGATACGTTTAGTAAGTAGCAGAGTAACGTCAAATCCTTAATGTTGCAAGCTATCACTGCTTGAATGCACAACTTTCTAGCATATAAGACCTTATTACGTATGGCACAAACCTCATCCATTTACACTAAATTGTATATTTACATTGTACAAACCAAAAACACCATAGATCTTCTGTTTTTTCTTAACCTAAACACACATATTGAAACTGTAATGTAACAGAGGTAATCCATACCGTATTATGGCAGCAGGCAGCGCCCAAAATGGAAGACATGTCTGATATCTCAAGGCTTCAATTCTGTCGGCTTTGCTCTTGTTGCACTAATCGTATTACCAAACCACATACTCACAGTAATTCTTGGCTTCAAGTCTTTCCTAGCACCCCTGAAGGAAAAATGCCAAATTGAATGGCAATAGTAATTAACAGTATACAGTGCAGGTAAATGAAAAAGATGTTACATCCAGTTCAGTTATATTAAAAAGTATTTGTCCCCAAATTATGAAGTATGGACTGAACATGAAACACATGTTATTATGTGATAATAACACGACTCTATTTCATTGCTTCTCATTCTTATAAAAAGAAAAAGGGTGCAAAAATATGTGTAATGGGACCCACCGTTGTCTATTTTGAGGTTGAATGACACCTCATGGTCTCCTTTATTCACAAACACAGTTCCATCGTGACGTTTCCCAAGTAGTTTCACTATAACCAAACAACATAAGCATAATGTATTAATTAGTGTGTGTTTAAAACAAACTGAACTCAACTTGTAGTCCTTGTAGGACCAGATTGAGCACAATTTCCAATTATTAGAGCCCAGAACATCCTTATTGGACCATGTTAAGATCTAGCTTTTTATACCCAACCTTGTGTTTCTCTAAACAGGTGACATAAGACACCCAAAGTCTAGTTTGTTTCTAAAAAAGATTACAAACCTGGCGAAGTGATTAAAACATATTAATTACATAAATAAAAAGATAAAAAAGATTGAATCTTGATATAGTCTTTTTAGACATATGTTATATGCATAACATTGTTACCTGACTATCTATATTCAAACAACTCGGGTGCGAATTGGTGGCGGTGTTCCAAAAAGAATGCTACCGTCTCCTATGCTTCCACCAGAAGCTAAAAGCCCGTAAATATGTGTCGAGCACGCGCAATGGTTTTCACAGAGCTCCTCTTAGTTTTCTGGACATAACAAATACACTTTAGGAACTTTTGATAAATGCTTTTAAAATTCTAGGTTGTGTAGTATTGTGGAAATACCTCTGAGGAACATCTGTAACCACATGAACAGTCTTGTATACCTCCTGTTGTAGTTCTCAAGTTCTTATTTATGTTGATTTCTACAGGTTTCAAATTTGTCCAAAAGTAAAATTGGGGGCGGAGCAGAAATAATTTGCAATACTTCCATTCTCATGAGTTGTAATATGCAAGTTATATTAAGATCTGCATATATGCAAAGCATTAAATAAACTATAGATCTGTGCAGCCATGACTGCTCGTCTCCTTGAGGAATATACAAAATACCCATTTTCGTTAAACAACACGCCTCTTATTTTGAATCCTTCTTTGGCATTCCTGAAAGCCTGAAACTATTAAAACCCATGCATGGTTATAACCTACTCGGGTGGTGTCATTAAAGTTGCTATTTTGTTCATCACAAAGATGCTTTTGTGTGTTTTTTAAGGTGAAATTGGTGCGTGTTTAGCGAGTTAATTGGGCACCTGGTCGTTTGAAACCTGATTTAGCTTGGACGTCGTCTATACAAAAACAAAACCAAAACCAAAACCAAAAATAGAAACAATGAGCAACATAATGCATTAAAATATAAAAACTTGACTATAAATTTTACCGTTTTCTTGACGATCAGTATGTACCCAAGGTTATAGAGATATAACATAACCCAAAACGATCCATCTTAGGCTGCAATTAATATGGGTAACACAGTTTACCTGGCAGGCTGGCAAATCGCAGGCTCATGAAGAAGTTAAAACCCTAAAGTTTGGATTGGAAACAGGGATTCCATGAATGAACTAATAAAAAGATTGATTATTTGTGTGATAATCTTTTTATTATTTGTGTCAATTAAATTTAAATTGAACAAACTAAAATCTTCATTTAAACATGCATAACGCAAAGCCATCATACAACAATCAAAGTGTATTACCTGTTGCAGCAAATGTCCTTCACGACCAAGATCTTTTTCCAATCAAAAGAAGGTGACGAATTTTATGTTTTAGGGTTTTTTTTACTGTGAAGGTTCGATTTGAATCGTGAGCAAGAAGGGTTTTATTTAAGATGTATATTTAATTTTATATTTAGATATAACATAATTTTGCAAGATCTTATCTATATTTTAATTCGTAAAATATAATTAAAATAGTATTATGAAAAAACGGAAATTACAAAAATTAAAAAAGGAAAGTGATGACGTGGATTAATGGATGCCTATGTGGCATATTCCTCCTCTTATATATAATGTAAAGATATTAAAATAACACTTCTCAGTCTGGCCTTGTCGGTAACTCGGGAATTCTTCGGCACCGTTATAGTCAAAAGATTTTTAAACAATTTACTCAAAATATTTATTTAAAAATACTTATAGTTAAAAGGTTTTTGAAATGTTTTATTCAAAACCTTGGTTTTAAAAATCTTTCGTTCTCTATAACGAGAGCTCTGGTACCAAACTGTAACACCCCCAAATTTTCATGTTTCAAATCAGCGGAAGAGTCGTTGGTGTTACGAGATAGCACATTACTCAAATCATAGACAACGCTTAAAAATTGCGTCGTTTAATAATAAAGAATTTTCCATTCATGAATATCAAATTACATAGGTCCTCAGGTCATTGTATGTCATACAAACTTACAAAACATTTGAATGGAAATTTTATTTGAATGCGGGCCATAAATTCTTGTCGTCTTCCCGAGAATTACCTTCAAGTACCTGAGATAAAACATGTTAAAAGTCAGTGAAACGCTGAGTGAATTCATAGAGTTTAATAAAAACCATTAGTATATCACCGGTATATAATTATTACCGAAAATCATTTTGTACAAATATTTGTCGTAGGCTATAAAATAGGCCAAAGACATTTTATACGAATCTTTCTCGTAAATCTTAGTATAAGTTGTTGCCTTCAAAACCATTATACGAACCATTGTCGCAAAAACATCATACGATACGTTTTATAACGTTGTATAGAGTTAAATAAAAACCGTTATATGAAAATGGTTATGTAAAACCAAAACACGAACATAATATCAGTAATAAGACCCCGTATTTCTAGTCAGGCAATATATTATAATTCAATGCGTATATCAGTGTTTTCATTATTGGATTATTATTAGCCGCATGACATTGTTACTTTTCTATATCATACATCGGGTAGCTAACCCGTAATTCCGTTGCCCATCTAAAACAGCGTGTCGTTACAATAATCACGCTTATATAAATCTTCTCATACATAAATTCGCTTACCAATCAATGTGGCACGACGGGGATCAACCGTCAAGGCGCGAACTGGGGTGATCTTCCCCAAATAGTACTATTATATGCATAAGCGTCTACCAAATCCCGGTAGTTCACAATTCATGCTAATGGGACTTTTTAGTGACCTAACCTAACTAATAATATGTGACAATCCATCAATTTATGATTGATATTTTATTCTCAATATTTATTTGAAAACATTATTTTAATGTTATATTATGAACTCACTTATTTTTGGGAAGAAATTTGGATTTACGTCTTAAAGTAGCATCGACTACGTCTAAACCGGAGGATTCAACGTTACGTGCTTACGTTTACATACACCGTTTTGGTGACAGTCCGACATTTCAGAAAATAAATTTGTCCGTGAATATGATTTTGAGATTTTAAATTTGTGTTGGTTCATAAACTCACAAATTTACGAGAAGAAATTAGGACTTACGATTTTAATTTAACGTCCTTTACGACTAAACCGGAAACCCTAGGATTACGTATTTATGTTTTCGAACTCCGTTTTTGATGAGACAATTTTTATTAGATTCGTTTTGTGTCGTTGATTCATAATTTATAAAAATGTTTTTCGTAAAACGACCCGAGGGCACGCAAATCGAGGAAACTAGAATCGAGGAATACCCGTAAATAAATGGGGATGAGACAAAATGACTTTTGCCCCACCCCCACTAAAAACCGGCCACAACTTAGCCCATACACCATGAGGTGTCAACTTGTAAGATACAAGTTGCACACTTGTTACATTTAGCTTAACAATGAAGCTAACACATAATCAAAACCACCATCTCATACCATTTGCTTCATTTCTCTCATGCAAAACCACACACTTCTCTCTCACCTCCCCATTTGTGCCTTCCCACTCCATCACCATCCACCCCATTTTGATCAATTCTAACCTCAAACATTTGCTATAATTAACATATGTTAATCTCCATTCAAATAGATGAAGATTGGTGCAAGTTTTAACATCAAAGGAGAAGTTTTGTTGGTGTCTTGGGGCTGATTTTCCACAAGGAGTTCTTGAAGAATGGTGGTCTTGAATATGGTCTTGGTTTATCACAAGTTTCTCCATCAAAATCCATGTCTTGGTCATAACCTACATCATCATGGTGGTATAAAGATTGTCCTCCCCATCCTTTTGTTAATTTTGATTATGTAATCATGTATTTTATTTTCTATTGTATATGTATATGATGAATATATGATGATAAAAATATTGTGTGGGGATTTGGTGTTGATAATCATGGGTAAAAAGATGAAAAACTATATGTAAAAGTGGTTAATCTTGCTTAATTTAGTAGGCTGTATAAAAACAGTAAATAACCATGTGATGAACTGATAAAATGGCATAGATTAATGAATATACAGTAAGTAATATGTCTTGTACACATGTGAGAGTTGACCAAGCAATGGAATCATAAAAATGAGTGAGATATGATCAAAACAAGTTTAGAATGCAAATCTGAGTACACTGTTTTGGACGATTTTTAGAAAATACTTAGATGCTGACTCAACAGTAGCCATAGAAGAGTTAAATGGAGCACATATCATGTAGTTTATTTCATAAAAATTTGGGCTTCTATCTCCATATAGAACTCTAGATATGGCTGTTTTGGTGAACATGAAAGTAAAAATCAGATTTTGGGAAATTAAAGTATAATAGTCTTATATAAGCACTCAAATAAAAATAGTATAAAATGTGAATTAAAACCCACTAACTTATATAATACATTTATATAAATATGTATAAGGATAAATAAATGGACATTTTATAAAAATGGTAGTTTGATAAGTTTTATAAGTTATAAAACTATAAACATGATTTTTACGACTTTTTCGGCTATTGCCGTAAAATTAACGTTTTTGTTAAATAAAACTTAGACGGTTGGACCCGTCTAATGTAAACTTCTATAAACTCATATACTGATATATAAACATATATAACAAGTAAAAACCGATAAAACCCGAACTATAAAATATAAGGACATTAACGGGCTAAGTTAACGTTATTGGACTAATAATACAACGAAATGGGCTAAAACACTTATAAACTTATTTATTGGGCTTAACCCATTTGGGCCCAACATGTAAAGTATAAATACTGATAATACAAGTATGAAATGGATTAATACAAGTTAATAAACTTATAATAGGCTTATTGGACCTAAAACACGTAAATAGGTAAAACTAGTAAACTAGTAAGAAGTTACCAATACATAAACACAAAAATGAGTGAATGAGAATATATAAACCCACTTGATCATCATATATATATAATCATCATATGTATACAAAATTGTTATTTTTATAAAGTCATTGGACAAGAGTCTAAGAAGAGTATTATTTGTCTAGGTTTCCGTGATTGAAGCACGTACCGTACGTCCGAATTGCCGATAACCCGCCTTCCCACATCAACGTGAGTTCATAGCCTCGCACTCTTTAAATGTTTTTATGAAATGTTTTATAAACCCGCGAGGGAGATAACATGATAGTTTTTATGAAATAGGACACTAGTTGTCCCGATTGTTTGTTATTGATTTGGACCCGAATGATTATATGACCCGATGAATGATTAAATGACCCGATAGATGAAATGAAATGGATTGTTAAAGTTAGGTTATGTCACTAAAAGTCCCATTAGCATGAATTGTGAACTACCAGGATTTGGTAGACGCTTATGCATATAATAGTACTATTTGGGGACGATCACCCCAGTTCGCGCCTTGACGGTTGATCCCCGTCGTGCCACATTGATTGGTAAGCGGATTTATGTATGAGAAGATTTACATAGCGTGACCTTTGTGATGACACGCTAATTTAGATGGGCAAATGAGTTTCGGGCTAGCTACCCGTTGTTTGTTGTAGTAAGGTAACAATGTCATGCGGCTTATAATAATCCAATTAACGAATTACTGCTATACGCACCGAATTACAATATATTGCCTGACTAGCAATACGGGGTCATATTATTGATATTATGTTTGTGTTTTGGTTTTATATAACCATATTCATATAACGGTTTTTATTTAACTTTACACGACGTTATAAAACGTATTGTATGATATTTTTACGACATTGGTTCGTATAATGGTTTTGAAGGCGAAAGCCTATATTATGATGTTGATAAGGATTTGTATAAAATGACTTTGGCTATTTTATGGCCTATTACAATGATTTGTACAAAATAATTTTCGGTAATAATTTTATACCGATGTTATATTGATGGATTTTATTAAACTCTATGAATTCACTCAGCGTTATCGCTGACCTTTTCTTTTAACATGTTTTATCTCGGGTACTTGAAGGTAATTATCGGGAAGACAACAAGAATTCATGGCCCGCACTTAAATTATAATTTCCATTCAAATGCTTTGTAAAACGTATATGAAATACAATGACTTGGGACCTATGTAACTTTGATATTTATGAATGGAAATGCTTTTATTATTAAACGACGCGATTTTTATGCGTTGTCTATGATGTGAGTAATGTGCTATCCCGTAACACCAACGAGTCTTCCGCTGTATTGAGTTGTATAAATTTGAGGGTGTTATATAATAATCCATTTCATTTCATTCATTGGGTCATATAATCATTCAGGTCCATATCAATAAGCATACAATCGGGACAGCTGGCGTCCTATTTTTATCAAAAATAGCATGTTATCTCCCTCGCGGGTTTATAAAACATTTCATAAAACATTTAAAAGAGTGTGAGACTATGAACTCGCATTGGTGTGGGAAGGCGGGTTATCGGTAATTAAGATGTATGGTACGTGCCTCGATCACGGGAAACCTAGACAAATAATACTCGGTCTTAGGCTATGCCCAATAACTTTATAAAAGTTGTTATGTATATGTAATGATGCCATAACATGATGATCAAGTGGGGTTTTATCACCTTACAACATTATTAGTTGCAAAGTATTATTTAACTTAGGCTTATCATACTAGTTACACTAGTTTTAGCCCATTTACACATTAGGCCCAATAAGCCCATTAAGATTCTAATATAATTTTATTAGTCTATTTATATTTTTAAGATCAGGCCCATACTCATATGTTGGGCCCAAGTGGGTTAAGCCCATGAGTAAGTCCAATAACATTAAACCAAACTAGTTGGGCTAATGGTCCAATAAGGCTACTTTGGCCCATTAAGATCCATAAGTTATAAAGCTCGGGTTTATCGGGTTTTACTTGTCAAATGTGTTTACATATCAGTATATGAGTTATAAAAATGTTACATTAGACGGGTCGGACCGTCTAAGTTTTATTTGGCGAAAATATTAATCTTTCGGTTTTAGCCGAAAAGACGTAAAACTTATATATAGTTTATAGTTTTAGAAAAACATTTGAGTTTTACTTTTATAAAATGGCATGTTTATTTGTTATAGTATACCAACTTATTTTATAATAGTTATTATTAGTTAGTGGCCTTTATATACTTATTTTATAATAGTATTCACTTTGAGTGCTCTTTTTATATTATATAGTTTATTAAGAAATCTGATTTCTAAAGTCAAGTCCACCATTTTTTCATATCTTGAGTTCTACATGGAGATAGAACCTCAAATTTAAACAGCATAAACTACATGATGTGTGCTACAAATAACTCTCGTATAGTCACTACCCAATCATCCTCTAAGCATTTTTAATAATTCGTCCAAAACAGACTATATAGATTTGTACCTTAATAGTATTTTGATCATAACTTGCTCATTTTAATGATTCCATTGAGTGGCCAACTCACCACATATGTAAAAATCATTTTTCTATCTGTATATTTAGTAATCCAAGCCATTTAACCAAATGATCATATTGATACTTACTGTTTTATACAGCCTATGTAATTAACCAAGATTTTAACATCTTTACTTGTTGATTTTAGTCTTTTTAACCTAATCTATTAACACAACATCCCCACACAATATACTGATCATCATTCATCATCATATACATATATATTTTTGAATAAAATACATGAATACATATTCAAAACAATAGGATGATAGAAAGAAATTGATCTCTATACCAATCAATATGATGAAAGATTGAGATTTTTGGATGAACAAGACTTGGTTTTGACACCAAACCTTATGATCTTAGCAAGACCACTTTTATAAATCTCCAACTGGATGAACAAATTCTTGAAATCAGCCCTTGAACTCCATGTAAACTCCTTTTTACATGTTATGATCACCTCCAATCTTCATCTTTTCAAATAGGCTTCAACATATGTTGATTATAGCCATTGTTTATGGTTGAAATTTTGATGAATATGGTGATTTGTAGTGGTGTTGAACGGAATAAAGGAGAGGGGAGGAGAGATTTGAGAGAAATTTTATTTAATTTTTGCATGTTGTGTGTGTGTGTGTGTGTGATGTTAGTGGTTTTATGTTGGTGGTTTAGTGAGTGGGTTAGGACAAGTGTCCTAGCTTATTGTATAAGCTTGCCACCCATAGTGGGGGTGGGATAAGTGTAAACTTGTCTCATCTCTACTAATTTACGGGTACTCCTCGATTCTAGTTTCCTCGATTTATGTGCCCTCGGGTCGATTTACGAGCCCTCGGGTCGATTTACGAAAAACATTTTTATAAATTATGATTCTATGGCACAAAATGATTCTAATAAAAATTGTCTTATCACAAACGGAGTTCAAAAGCGTAAATACGTAAACCTAGGGTTTCCGGTTTAATCGTAAAAGACGCTAAATTATGCACGTAAGTCCTAATTTCTTCTCGTAAATTCGTGAGTTTATGAACCAACACAAATTAAAATTCCGAAATAATATACGAGAATAAATTTATTATCTGAAATGTCGGACTGTTACAAAAACGGTGTATATAACCGTAAACACGTAACGTAGAGTTCTCCGGTTTAGACGTTGTCGATGCTACTTTAAGACGTAAACCCTAATTTCTTCCCAAAGTGAGTGAGTTCATAAATTAACAATAAAATAATGATTTTAAATAATACTTGAGAATAAAATAACAACCTCAAATTGACGGATTGTCACAATGTGTCTGATCTAAAACTTACTATTGGACACCCTAATTGTACGTTGGCTGAAATTATACATATTGGCAATTTAAAGCTTAATAATTGGGTTGTTTTGTTTGATGTTTTGGTTGTTCCTGATTACTGTGTTAATTTATTATTTGTTAATAAACTAATTAAAGACAGCAAGTTACGAGTTAGTTTTGATGAATCTAAATGCTATATTCACGATTTGAAGCAAGGAAAAGTCCTGGGGACTGGTAGTGAATTTGCTGGTTTATATCTGTTTGATAAAGCTGATAGTGTTTCTGCTGTTAGCAATTGTGAGTTCTTTACTTTCTATGTGTCTAAAGATGTTTGGCATAATAGGTTGGGTCATCCTGCTAACCAGGTTTTAAACTTGTTAAAAGGTTCTTTGTATTTGAAACATATTAATACTAATTTACCTTGTGACATTTGTCATAAGGCAAAACAGATTAGAGAGTCTTTTCCTCTAAGTGAACATAAATTTAAGTGTCTTGGTAAACTTATTCATCTTGATGTTTTCGGTCCTTATAAAGTGGTTAGCAAGGATGGGTTTAAGTATTTTTTGACCATTGTTGATGACTTTAGTAGATCTGTGTGGGTGTATATGCTTAAAACTAAGGATGAATTTTTTCAAATGTTTGTTACATTTTACAACTTGGTTTTTACTCAGTTTAATAAAAGGGTTAAAGTTGTTAGATCTGATAATGGTACTAAGTTTGTGAATAAAAATTGAGTGATTTTTTTGACACTATGGGAATTATTCATCAAACTACTTGTGCATATACTCCACAGCAGAATGGTATTGCTGAGAGAAAACATAGACACTTGCTCAATGTAGCAAGGAGTCTCATGTTTCAGGGGGGATTCCTCTTATGTTTTGGTCTGAATGTGTTTTAACTGCTGCTTACTTGATTAACATGCTTCCTTCCTCTGTTTTAAATAGCAAATCTATTTTCTGTCTTGTTTATGGTAGAGAACATAATATTTCTCATTTAAGAAGTTTTGGGTGTTTGTGTTATGCTACTGTTTTGAAAGGAAGTGATAAGTTTTCTGAAAAAAATCTGAAAATTGTGTTTTAATAGGGTATGCTAGTGGAAAAAAGGCTTACAAACTGTTTGGTCTTAAAAACAGATGTATTATCTACTCTAGAGATGTAAAGTTTTATGAAAATGTGTTTTCATATAAAATGAACAATGATGGTATTATTCTTGAGTCTACTAGTGAGGTTTCAACCTTAAATTTCTTTAATTGTTTTGAGTCTGAAAACACATCCAAATCTTCAAGTCCCTATGATGATGAGGAAGATGAAACTTGTTTGAGTAGACAGGGTGGTCACCCTATTGCTGAGGATG
Organism: Glebionis coronaria; assembly: GCA_025667525.1. NCBI lineage: Eukaryota > Viridiplantae > Streptophyta > Magnoliopsida > Asterales > Asteraceae > Glebionis > Glebionis coronaria. Next base: position 109,310 of record JANFOE010001202.1, on the reverse strand, counting down.
TGACTGCTAACCATAATAGTCAACAAAATATTTCTAGTCAGCAAACAGAAGATGACTTAGTTGGTAGTTTACCAAGTAGTAGTGGTCAATTTCAAATTACTGCAACTCCCATAAGAGATATTGATAATTCTGAGGGCAATTTTGATATAAATAATCAGTTTCTTAAAAATAATAATGAGACAGAAGAGATTAGACAGAGAAAGTCTAATAGAGTTATTAAGTTTCCTGCGAAGCTAAATGATTATGTGCTTAATACTTCTTTAAGATATGGTTTATATAAGTTTTGTAATCATTCAATGCTTGACATGAAAAATTTTGGTTTTACATTTAGTCTTAATAAGAATTATGAGCCTACTTGTTATGAGGATGCTTGTAGTGTGAAAAAAAGAGATTTTTAGTCCTTTTAATTAAGTTCGTTTTTAATATCGTTCCTCGACTCACCCGAATTGATTTCCAATTAATCGTTACGACTTAACTTTGTTCTTGGTAAAACGTATTTTTGGAATTTTTAAACTAAAAGTCTATTTAAAAACTATCTAATTAAAAATTAAACTAATTTAAATGACAACTAATCTATATAAACTAATTTTAAAAACAAAATTTGACTTTTAATAAAACTTAAAATTTAAATGAAAACCTTATAAAAACTTTAAAGGAAAAAGATATTTAAAACTAAATTTAACAACTAATTTAAAAACTTTTATAAAAACTAAAAATAAAACTAATTTTAAAATTTTAGATGAAAACTATTTTAAATAAAACTAAATTGAAATCTAATTAAAAATAAAACTATTTAATAAAAACTTTTTAAACTAATTTAAAAATCTATTTAAAGAAAGCTATTTAAATAAAACTTTTAAATGAAAGCTTAATTAAACTAATTTTTAAAACTAATAAAAGTTAAACTAAATTTAAAAATATATATTTTTTTTTTGTCTTTTATATTTTATAAAAACTAATTAAACAGAAAATACAACCTTTTTTAATTACAACTTAATTAAACTAAAAACTTAATTAATAAAACTGGCACTAAAAATTAAACCTATATTAAATTGATGAGGCGAAACAAAACATAAAAAAGGACTCTAGCAGAGTGGTAGGGGCGTAGGACATGTGAACGGGAGGTCTGGGGATCGATCCCCAGCCCAGACAGAATTGCTAATATTTTTACCTTTTTTTTTTTTTTGGAACTCTTGATTTGGACAGTAAGGTCAAAAACTGAACAATTGGTTCAGTTTATTTTTAAGCAGTAAAGTGAAATAAGCATTCAAAGAGCAGATCTACAAAACAAATAAGCAAATATGCTAACCCCAATAAGCTATATAAACTAATAAGCAGATTGCAATAAGCTAAATAAGCAAATAAATAAAATAAGCAATTAAATCTAAAAAGCAGCCTAAACTATAAGCAAATCCAAACATAACTAAACTTAAGCAAATAAGCTATCTCTACAAAATCTGAAAAATCACTTTAGTAAACTAACAGTAGATGAGTTATAAACTATCAATCAAACCCAATCAAATAATTCAAATACATCTTACTGAATATAGAAACAATAGCAAATAACAAGATATTTAAACATCAATAAAATAGACCAACTAGCTAATCTTAAACTAATTTAAGCAAATAAGCAGGATTAAACACAAATTGAAACTAAGACTTAAACTAAAACCAAAAAAAAATAAAAGAAGATTTGGAACCTTGAGTCGAAACCTTTGAGCCGTAGGTTGGCGCTGAGCCACCTCAATGAACCGAAACAATCTCCTCCTTTTCCACCAAAAATCATCACCATGCCCTCGAACCTTTTAATATTTGCTCCGAACAGTGACTTTTTTTGATTTTCCAGTAGGGAAAATGCTTTTTACCTTCTTCTTTATTTATTTAATTTTTTTTTAATTTTTTTTTTTTATAATGATAATGATTCGAATATAAACAAACAGTAACAAAAAAAATAGATTAAGACAAATTTAATTTCGACAGTAATTAAAAGAGATGGAAATAATTAAACACTATTTTTCATTAATAAATAAAAAAGAGTACAATTGACTGGAAAAATAAAATTACATTAATCCCTAAACTAATTTTGCAAAAATTAAATCTAAATAACCCTACTCCTAATTAATTAAAAAAAACTGAAAATAATAAAGAAAAGCTTGATTTACATCTTTGTGGAGTGGGGATTTATAGGGGAAATCCCTAATCTCCTTGGTGCCCAAGGCTTCAATCTTGACCCTTCTTTCTTTTCTCTCTCTTTTTCATCTTATCAAACGGTGGATAATAATTACCCATCACACGGATTGCCACCGTGGATGGGTTTGTGTTTCTTGTGCCTCTTCCAAGATGATGTGTCTTATTATTGGAGGATGATTTGTGGTGATGTGTGAGGACCAATTAGATTAAGCCACATAGGATTGGAGAGATGAGGACCACCTAGTGCTTGCTCCGATTCTTATGGGGATTTAATTCCACTCATGTGAATTACCCATTTCTAGTAAAACCCCCAATATTTCTTGGGTAATTTTTTTGATCAAGGTAAATTAGGGTTTTGGAGGCTGTGTAAAATGGTGGAGAAGAAAGTGAAGTTGGGTTTATGTTTTCTAGTTAATACCGAATGATCAAAGGAGTGGGGTGAAATAAAATTCGTTTTATAAAAGAGAGTGGGGTGAGATAAGGAAATGTGTGAAGTGGGTAGGTGAGTATTTGTTTATATCGAGGGTGGGTAAAAGGTAAAAGTCGGTTGGGGTGAATGTGAGATGAGGGGATAAAACAAAACGAGAAGTGGGAGTGAATTGGGAAAGACACGTGTGGAGTGATTTTGAGTTTAAACGTTTGGAATTTTTTTTTTTTTTACTTTAGCAATTGTGTATTCAACTTTTCATCCCATTCGTTTGTGTCATGGGCTTAAAGCCCAATTCATCTTTCCAACAAAATTTAACCCGTGATTTAATATTGTAAAAATGGGCTTTTGGGCTTTTGATCCGAAAGTGAATAAATGTTTTCCAAATTTTTTTTTTTTTTGGCTTTTGGGCCCAATATCCATATGTGGGACCCACTTGGCCCGTTTTCTCGATAAATGATGAAATCCGCTAAAGTCGAGCTCGATTTCGGTTTTCTTGATCATTTCTTCAAAATTAAGTCGGCTTTGTCGGTTTTCGTGATCTTCAGCACACTTTAGGTCTTTTGATCTTGTCTTTGACTTTTTCTTGACTTATCTTCAACATTTGACCGTGAAATCCCGTGTTTTCTCTTCTTTTGATCATTTGTACCTATTTAAACACAAAAACACAAAACCACGCGTAATTCCGACTTTTACGATATAAAACACATGATTAGGTCTTGTTTTTCCTTAATTTCAGTGGCAAAAGGATAAGTGTTTACACACTTATTAAATCCACTACACTTGACCATTGCAATGACCCCATGCAATGCATTATTTTAAAGCAAAAAGTTACATTTTTCTCATAATCAATCCATCTCGGCCTTTATTAATTATTACTACTACTACGGAAAGATAAAAACTTAAAAGGAAACAAAAGTTAAAATAATTTATTAACTTGAAAATTATTTGATGGAAGAAACTCGTAAAGAAATCTAAGACTTGAATTAGGGCTTTGGTGTCATGAATATTAATCACCCTCAAGTTTCAGGTTCCCCATACCAAGCTCAAAAACGAGATCATAGTTACTACAAGTTAGCACAACAAACACTTGCTCATGTGGTTTAGTTAATCACTTAGACCCCCTTATTCCTACGGTGTATCTCTTGTATTTTATTGTTGTCTTGAATGATCACGAGGATGCATTTTTGACTTATTTCGATAATTTATTAAGGCCGAAAATAAAGTGGGACGATTTAATCAATAGTTAGCTAAAGGACAAAATCTTTTAAAACTGCTTCTCGAAACCTCAAAAAGTTCATATCTTGGCATAACTCGTTTCACGATTTGAGACCTTTCTCGGACCGATATTTGGCTTGTACTTCAAACTTCAAATCTTGAGAGACGATCTTGAAATTATGGTCTTCTCTTCATTTTGGTATACATCTTCATAAGGAGTGAAAGATGCTTCAAACGTTGACCACGACTTCTTCATTTATCCTCTTCTTTATTTAGGATTTTGATATACAACGATCCGCCTCCTTTTCGGACTTGGATCTATTTATCCTCATACCTTGTTAGGGTCTTTTTGGATAGACTTCTCCATGATCTTTAGGGGAGTAATTGCTTCTCGTCGTGTGTCTTGATCCTTCATATTGATTTGGATTAATGATCTTCACATCATCTTAGGATCTTTAGCAAAAAGTGAATCCTCATGCCTTGTTAGGGCCTTTTTGGACTCGGGTATCCTCATGCCTTGTTAGGGACTTTTTGGATAAGCCAATCTTCGCGTCCCGTTTCAATAAGTTATGCCTTGGCTATGAACTCTAATTAATACCGAGCAACTTTTAAACGATCTTGTGCTAGAAGCTAAGTAACCTTTTAAATCGTACAACCTTATTTATTGCAAATATATTTATTAACAAGTGACGGGAGAAAAATCTCATAACTAACTCACATAAGTTAATGAAAGAATACCGAACTTATAATTAACTCTATCATCTCTCGTTCTCCACAATTTAAAATCTCAAGGAATGAGACTCGTGGATGCTTAGCCTAATAAACCAATTAAGGTCCATATGGTTAAGGATACTAGCTAGAGTAAACTTAGATAAGTAAACTCGGGTTGAGTCAAAATATTCACGACGGGCCTAATATATCAAAGACATCTAAACTTGTTAAAACCATTTTATTAATTTATTTATTTTTATTCTTAAAATAGAAAATATGATGCAATGACAAAAAGAAAATAAAATAAAAGAAAAATACTACAAGGCCAAAATAGATAAAAAATTTGAAAAACGTTGAAATTTTTTTAAATTTTCCGGTAAAATGGGGTCAAATTCATGGAAAAGGCCACTAAAATTTCGATAGAAATCCCCCCTACACTTAATATAAACATTGTCCTCAATGTTTAAGCATGTGGGAGAATAAACTCCCCGACACTTAGGACATTGAGTACGTTGTTTAAAATCGAGCTAAGGAAAGGACAACTAAAGTGATTACATTTATTTGTTTTATTTATGTACAAGATTGAATCACAATAGCAAAAACTTATCGAAGGAACCGGGTACATGGGTAACACGGGAACACGGGTCTCGTCAAAAGTACCAAAACTGGATCATCAAAGCACATGTACCTACACAATCACAACACACAAAACAAACAAACCACACGGATCCCCCTACACTTATTGGTGAAAATAAATAAATGATAGATCAACGGGTTGCCTCCCGAGAAGCGCTTGTTTTTGTTAACCGAGTCACGAGCCTGACTCGACCCCGAATTAAATGGTCCATGGGGAAGCCTCGAATGTTATACCGGGATCAAAAATCTTATCCTCGGTCCCGGAGGAACATAATAAATGAGAGGCAGGAGGATAAGTCTTGGATGGGAGAAAAGTCCGCTCAACATACGAGAAGTATGTGAGGTCGTGATCCACGGGAGGTGGGATGGGTAAAGGAGACACATTGTCATCCCCTAAAGACAAAGGATGGTCAATATTCGGCAAAGTCGTAAAGGTATCAATCAAAGAATGGTCAATGTCACCTCCCGGGTCAAAGTAATCATCCTCATGAACGTGAATCTCTTCGATTTCTTCATCATAGATAGGCTCGTCAAACAAAGGTTTGTTGTTCCCCTCATTGAGGATTTTAGAAATTCTCTCGAAGAGATCACGATCAAGTACGAAACCATCATTCATTTGTGGGATTTGTTGATAAGTTAAATCCTCACGAATGTGGTAAACGTAATTCTCATTAGAGGAGTGTTTATTAGGTAACTCCTCGAGAATTGGATGCGTGGTGATGTGAGTTGGTTCGTCATTATTAAAAATAAGACGTTCCAACTCATCAAGTTCGACCTCGATTTTGGAAAAATCGACCTCACTTGTAGGTGGAAGTGGAGGTAAAAGAGCTAGCTCTCGGTCGATAATTTCCTTAATCTCGGGCTCGAAGACGAAATCATCATACTCACCACATATAGAACTCTTATTGGAAGAATCAATTATCGCATTTGGATTTGTGAGTATGTGATCATGGACTAGCGGAACGACCGTGTCCGTAAGCTCAGCAAAAGTCGGCACATCACAAACTTCATCAAAGAATTTGTCGAGCCCAAAATCGCTAATCTCACTCGATGTATCAAGATCCTTAGATGCATTTGGGATATTGAGAGAAGGAATTACAATTGCACTAGGACATTGAGCACAAAGATCACTCCAAGAAATAGTAGTCTCATCGTCATCATAATAGTAAGAACGCACAGGAGGAGGAGTAGAAACACTAAGAGTAGATACTTGCTCTTGTTGTCTTTCGTCATGCAAGCTAATTTCGAGTTGTTTTAAGCGTTCTAAAATTTCATCCAAACTAGTGCTTTGTTCCGTAAAAGAAGGTTGATGAACGACGGAGTTTTGTGGGGGTTCAAAATTTTGAAAACCAAAATTATAGCACGGATGTGGCTCATAATTCATCGGTTGAAAATAAGAAGTATCGTGAGGGCCCCCACAATGATTGCAACACGGGTATTGAGAAAAACCCGGTGCATGTTGAGGATAGGGATTGTCATAGACGGGAGGAGGGGAGAAATTTGTGTAAGAGGAGAAGTACGAATTTCTAGAATTGCACAATGGACAAAATCCAAATTGTGTATTGTCGATATCGGAACCACACTTCGCACAAGTACACCATGGACATATTGGAAAACCGAGCCATGGTCTCCCACACCGAACGCAAGACAAATCCATGAAGAATTATAAATAAGAGGGGTTGAGAAAAAGAATTAAACACAATAGAGGATAAAGAAGAATATTTTTGTATTTTTTAGAAAAATATATACACAAGAAAAATCGAAAGAAATCGAACTAAAAATTAACACTAATACGTAATATTTTTGGTGTAATACTTTTAGGAAAAAGTATTACTTTTGATTTTTTTTAATTTTTTTTGGTGCAAATCTTAGGAAAGAAATTGCTTTTGTGATTTTTTAATTTTTTTTGTATTTTTAAATTTTTTATTTTTTTTTTTGTGTTTTTGATTTTGTTAACAAGAAACGTAACGTTAAAAAAGAACGGATCCCAAAATCCAAACGTCTTCACGAAAAATCGTCAATCGTACGAGCGAAGCGGCAGCGGCGCCATTTGAAAAAAGAGATTTTTAGTCCTTTTAATTAAGTTCGTTTTTAATATCGTTCCTCGACTCACCCGAATTGATTTCCAATTAATTGTTACGACTTAACTTTGTTCTTGGTAAAACGTATTTTTGGAATTTTTAAACTAAAAGTCTATTTAAAAACTATCTAATTAAAAATTAAACTAATTTAAATGACAACTAATCTATATAAACTAATTTTAAAAACAAAATTTGACTTTTAATAAGCGGCGCCATTTGAAAAAAGAGATTTTTAGTCCTTTTAATTAAGTTCGTTTTTAATATCGTTCCTCGACTCACCCGAATTGATTTCCAATTAATCGTTACGACTTAACTTTGTTCTTGGTAAAACGTATTTTTGGAATTTTTAAACTAAAAGTCTATTTAAAAACTATCTAATTAAAAATTAAACTAATTTAAATGAGAACTAATCTATATAAACTAATTTTAAAAACAAAATTTGACTTTTAATAAAACTTAAAAATTAAATGAATACCTTATAAAAACTTTAAAGGAAAAAGATATTTAAAACTAAATTTAACAACTAATTTAAAAACTTTTATAAAAACTAAAAATAAAACTAATTTTAAAATTTTAGATGAAAACTATTTTAAATAAAACTAAATTGAAATCTAATTAAAAATAAAACTATTTAATAAAAACTTTTTAAACTAATTTAAAAATCTATTTAAAGAAAGCTATTTAAATAAAACTTTTAAATGAAAGCTTAATTAAACTAATTTTTAAAACTAATAAAAGTTAAACTAAATTTAAAAATATATATATATTTTTTTGTCTTTTATATTTTATAAAAACTGATTAAAAAGAAAATACAACCTTTTTTAATTACAACTTAATTAAACTAAAAACTTAATTAATAAAACTGGCACTAAAAATTAAACCTATATTAAATTGATGAGGCGAAACAAAACATAAAAAAGGACTCTAGCAGAGTGGTAGGGGCGTAGGACATGTGAACGGGAGGTCTGGGGATCGATCCCCAACCCAGACAGAATTGCTAATATTTTTACCTTTTTTTTTTTGGAACTCTTGATTTGGACAGTAAGGTCAAAAACTGAATAATTGGTTCAGTTTATTTTTAAGCAGTAAAGCGAAATAAGCATTCAAAGAGCAGATCTACAAAACAAATAAGCAAATATTCTAACCCCAATAAGCTATATAAACTAATAAGCAGATTGCAATAAGCTAAATAAGCAAATAAATAAAATAAGCAATTAAATCTAAAAAGCAGCCTAAACTATAAGCAAATCCAAACATAACTAAACTTAAGCAAATAAGCTATCTCTACAAAATCTGAAAAATTACTTTAGTAAACTAACAGTAGATGAGTTATAAACTATCAATCAAACCCAATCAAATAATTCAAATACATCTTACTGAATATAGAAACAATAGCAAATAACAAGATATTTAAACATCAATAAAATAGACCAACTAGCTAATCTTAAACTAATTTAAGCAAATAAGCAGGATTAAACACAAATTGAAACTAAGACTTAAACTAAAACCAAAAAAAAATAAAAGAAGATTTGGAACCTTGAGTCGAAACCTTTGAGCCGTAGGTTGGCGCTGAGCCACCTCAATGAACCGAAACAATCTCCTCCTTTTCCACCAAAAATCATCACCATACCCTCGAACCTTTTAATATTGCTCCGAACACTGACTTTTTTTGATTTTCCAGTAGGGAAAATGCTTTTTACCTTCTTCTTTATTTATATATATTTTTTTTATAATGATAATGATTCGAATATAAACAAACAGTAACAAAAAAATAGATTAAGACAAATTTAATTTCGACAGTAATTAAAAGAGATGGAAATAATTAAACACTATTTTTCATTAATAAATAAAAAAGAGTACAATTGACTGGAAAAATAAAATTACATTAATCCCTAAACTAATTTTGCAAAAATTAAATCTAAATAACCCTACTCCTAATTAATTAAAAAAAACGGAAAATAATAAAGAAAAGCTTGATTTACATCTTTGTGGAGTGGGGATTTATAGGGGAAATCCCTAATCTCCTTGGTGCCCAAGGCTTCAATCTTGACCCTTCTTTCTTTTCTCTCTCTTTTTCATCTTATCAAACGGTGGATAATAATTACCCATCACACGGATTGCCACCGTGGATGGGTTTGTGTTTCTTGTGCCTCTTCCAAGATGATGTGTCTTCTTATTATTGGAGGATGATTTGTGGTGATGTGTGAGGACCAATTAGATTAAGCCACATAGGATTGGAGAGATGAGGACCACCTAGTGCTTGCTCCGATTCTTATGGGGATTTAATTCCCACTCATGTGAATTACCCATTTCTAGTAAAACCCCCAATATTTCTTGGGTAATTTTTTTGATCAAGGTAAATTAGGGTTTTGGAGGCTGTGTAAAATGGTGGAGAAGAAAGTGAAGTTGGGTTTATGTTTTCTAGTTAATACCGAATGATCAAAGGAGTGGGGTGAAATAAAATTCGTTTTATAAAAGAGAGTGGGGTGAGATAAGGAAATGTGTGAAGTGGGTAGGTGAGTATTTGTTTATATCGAGGGTGGGTAAAAGGTAAAAGTCGGTTGGGGTGAATGTGAGATGAGGGGATAAAACAAAACGAGAAGTGGGAGTGAATTGGGAAAGACACGTGTGGAGTGATTTTGAGTTTAAACGTTTGGAAATTTTTTTTTTTGACTTTAGCAATTGTGTATTCAACTTTTCATCCCATTCGTTTGTGTCATGGGCTTAAAGCCCAATTCATCTTTCCAACAAAATTTAACCCGTGATTTAATATTGTAAAAATGGGCTTTTGGGCTTTTGATCCGAAAGTGAATAAATGTTTTCCAAATTTTTTTTTTTTTTTTTTTTGGCTTTTGGGCCCAATATCCATATGTGGGACCCACTTGGCCCGTTTTCTCGATAAATGATGAAATCCGCTAAAGTCGAGCTCGATTTCGGTTTTCTTGATCATTTCTTCAAAATTAAGTCGGCTTTGTCGGTTTTCGTGATCTTCGGCACACTTTAGGTCTTTTGATCTTGTCTTTGACTTTTTCTTGACTTATCTTCAACATTTGACCGTGAAATCCCGTGTTTTCTCTTGTTTTGATCATTTGTACCTATTTAAACACAAAAACACAAAACCACGCGTAATTCCGACTTTTACGATATAAAACACATGATTAGGTCTTGTTTTTCCTTAATTTCAGTGGCAAAAGGATAAGTGTTTACACACTTATTATAGTGATCAAAATTGGATTAGTGCTAATTAATCTTGAAATGCAAGCTTTGTATGAAAATGGTACTTGTGATCTTGTTGACCTTCCTGTTGGTAGAAAACCTATCAGATCTAAGTGGGTGTATAGGATTAAATATCTTTCAACTGGTGAGATTGAAAGATATAAATCCAGACTGTTTGCTAAGCGTTGTAGCCAGAGGGAGGGTATAGACTATGAAGAGACTTTCAGTCCATCGGTTAAAATGAGTACTGTTAGATGTTTGATTGATTTGTCTGTATAAAATGGATGGAATTTGTACCAAATGGATGTTAATAATGCTTTTATGTATGGAGACTTAAGTGAAGAAGTCTATATGGTTCCACCTCCAGGATATTCTAAACTTGGAGATAACAGAGTTTGTATACTTAAGAAGTCTTTGTATGGTCTTAAGCAAGCACCTAGACAATGGAATAGCAAACTTTCTAAAACTTTGCTTGATGCTGGTTTTGTTCAATCTAAAAATGATCATTCTTTGTATATCAAAACTGATGGCAAAGTTAAGTTGTTTTTGCTTGTCTATGTGGATGATCTTGTGTTAACTGGTAATTCAGAGGTTCAAATTGGAAAGTTAAAAAAATTCTTAAATAATAGGTTTAAGATTAAGGATCTTGGAGAACATAAATATTTTTGGGGAATTGAAGTGCTTAAGACTGAGAAAGGGTTGTGTTTAAGTCAAAGGAAATATTGTTTAGAGCTGTTAAATGAGTATGGCTTGTTGTCTTGTAAACCTATTTTCCACCTTTGCCAGAAAATATTGTGCTTGCACATAAGGAGTCTGATGGTGATAGTTATTTGATTAATATTACCAATTATCAAAAATTTGTTGGAAAATTAATCTGTTTAACCCTAACTAGACCTGATATTTCTTATGTTGTACATATAATTGAAAATGATATTTTTCAAAATTAACTCCACAAAGAATCGTGGAAACTAATTTACTCATTTACAAGGAGTATTTTTTCCTTTTCTTCTTTTGAATGTTGCAAGGTTAAATAACACGAGCTACGTACTGAATGAAATCACATAGATATAAAACCACCCGAAAGGCTTGAATACTATGATTGGAAATTAATGGTAGTTAATAATAGTTAACTTTTGTAAGCTAACGGTTGCACTCAAATAAAATCATTAATTTTGGAATGAGTCTTGACAGAAAAGAAAATTTTGGAAATATAGTTTTTCAGAACATTCTATCTACCCATAATCTCCAAACATCACCCAGATTATAACATATTCTTCACAGGATCCGTTTAGAGATTTGTTGGCACAACGGCAGGAGAAGACCATTGGAAAATAAAGGTTACCCCAATCAATTAGTCATCCATAACATCAATTCTATGTAAAACCATACATTAATATTACACAGTCACACACCAGGGAGATATTTAATTTTATCTCTCTTGCAAATAAGCACTAAGCCTTTTCTCATGTTCAAACACTAAGTGCATCTACTATGGTAGGTTTATTAATAGGTTTATAAATGTATGAAGAGGTTTAAGAACTTGTTAGCCATAATGAAGAACTATTTCATGCTTATGTGGCATGAAAAAGTTCATAATTTTATACCTCTTCATAATTAAATGCATTTGATTAATATATGAGGTTTATAAAATTTTGTGGAAGTTCTACATAGGTTCAAAGTTCATGAATTAATGCTATGATGCAACTATAAGCTTATTAAAAAGTTTAGCATAGAAGATACTCTAATCATTAACGCGGCTAATTTGACCATCTCACCAGCCACCGTATGATTTTCGTGCTTCTTAGCAATAAGGTCATACGTATTCTCGGTCTTGATGATTTCCCGAGCTTTGGCATATAATATATTTTTTTGTCATGAATTTTCTCTCTGCCACAAATTTCCAATATAATCATACGAAAACTATATACCTATCGTTGTCTTGATTTCCCCATGTGCCCTTTCTAGTGCTATATAACCCTTTGCTCCCTTCAAACTATCAAGGTGGACTCTTTCACTTGTGTTTTGCCCTCGAGTTTTGCTTATGAATCTGAATGATCGAAAATCACATATATTGACGGTAAAAGTGGTCTCAAGTAGTACATAATATTCCAGCTTTAAGTTAAAGTGCAAAATCCCTTCGCTATTACATTCTTCAATCAGGTTTTTCGCTATTACATTCTTCATTCACGTAGGTGAAACGTTTGTCTATCTGAGGTATAATTAGCGAGAATTCCTCTACCTCTTTTTTTATATTCTTCCGTTGATCCACTTGTCTAATGATTCGTTGACCATATACTCGTATACAAGAAGTGAACTATCTACAAATGGACAATGACCTATAAGCAATGTCGTCTCGTGTGTTTCGAAGACCCGAACAAAAAATATAATACAGGAATTCCGGATATTTAAAATTTCGGATAATGGTTTTATGTATCTGAAAGTTAGGTACAAATAAATTTTGACTTATTCAAAAGTTTTATATGTGTTTCTAAAGTGACACTTCATATGACTCGATTTTTGAATCATTTCCAAAGAAAATTTCAAATATTCAAATATGGATATTTTTTAACACCCTAATTGCATCACTTATTCACTTTCCTTTTATTTCACTAGTTTTAATATCCGTGCACGTACGGGACTTAAATATAAATGATAAATTAAATAATAATTTCGTTAATGTAATTTTATGTATACTATATATGTTTTTTTAAAAACATCTAATATATATATATAGAGAGAGAGAGAGAGAGAGAGAGAGAGAGAGAGAGAGAGAGAGAGAGAGAGAGAGAGAGAGAGAGAGAGAGAGAGAGAGAGAGAGAGAGAGAGAGAGAGAGAGAGAGAGAGAGAGAGAGAGAGAGAGAGAGAGAGAGTTGGGTAAAATAAAACAATCTTTATAATAGAATAAATAAAAAAGAAGGGATGAATGTAGGAGTGACATGTGTTACATTCTCACAATATTATGAAACATCATCTCTTTAATAAAATAATCAAAAAAAAAATTCGAAAATTTTTTTACAAATTATTTTTTTTTCAAAAAAAAAAATTTCAAAATTTTTTTTCCAAAAAATATTTCTTTTTTCAAAAATATTTTTTTTTCAAAAAATATTTTTTTTCGATATTTTTTTTTTGAAAAATTTTAAAAAAAAAATTCCAAATTTTTTTTCCGAATGTTTTATCTTTTTCAAAATTAATTTTTTTTTAAACTATTATGGAAAAAAATCTTGTGCATCACAGTTATTGTAGAGATGATTTAGTACATCAAGAATAAGGAACTTATTAATTACCTTTATGCGCCATATTTAGAGTCTTGATGCACTGAAATTTTAAGTGTGATTCACTACAACACATCAACAAAACTCCAGTGCATCACAGTTATACGTTTTAGAGCATCATATTTATAAGTTAATGCGTCACGGTTTTAAGTTATTGCATCATAATTCCTTCACAAAACTTATAATTATGGTTTATTTCTCATATATATGATGCAACACATCTAAAACTACGATTTGACAAATTATAACTATCACACACAAAAAATACATGTGATTACTAATAATATAACATTGATTTTCTATATGGATAACTATGATGCAGTAAGTTGAAATCTAAAGGCACCAAACTTAACCAGTGCATCATAGTTATAAGTTTTGTGCTTCACGAATGATGGAGTAATTTATAAGGTTAATGCAACAGAATTATAACATTGATACATTATAAGTAAATGCATTATAGTTATCCGTCAGAGAATACAAATTATATCATTAGTATCTTTTGTATTTTTGGTGCATTATAATACTAGTTTACCGTATTGTAGTTATAAGTTTTGTGCATCACGAGTGGTGTAGTAATTTATAACCTTAATGCATCATAATTATGACATTGATACATTATAAGTAAATGCATGATAGTTATATGTTGGAAAATAAAAATTATATCACTAGTCATCACTTGTATTATTGGTGCATTAATGTAATAGTTTACCGCATCATAGTTATAATTTTGTACATCATAATTAAAACATTGGTGAATGCACTATAATGTAGTAAATTAAAATTGTAATGCATTGATTTATAAACATGTAACTATAATGCAGTAAAAAGAATGAAAATTTATCCAAAAAAATTCTTCGAAAAAAAGTTTTGAAAAAAAACTTTACGAAATATTTTTTTGAAATTTAGTTGTGATGCAGTAAAACATGTAACTATGATGCAGTAAATATTTTTGGAAATAGTTTAGAAAAAAATATTTCTGAAAAAAAAATTGAAAAAAAAAATTTATGAAAAAAATTTCCGAAAAAAAAAATTTCGAAAAAATTTTTTTGAAAAAAAGATTTCAAAAAAAAATTTCGAAAAAGAAAATTTCGAAAATTTTTTTTACGGAATTTTTTTATTTCGAAAATTATTTTAAAAAAATAATTTTTTTTAAAGTTAGATGACTGGACATGGCAATATGATGTGGAATAATAATTTGAAAGGATGACACATGTCACCCTCACAATTCACCCTATCCTTTTTATTATAAGATTTTTTGTAGAATAACTCCACCCTATATATTATATATATATATATATATATATATATAAATATATATATATATTATATATATATATATATATATATATTATATATATATATATATATATATATATATATATATATATATGTATATATATATATATATATATATATATATATATATATATATATATATATATATATATATATATATATATATATATATGTATATATATATATATATATATATATATATATATATATATATATATATATATATATATATATATATATATATATATATATATATATATATATATATATATATATATATATATATATATATATATATATATATATATATATATATATATATATATATATATATATATATATATATATATATATATATATATATATATATATATATATATATACTAGCCTTTAGACCCGTCCGGTGGACAGGCTAGCTTTAAATATATAATTTTTTATGAAAATTGAAGTTATGTGTGTTTATATTAGAAGTTTAGTATATGTAGTGTTAGTTATGACATTAATACTTTAATAATATAGCATAGAATGGACAAAAATAACGTAGTTTAAGATATTTTTTTATTTAAGAATATTACGAGTTAACTGAATTTGCATACGTTAATGTTATGAATAAGTTTGTTACATTAAAAATTTTTAGAATTTTAATAATATTGTATTAATTTTTTATGTATTTTTAAATTTTATGAGGTAATAAATTTTGTATATGTTAATTTTCTGAATAACTTTTTTACATTAATTGTTTTTTGAAATTAATAGTATTGTTAAGTTTTTTCTTGTTAGCAAAAACATTATAGTTAAATATTTTTTATAAATATTTTTGTTTTGTAAGTTTTGTGGTAAAATGTATTCTAGCAAATGTAAGCCCAAAAAGCTCATTTCTGGTATTATTTTTTGTTACATGTATAATACAGCAACAGTATATAGCCCGGTCCAAAACTTGACAGTCCGAATATCTAAAAATATTTTCATTTTAGTAAGTCAAACACTTGTGAATCATTTGTAATTTCTATTTTCTTTTTGAAGCATTTTATGGAAACCCTTTAATGAATTACATGTGTCATTTTTATAGAATTTTGTATTTAAGACATCATTTGTAATTCTTATTTTTTTAAGCATATTAAGGAAACCCTTTAATGAATTACATGTGTCATTTTTATAAAATTTTGTATTTAAGACATTGTTTCACCATCCTTCCTTATATATTTTTATATAATTTTGTATTCAAGGCATCATTTGTAATTCCTATTTTATTTTTGAAGCATTTTATGGAAACCTTTTAATAAATTACATGTGTCATTTTTAGAATTTTGTATTTAAGGCATCATTTTTAATTCTTATTTTCTTTTTGAAGCATTTTATGGAAATCTTTTAATGAATTACATGTGTTATTTTTATAAAAGTTTATATTTAAGGCATTGTTTCCCATCATTCCTTGTATATTTTTATAAAATTTTGTATTTAAGGCATCATTTGTAATTCCTATTTTCTTTTTAAAGCATTTTATGGAAACAATTTAATGAATTACATGTGTCATTTTTATAGTATTTTGTATTTAAGGCGTTGTTTCACCATCCTTCCTTATATATTTTAATAAAATTTTGTATTTAAAGCATTATTTGTAATTCCTATTTTCTTTTTGAAGCATTTTATGGAAACCCTTTATATATTTTTATAAAATTTTGTATTTAAGGCATCATTTGTAATTCCTATTTTCTTTTTGAAACATTTTATAGAAACCCTTTAATGAATTACATGTGTCATTTTTATAGAATTTTGTATTTAAGGCATTGTTTCACCATCCTTCCTATATAAGGGTTTTTGATTTGATTTGATTTGATTTGATTTTGATTTTGATATATATATATATATATATATATATATATATATATATATATATATATATATATATATATATATATATATATATATATATATATATATATATATATATATATATATATATATATATACACTAGCCTTTAGGCCCGTCCGATGGACGGGCTAACTTTAAGGTAAAAGTTTATGATATTAAAATAAAAGTAAAACATAGATAAATTCGCGTTATATAATAGATAACCGAAGTAGTAGTAACATGCTTGATACAATAACGTTATACACAAATATAATATATAAAAAAATAATGGCATGTTCTCTATAATAGTAACAAAATAAAGTTCTAAAATATCTGTTGTTATAGAAAGAAGTGTTTTTATCTCTAAAAAAATTAATAAAAAATAAATTATGCTTAATAAAAATATTCATTATTTGTACAAATAGAGAACTTGAAACGGACACGTATAGAAAACCGGTTGTTTCAAATAAAGTCCAACTTTAGATAAAGTTTGTCCCTGACTTTTGTTTATAGTCATTGCAAAGCATACAACAACACGTAACTATCTTCTATTTAGCTGAAATGCTACTTTTTGTCGGACGGTTGTATTTTCATTTTTGGAATGGAGCAAGCATCTCCCAAATTTCCTCCTGATATATTCTTTTCCTCGATATTATTTATTGACATTCTTAGTACTTGTAGCCTGGTTCCATTACACAATCCCCCTCTTTGATCAATGTTGCGTAAATACATCACAGGAGTACCAATCTTCAAAGCTAATAGGTGGTTTGGAAGTCCTGACATCTGATTGTGTTTAGAAACTCCTTTGTGTACAAAGACTCGTTGTAGGTTAAAGCAACATCTATATCAGAAATGTATCAAAACAATAGCAAACAGTTTCGAAAAGAGAACTAAATAACTTTGATTACTTATAAATAAAGAAGGTAACAAAAATAAGCACACATTTATATTGAAAGACTTTGTGAATTTAAACTCAATTTTGAAGATTTCTTGAGAGACATCCTTAAATGTGCATCTTCGTAATCCATAAGCTCAAATTTCTCTTTGTCACTATTTTAACATATCGTCTAACTATAAAAATAAGTTTTTTGTGATTCACAATCGTGATAGAAAAAAGATACGTATACATTATAGTTGTAATAATATAGAAATGAACAAAGGCAATTTTAATATGCGAAGAACCATTTTCTAGACAATGTTTGTTGTAGTTTCCATCTTTGTCATAACTCACAACACGACATCCTAAATCTTTTCTTTACTCTTGAAACGCTAACATAAAGAGGTAAAATAAAGTTGTCCATATGAGGTCATTCCAAATAAAGTCCAACGTTTGGTAAAGTTTGGCATACACTTTTGTTTATTGTCAGCAAAATAAACAGAAATTCGAAAAGGTATCTTCAATTTACCTCCTGGTATAATATTTCCCTACTGGTTTATTAACCATAAAAGATCAAACATAATACAACTCTAAAAGTACAAAATACTTTATTGTTAAGAAAAAGAGAATAAATAAAGGTAATACCTATAATTTATGAAAATATGTAACTTATAATTATGTGTAAAGAAAGGTTATTCGCCTCTTCATACTGATAATCACTTGTGAATCCATTTGATCTCAAACTCTCGGGTATCAGCTGCATGACTAAATTGTTTCCATGCCTCATTGAAAGTATGACTTCATAGTTTGGATTCCACTATCTACATGTGCTCTCAGTTCTAAAATTTTCACTTATAGATACATAGTACTTCGTATTAGGTTTTCATGCAGCAACTTTGCTTCCTCTTACATTTCCTTCTCCTTTGTCATAACTTTGTCTTGCATTTGTTTATTTTTCTGCCAAATGTTTCTTTTCGTATGACTCTCACTTGGCCACTCTGTTCGCCATTGTGTCATCAAGTAGAGATGTCTTGGTCTCTTATGTGACACGTTCAATTCAATAAAATTACCTTTATATCCAGGAAACTTTAGAGGCTTGCAAATGAGCATGCTTTCCAAATGCCATCACCAACAGCCTGTATTAAAAATATTCATAAAAACCATATTGGTTAGAAAAAAAACTCTTTAAATTAAGCTAAAGCACCTCTAACCAACTTAAAGCCAACTGGCAACCCCATTTTATAAGCATATATAAGCACCTATAAACCAAATTTTGGAAATATAGATAAGTAACTTATGAGAATTTGGTATTATGGTCATTGTGTTTTAAATCAAAAAGCAAAAGCAAATTGGTGGACTCTCTTTTCCAAAACCTAATAAGTGCAGTGCATTTTATTTTTCACTGGATTTCAATTTTGCTCAAAAGTAGTAGCAAATCATTAAGCAAAGAAAAACCCACTTTCACCGTATTCTATAGCAACCGTTTCCTATTCCATAACCATTAAGCACCCTTTATAGATAAAAAGGAAAATACTTTGATTTTTCATGGCATTCATGTTGATTAAATTAACAAGGAGTGCTTGCATATATGACATGTAACATATTTTCTCTAGAAGTTCGCCAACATTAGATTAGTAGTAAATAAATGCTAAGATGAGCTTAGGAGATGGACGTGAATTTATATTCTAGTATGCATCAATAAATAAAGGCTTAGTTTAATGCACTTTGTAGATCGTCATCTCCTTTTGGTGAGCCATCCGCGTTTAGGCAGAAGCCTGCATTTGGTGGCTTATGATCCCAACACTAGCTTGCTGGTTAACCCAACCTGAACTCGTAACTTAAATAGTACTTAAATTGACCAATTTATCTCTTTACTGTTGTACCACCCTAAATACAATGATAACACATGAATGTTAAAGGCAAAAAAATAAACAAAACAATGCATTACGTCTATAGTCACAGTAGCTAGTCCATATAATCTTAGAATATTGTATAAAATTAGATTATAGTATAAAATTTCTTAAAGACACTTTGCTACAACTTTGAAACATACAATGAAATTATGTGAAGAGTAGCTTAACATACATACATGTATCAAATAATAAAAATGAAAATAACATTTATTATTAACACCTTATGGCTTAAAGAAACTACAAGGAGTTTCCCTTAAGAATAAAATGTAATGGAAGTAATAAGACGATCTGTTTTAAACACATATATGCAATAAAAGCATGATAACCCATAATCACATATCTATTTTCCTATTTAATAAATGCACAATCACTACTAAATTCTAGTTCAATTCCTATTCAATCTATAGATACATATTGAACAGAAGCATCACCAAGTCTCCAAGCAGCCATTATAGAGAATGTGTTTACCTAAAAATCAATACTCCTAATTCTTCTCATTTTAATTAACAACCTACAGATAAATAGTAAAACTCACTTGTTATGTTGTCATCTGAATTTGCCACGTTACTCGTACCTTTCATTTTCATTTCATATTCTGACTAACGTTCTTTAATTACAGTACTTGCTCGCGCACTAATAGAATTTTCATGGTACTTTTCACTCGGTGATGATTATCCCTTCGTTACTCATCTCTAGAGCTCTCTAACATCTGATGATATAGTCTGTATATTTTCTTGTGACATCCTACAAAGAAAAAAGAAAGAAAAAGAATCCAATTTAAATATGAGTGACTATAGACAGAAACTCCTAACTAACAGGGGAAGACTTCTTCCATCTTTGCAGGTGATTGAAATTCCTTCTACTATATTTACACAATTAAATAAAATTACTTAAATGTATATGAGAAGAAATAGCTTACATGACTACAAAAGTTATAAATCAATTTTTCATTTCATGGAAGTCAAGAAGGAATCAGACACAAAGGAAACCATTTCCAGCCTCAAGTGTACCATCCAATATACACTTGTATATTGTATAAATGGGTACCATGGTGAAATGTTAATGTGAATTTACAATACTATCATCAGTTGGTTTCAACTGTCCATATACATTTAGTAAGTGTTTAACCGAATAAAAAAGTAGTAACTTGTAAATATAATCATATTTAAACTCGTTTTATCATCTTCATTCAACCTCTCCACTTTTTGTCCTTTTAAAAGAGCTTGTGTTTTATATGATTCAATATTGCAACTGAACCAACTCAAAAGCATTATGATATTATGACTACCTCCAAACACCCTCTTATAAATAAGACCCGATCACCATGATAGCTGATAATAAACTCATGGCGTGAGAGTTTCTAACATACCTGATCGATTCCGTGTATCTTCATAACAACATACGATAGTTTTGACTTCTCTAGCTTTGCATTTACTTAAAAACAATAAATGTTGCCTTCAACTATTATAAACTTCTTGATGGTCGGATCATAATGCACATGAGATATTTTGGGCCTGCTACCTCTACTGGATCTTATCCTCTGTCAAACGGTGGGCTTCGCAAGAAATCTCTCAACATGCGAAACCTAAAACATCATGAATTAATTCCACGATCTAAGGGTACAAAGGACAGTGCTTCAATGAAAATAACAAACTACATCATTTACCTTAATAGACTACACATAAGGAGACCTGGCAAGTGATGATCCTAGATACATTACCTAAGAGGTGTTTGTGAAAGCTTATTTTGTCTCCTAATGGGTTATTGCATTTAAAACAGAATAAGCTGTTTTTAGTGCCTATGTGGCTTTGCCTAACAGCTTATTTAGCTTAAATAATATGTTTCTCGTAAGTCAAGATGAAGGTGTTTATCTGCAAGACCTTACTGAGCTCAAATGAAACAGCAACTTCGTCCAATATTGAAGCAACCTTCTTGTTGTCATACCGTCCCCAGCTAACGCACTTGCAGCTCCAGCAGCAGACACGGCTGAGGGTTTCCCTGATTTTGTTGTTGCTGGTGCAGCAACAATAGCTGTGTTTAAATCGTCTTTAAATGAACAGAAGAAATGCAACTAACAAAAAACCAACCTAAATACGTATACCAAAACAGACATGAAAAGATACAGCATAAGAACATTTTCCAAACTTACGTTGAGTATTATTTTGTTTAGTTATTATTGTTACTAACCGAACAATATAGACAGATAAGTTCACAAACCTGTATGAGTAAGATGATCCGATTGGTCATTAGCAAGGTTGTAAAAATCGCTTGGCGCTAGCTAGGCGGTTGGGTAACGCCAAGAGATTAATCAGTTTGTCGGGGATAAATCAAGGATTAATCGGATTGGATTTTTTATGTATAAAATTATAAAATTTTGAAAGTATATGCCCGATTAGGCCGATTTATCCGATTTTTATCCGATTTTTTCCGATATGGCCGATTTATATTCGAAACCGAGTTGGCCGATTTATCTCTTTTTTTTGGATTTGACCGATTTATCCATGATATATCCCTGATTAATCCGTTTTTGATAGATTTTGACCAAACCGATTAATAAGGCTGATTAGTGAAAATCGTGGCGGTTAATCCCCGCCAAGCGATTTATCCCCGATTAATCGGCCGCCAAGGCCGATTTTTACAACACTGGTTTTAATACATGTTTAATGATATTGTTTTTCAATGAATGATTATAAAAATATAGTAAAGTTTGAAAAAAAAGGTACCAGGAAGATTTACTTTATCATTGTCTCATTATTTGTATGGCCTTTTTGTTAACAAAACAACCTATACTTCCCTGAGAATTGCTAGAACCATAAAGAAACTTCCACAAAAACTTTTACAAAATGAGTTGTCATGTAATTATTGGCATACTCAAATTCACTTTTGATTTCTCTTTCATGCATGCATCCACAAATTAGATGACACATCATTTTGTAAAAGTTATTATAAAATTTTCTTTGTGAATCTAGCATTTCTCATACTTCCCTTCCCTTTCTTTATGTTTCACTTCCCTCCTCTCTTACTTTTTTTCTTGAGAACACACAATATTTGTAATTACTCTCCATCCCTTTCACTTTCCTTTCAAAACAAATCTTGAGAACAGAGTGTTAGTGTATACAGATAAGAACATCCATTAAACCCATTACAAAAATCTGCCAAGTGGTACTTTGCAAGTTTGCAATGCATGAACTCTGAAATGTGAATTTAATTCTCTATTGTACGTATGTCATATGTACCGATCGAAGATGCCCTTAGTTGGATTAGTTGATATATACATGACATAAGTGACACATCAGGAAATCATTTTACGTCTAAAGTTGCATTGTTTTCGTATAAATTTTTTTTTAGCTTTTTAAGAGGAGTATAGATAACCTCACCTTCTTTATTTAAAGATATACCCGTACATGCATATCTATCAAAATGGAAGAAGGTTGTTACCAGACATTCCAATTTGAACACATAAATCTTACTAGTGGGCAACTATAGTTTTCTTTTGTCTTTGTATTAGAATAAAAGTTAGAAACTTTTTCAAGAATAGTCCCTATCGTTTGCACTGAACATCAACTTTAGTCCCTATCTCAAAATAACTGCACCAGTCGTCCCTATCGTTTACAACTTGGATCAAAAATCGTCCCTATCTTGGATGGGAGTTAATTTTGCTCGTTAAGTGGTATGAGAGGAGGGATAATTAGGTCCTTTACATACTATCCCTTGAATTTATATCACCAGACTCAATCCCTTACACACACGATCACACAACACACACACACACTACCTTTTCCAGTAGTCTAGTTTTAAAACCCTAAAATCAAAATCAAGATATGGTTTTCTGCTCATGTGGTCGTGTTGCTACAATCAAGACTTCTTGGACAGATCGTCATCTAGGTCGTCGTTTCTATGCTTGCGAATTCCAAGGACCAGCATGTTGGTGGATTGATTGGGTTGATCCACCCATGTGTCCCCGCTTTGTTCAAATCATACCTGGGTTGCTTAGGGCTAGAAATAGGCATGAAGATTCCATCAAAGAACTTAGTAATGAAGTTTGTTTGCTAAAAAAATACTTGTTGATTAGTTGGCTAGGGTTTGGATTAGTTTTATTTTTTTCCAGATCGGCCTAAGAAAAATGTAAAGGCTAATCTGATAATGTAAGATGGATTTTAGGGTTATGAATGAAAAATCTTTTCCATCTCTTCTAGAAGTTTATGTTTTGTCTTGTTCATTTACTAAGTTCAGTAAGTTTTGCAAACTCATTTACTAAGTGTTGTTTGTTTTGCAGAGAAGTAGTTGAGGGGTTGAGGGTATTGAATGGTTATGAGTTAATTCCCAACCCCCCTCATCTACTGGCTTATAAATACCAACGCCACACACATCACTTATCCATCACCCTTTCTCTCTATCTAACCCTATCTGATATCAAAAACATGTCAAAAAAAGTTATGACTGAGTTGAGTGACTCTAGTAGTGGGGCTGTCTTTTATCCAAGTGGAGATGTTGAGTGGACAAATGCTGAAAAGGGTTGTGAAGGATCATCAAAGCTAAGAGCACTTCCTCCTATTGGATCGACCTCAAGGCCTAGGACTGCTGTTACCAAGACTGTTTTGAAAAGTTTAGGAATGGTAATATTCCATATGAAGTGCTAAAATGGTATAGGTATGTTGATGAGGCTGAGTATCATGGTGATAAAGATTACTGGGATACATGAGATGAGGATTCTGGTAGTCCTTTTGCTGATTCCTTTTCTAAGGATACTGATGATGTTGATGATGAAAGCTCTAAGACTCTTGAGTTTTATAAAGACACTCTTAAAGGCAAAGCAGTCACCCAGAAGAAGAATGGTCCTGATGTCACCTATGTTGCCAGAAACATCATGAAAATCCCAACTCCTATCTACAATGCTGTCTTAAGACTTACCAACAACACAACTTGGGAGCAGATTATGACTAAGATGGGAAAGAGGGCTGCTGGTAACAAGGGGAAGGGGAAGGTTGTGGTTTAAAGCTTGTGGTCTTGATGGTTGGATGTAGTCTTGATGGTTCTTAGTTTTTTCATGTATTGTCTTATTTTCATCTACTTTCTTGTTATGTAACGCTTGAACATCTAATTGACCACAGATGATGTTGTGGTCAATTAATTTTTGTAATGGAATGGAGTTCAAGTTTAATATGTTATTTGTTTACATCATGGCAATAATCCATTGAAAAAACACAACAAGTTAACAAAAGCACTAAATAATTGAAGCATAAATGAAACATGTTCAGATAACAAACATGGTTCAGATGACTAAAGTACTAGAACATAAATGAAACTTTGTTCATATTACAAACATGGCATAAAAAACATGGCATCAGTTCTTGTTGGACCTTGTAGCCTGTTTCTTCTTTGCAGGTGCACTTGATCCTATTGCATCAGATGGTCTTTTCTTTTGGAACGAACTTGTTCCTGTTACAGGTGCACTTGATCTTGATCTTGTTGCAGCGGATGCCCTATTCCTTTGGGATGAACTTGATCCTGTTGCAGTATTTGGGTCCTTTTGCCCTTTGCATGACCTTTTGTTGTGGCCTTGATTTCCACATTTTAAACATGTAACTGTCTTATAGACCCTGACAACCTTCCATCCTTCACCATTTGAGCCTTCTCATCCCTTTTTTCTCCTATTTTTCCTTGGCCTACCAACTGGAGTATTATGCTTTGGTAGGGTGAGTGTTGTAGGAATTTGTGACTTCTACCACATAACCTTACCATTCAAACAACCTAGAGTGTAACTGTATGTCTTTTCCCAAGTAGCTAACCAATAACACTAATCCACCCATTCTTTTTGGATATTCACATGATGTCCATTAAGTGACATGTTGAAGCTGGCTGCTATAGCATGTGCACAAGGGATCCCTGTTAACTCCCACTTCCTACAACTACATACCTTTTTAACTACATTAACCACACACTAAGTACCATATTTTCTCTTAACCTCATACTCTTCACCCCCATTGTACCCAACTGTGTACCTATTTTCCCTTTCAATGGCTATACTCAATAACTTAGTTGTAGGAGGGGTAAGTGGTCCTTCTGACTTTTTAATCACAGCTAAAACATTGACCATCCTTCTCATTAAGTACTCCTTAATGTATTCTAAGGCTGTGATTATTGGTGCATCCCTAGCATCTAAAATCTTACCATTGAAACACTCATACAGATTGTTCAACAAGATGTCTGATCTAGCTCTACCTGTTATCATTATAATGGGGAGTAATAAGCGTCTGTTTAACTACAAATTAAGCTAATAGTAGATTAAACAAAATGGTATTTTACCTGAGAAATGTGATCGAGCCCAATTGTGAGCTGGTATTTTAGCCAACCATTCAAAAGCTTCTTTGTTAAACTCTTTCAAAGCTTCCATGGCCTTATCAAAATATGGAACAGTTGTTGTAGAAGCACATCTCCACAATAGCTCTTTATAAGCTAGTCCACTCCACTATTTTTTCATGTTTTCATGGATATGCCTAAGGCAATATCTATGCTCTGCACAAGGAAAAACATTTGCTATAGAAATAGATAAACCCTATAGAAAAAGACAAAGTTTTAGTGATTTAAAATGTTAGAGACCAAGTATGGAACAAAAAGTCAAATGTAGGAAAAAGACAAATTACCTTTTGTCTATCACTGATAAAGGTGAAATTTGATTCCTTTATCAACCCAAGATCATCACCTAGGCATTCTAAAAACCATGCCATAGAACATGTTATTTCTTTCTCAACAATGCTATATGTAAGTGGATTAATGCCATTGTTTGCATTTAACCCAATAGCAGTGAGTAGTTGCCCTGGATATGGTCCCTTCATAAATGCACCATCTAATCCCAACAACTCTCTACCACAAGATCTGAAACCTTTCTTTAAGGGGCCTAAACAAACATAGATCCTCTTGAAAATTCTTGTATTATCATCAGTAGTCGCATCTCTTTCAACTTCAATCCTTACTGTGGTATCTGGATTAGCCCTTCTTAATTCTAGACAGTAATCTCTCAACATGGTATATTGGTGCTTATAATCTCCTTTGATTTGATTAGCAGCTGTTGTTTTAGCTCTACCTGCCTTTTGAATAGACACACCTAGCTCAAACTTCTTTTGCAACTCATCTTGGAGAGCTCTTAAGGGTATATGTGGGTTTTTCTCAACTTGGTCAATGATGCCTTTACTCAAAAACTTAGAAGTACAAGCACTGACTTTCCTTGTTTGCAAGCAGTTATGTACATTATTATATGTCCTGACTTCCCATGATTCAGAGTTTTTAACCTTAGTAACCTGCAAAGCCCATGGACATTCATCTGGTGCAAGTTGTTTGGGCCTTCCTCTACCACCTGTTTTGGCCCCTTTCTTATTAGACCCTACTTGCTCACTTGCCCCCATATCTGTTATACATTTAGCCCTTTTCTTATTAGGCCCAACATCTTCACTGTTACTAGCCCTTCATCATCTAGTAAAAACACAGGGTTTTTTCCACTACACTTTGCTCTAATTCTCTGTTTATCATTCTTTGCCAACCATAGATTCCTTCTAGTTTCAATAGAATGAAGTCTCACTCTTTCTTTGACTGCAGCTGCACTTGACAAAGTTTGGCCAACATATAAAAATTGCTTGAAGACAATGTTATGTTCACTTTCATTTGCTTTTTTATCTCTCTAAGCTTCTTTCTCCTAATATGCTCAATCCCATCATCCACTGAATCTGTTCCACTATCAAATTGGTCATTATCAATTGCATTTACCTCACTTGGATCTAAATCAGGAACAACTTCTATCTCCTTTTCATGCCTAACCCACTCTACATCTACATCTATCTTAAAGTGATAATCAACCATGTCTACATTCACCTCTTCTAAAAATGTATCTTCATCTACAATGTAATCATCATCATCCTCAGAATCAGTATCATCATCCTTTGTACTATTGTCCTCCTCATCCCCAAACAATGTTTGCCCTTCAAAAATTTTTTATGTTGGTTCATTATTGACCACCCTATCCCTTTCTTGTTCATTCACAACCCTATCCCTTTCTGGTTCATTCACCACCCTATCCATATCTTGTTCACTATTGTCCTCAAATGGATCAAATTCATAGTTCATGTTTAACAACTCTACATATATGGTTTCTAAATTCTCATGGTCAGTAGGCATAGGCTGACCGGTGGAGGGTGGGGGAGTTGAGGTATAATGCTGATTAGTGGAGGGTGTGGGAGTTGAGGTAGAATGTTGTTGGGTGGAGGGTGTAGGAGTTGAGGTAGAAGGCTGTTGGGTGGAGGGTGTAGGAGTTGAGGTAGAAGGCAGTTGGGTGGAGGGTGTAGGAGTTGAGGTAGAAGGCTCTTTGGTGGGGTATTTTAAATACAAAACATTCTTAGGGATCAAACTATGGTTTATCTCCTCAATAACAAGACTGCTAGAAGGAGGGGGCAAGCATATGTGTCTACCATAGTCTCTAGGTGTTCACAATCTACAATATTAGTTTGTTGTTAGGGATATACTTAGCTAACCCAATAACATCTTGATCATTACCTAAATCTCTCAATCCCACATCAAGGTCAGTCCCATGAATCATATAATGATAGTATATAGGTTCCTGTTTCACATATCCTAATTCCCACATTACAGCATTCAACTCATGAACTAAAAACCTATCTATATCAACCCATTCGACATAACTAACTAACCCATTTACATATCTCCTTCTATTATTAACAGAGATGATCTTAGCAGCATGATGTGTTTTTAGGGAAAACAGAGCATGATCCTTTTCCGCAAAATGCAGTCGACAAAAACAATTAAATATGCACAATTACTTCAATTACATTATGATTAAAGTAATTTGTACATAAACCCTAAAAAAGCTGTAAAATTAAAAAAGAAATTGGTCTGATTGATTAATTGGTCTTACCGTATTCAATAGGCATTTTGTAAGGTCCAAATGCCTCTATAATCTTCCAACCAGTACCATCCATTTTTGGGGAAAAAACCAAAGTGAATGAGTCGGGGATTTTTTAAGTAGGTGTTTAAGTTTAATGGAGGGAATGGAGTTTGAGAAATCGTGTGTGCGATCGTGTGTGTGATCGTGTGTGTGAAAAAGAAGTATTGGGCTTATAAATGCATGGGATAGTATGTAAGGACCAAATTACCCCTCCCTCATACCAGTTAACGAGCAAAACTAACTCCCATCCAAGATAGGGACGATTTTTGATCCAAGTTGTAAATGATAAGGACGACTAGTGCAGTTATTTTGAGATATGGACTAAACTTGATGTTTAGTGCAAACGATAGGGACTATTCTTGAAAAAAAAATTCATAGTTACAACAAACATTTTTATCATAGAAGGTTAACAAATTGATACAAGATTTTACATATATTTTTTGGTAAAATTAGTTGTAAGTTGTTAACTATAAACTGTTAGCTGTAAGCTGTTTATTAAAAAGCTCTATTTTTAATAGAAGTGTTTGGTATATTAGTTGTTAACTGTAAAAATTAAAATGTAAAATGACTTAAAAGGATACTAGCAGGGTACCCGCGCGTTGCGGCGGCGGGTATCTTGTAACATAATTTTTAGCGAGGTTAATTTACTTTTATGTTTTTCTTACACCGACATATCAAAACCCGACAATTTGAGTTTTGGGTAACTGGCTAGCTGAACCCATGGTGACTCTGGTTTCCCGGTTGAATCATTGACACAATTCGGGTTTTAATACTATAAGCACTATTAACCAACTGGCTTAGCTCAGTTGACCACTAAGGCTCCACTAAGTGGTTTCCTTGGGGGAGGATTCCTGGAGGTCTTGGGATCAAGACCTGCCAAGGGCCTTTCAGGTGAAGCGGATAAGGAGTCTAACATAACTAGGCGAGGGTTCGAAGAAGACATTCTTCCGCTTGGATGTCATTGCACGACTCGACTCACGAACCACTAACATTTGTCGTTCTAAAAAAAATACTATATGCACTATTATTTTAGGTAGACAACATATATACATTTGTGTAGACTAATGCTTTTAGTTGTTGTATAATGTGAATATATCTTTATACTTTTAAATATAGGGGTGTTTTAATTATATATTAAGTAGTATTAATTATTTAGGTTTGTTTTGATTGTACACAATGCATTAAAAGATGTAAGTTGAAAATTCAAGTATTCTGAAAATAACATGCCAATATGCTTTATAAGGGAGTATGATATTTAAATAAATTATAATATGGTTGGAGGGTATATCAGTAATCTACAGCTTTAACAGCTCTTGACAATTTAAAAAGTTGTATCAGACAGTTTTTTATTTAATAGCTACTTGGTGAAAATAAAAAACTAACAGCTCTTAAAAATCGTTTTACCAAACAAATCTATTAGATTTTTTTTTAACAAAAAAACTAACAGCTTAAAAAAAGCTTTAAAAAAGCTCTTGCCAAACATAGCCATTATATACGATCGACTTTATTGTATGCAAAAAATGATTACAACCTCATCTATTTCTTTAACTTGTTTGCCTTAACGATAACAATTCATAAATCACACCTCACCACTAAACGACTTAGCATGTTGCTCGCTACTTTTAATTCTCGACTAATAAGGAACCACAATGATTTTATTGTTGGTTCTACCCTGCCTTTTGCTTGTCTTCATTTTCTCATCTTGTTGAGAAGTATTGCAATTGGTTCGGATATAGAATGTCGTAGTATTATATTATGCACACGTAGATGAAATAGCTTGAATGCTTGATCTATGCATCCTATCTTGTTATAAAAATTATTTACAACCCTTCTTAACGTGAATTGTTAGCTTCATCCCTCATATTTTCAAATATTATCAGGAAAAATTATCAAAAGAGTTCAAAAAACATGAGCAATTCTCATTTTAGCCTCAAAAACATGTTTTTCTTATTTAGGTTCAGGGTAACTTATAAAAACAGGGTAATAAGCGTCAGATTTTGAGAAGTGTCCCAAAAAGTAGACAACTCTGACATATTGCCCCAAAAAATAAGACAACAGATGACACATGACGCATTCTGCACCCATTGCCCTAGTTGCCCTAAAAAATTATACCTTTTTGGGACTGACAATGTTTTTAGTCCCATCTTAGGATTTGGTAATTGGCAATGGACCTTTTTGGTAATTAGCCCATATTACAATTACTTTCAAAACTCAACCATGAATGTTGTATTACTTTTCTTGCACCAAAGTACATGTATTATCTTGATATAAGGGTATTATCTTGATATAAGGGGTGTTTGAGATTGCTTATTAAAAATATATTATTTGTTTTAAAAATGAATAATTAGATAATCAATAATTAGAAAACATGATTTTGAGAAATAGTGTTTAAATTCAATTATGTTGTTTGAAATCACAATAGTCAGATGATCAAAAAAATTTAGTGCTTTACAAATTAAATTATTTCTTTAGTTAATAAGTAACATAAATAAAATAGACATTCAGATATTTTTTAATTAATAAAGTTTACAATATTAATATGCAAAATAGACATTTATGTCAATTGACCCACCTTACTTATGAAAACTCAATTTTTTATACAGCATCTCCTCACTTGCTTTTTTAAAACTCTATTTTGTATGATTTAAACGTAAATAAATAGTTTTTTCTATTTATTATCATAACACTTATTTTAACTTATCTTCATTTTAAAATAAAATAGCTAGATAATTTAATTGCAAACGTAATCTCAAACACCCTCAAATACGGGTACGACATATGGCATGTTCTGGTCATTAAAACTCTTGATATTGTGGTCATTAAATACATAAAAATTGTTTTGCATAGCCAAATGGAAGTCTGGATTTGTTGATATTATAAGAGCACTGGGTAGAGTGATGTGATGTGATAGAAAAAAGTGGTGTTATAAAAAAGTAAGTTGTTAGTGCAAACATTACGATGTTTAGTCGATATAATCTCTTCGTGTTTTGTTGATGACAAACGAATAAATCGCAATACATTATGTAAAATGTTAAGGTACTCGTAATCACTCAAGAATACATTTGTATACTTCTCTTGGCACCTCCAAGATCGCATTCGGCATGAATCACTCAAGGTATGAATAAACATGTCATTAACCTAACTAATTGATCAAGGATTAATATTTTCTTAAAACTCACATTTAATAAACTTTATTTTAATAAACTTTATTTTTAAGAAAATGTTTTATTAAAAAGAAAATGGAAATTTGAATTTGGCATATTCCATATGCCAAAAGAATATCCTTTGAGGGTATAAATGGTATTTACCCACTAAAGGACAAAAATGCACGGACTCCTACGCGGAGGTTCCTTATTGATAAGGACCGCCACCCAAGGTTCCTTATTGATAAGGAACCGCAGGTATATAAAGCCGTTGCACTCTTTTCCTATAAATAGTGGATCATTTCCAGCTTTTCTTTCAACCATTTTTACACAATTTCTTTAAAAACATCTTTAAACTCCTTGATTAGTTAGTTTTGATTAATCTGGTTTAAGATGTGATTCTATCCTCCATCCTCTCATCCTCTTGATAGGTGTGTAAACACCCATCATTTTACCACTTAATTAAAATAATAACCAGGCCAAAACGTGTATTTTATGTCGTAAATATCGGAATTATGCGTGGTTTGTGTTTTTGTTGTGATTTAGGACGAAAATGTGAAAAGGGGAGAAAACACGGGCATTCACGGGATTTTATCGAAGAAAAAGACAAAAGACGAAGTCAAGAAATCAAGAGTGCAAAAGGAACGGAAGTCCAAGACCAATTCTGAAGATTTATCGAAGAAAAAGTCAAAAGAAGAAAGTTTACTAAAAGCCGAAGAACTCAAGTCTAATTTATTGAAGAAAATACAAGACGAGTTTAAAGAAATCCCGAGACAAAGTCGTTAAAGTCGAAGAATTAAGAAGACAAGGACTAAACGATAAATAAAGAAAGAAGAAAGAGGGGAGGAAGCTTCCACTAAGCACCTCCCTAATCCCCTATAAATAGCTTTCATTTCATTCCCATTTGTTTTGTTGGCTAAGTGTGACAATTAGTCTTACACCTTTAATTTTTGCACATTTAAATACATGTCATTTACATAATTTTCAAATTTAATTACCTTGCACCTTTTAATTCAAGTAAGTTTCTTTTTCATGTTATTGAATCTTTACTTTTCTTGTTAATCTCTTATCTTCCTTTCTTGTTAATCTTTAATCTTTATGCTTATTGTTTATGTTCATGTTATTGAGTTTTTATTAAATTGATTAAGTGGGTTTTGATTATTTTGATTGTTATTGTTAGTGTTATTGATTTGGTTTGATTGGTATTCATTAGTTGATCATTTTTTGTTAGTCTTGTTTAATCTCTTGGTTGATTTTGATTAGTTTTAATTAGATCCGTAGCTTTTTCCTTTCCCATGTTCTTCGCTACTGTTTATTTCCAGGTTATTCCGAACCAATCACAATTATTCCGGATGAAGGCTGTTTGTTGATTATTCCGGATCAAGGTTTTGTTGAGAATATTTCGAACCAGTGGAATATTCCGGATCAGTGGATATTCCGAATAAAGCTGATATTCCGGATCAAGCTTATATTCCGAGTGAAGGATTTATTCCGGATAAGTGATATATTCAGGATGAACCATTATTCCGAGTGAAGCATATATTTCGAATAAAGGCTTTAGTCTTCAATATTCCGGATCAGCAACATATTCCGAATCAAACTTATATTCCGAATCAAGGGTTCAGACAAATATTCCGGATCAGTGGATATTTCGAACCAAGCTTTTATTCCGGATAAAGGGTGTTCATTCGGAATAGTAAATATTCCGAATCAAGGTTGTTTATTCGGAATAATCAATTATTCCGGATAAAGCTTTTATTTCGGATGAAGGTTCTCTTTTGGATATTCCGAATGAAGGTTCTGTTTAGTTATTCCGGATAAGTGTTTTGTCTTGATTATTCCGAGCGAAGAAGAATTATTCCGGGTGAAGGTGACATTCCGAACGAGTAATTATTCCGAGTGAGGTATTTTTAGTTTATTTTAAGTTTATGTTTTTAAATTGTTAAGCTTTACTTTTCCCGCCTTTTTACTTAGTTGCACTTTAAGTTTACTTGCCTTAGTTTATTTTAAGCCTTGCCTTAGTTTAAGTTTTAGTTGCGTTTTAAGTTTGCCTTTAGGATAGTTTTAAGTTTGCGTTATTTACTTTAAGTGCCTTTTAATTTCTCGTCTCGCTTTTAATTTCTCGTCAATTATTATTAATTAGGTTTAGATTTAATTTCCTGCTATTTTCTTTATAGTTTTGCATTTTAATTTTACTACAACGACACAACTATTGTTTCACCAAAAGACAGTTGAGTCGCACATTGAACCAGTAATCAATTCGATTAGACATACGACAAAGAACTTAATTTTTAACTGAGTAAAATCGAGTTATCACCTCTCAAGTGCAAAGAGAAGAACACTTTCATTACCATGAAGTCTTTGGTTCATAACATGATGAAGATCTCTCCTTCTAGATCAAGTCATTGTTTTCCTACTATGTATATGTAGAAGATCCAAGTGTTGGGTTCACTTGGATGTGTTTGTAAGGGTAGAAGATCCAAGTGATGGGTATCCTTAGGTTAGGTGTTAGATGTGTATATCCAAGTTTGTTAATACTTGGATATAGTGTTAGAGTCATAGTTCTAAGTGTTGTGTGCATAGATCTATATGGTTTATGTGTTTAGGCCATAAAATACAAGGTTTGTTATGTTGGGCCATAAAACATAACTTGTTTGAAGATTAGTTTAGATGGGTGTAGATTGGTCCTAGCTAAGATTAGGACTCGACATCTAGCCCTGTGTCGAAATGGTGAAGTAGGCGACGTGTGTAGATTGGTCCTACCTAAGATTAGGACTCGACTTTTAGCTTAGAGTCGGAAATTGGATAAGCGACATTGTGTATGGTTTCTCCCTTTTTTCTCCTATTTTTCCTTGGCCTACCAACTGGAGTATTATGCTTTGGTAGGGTGAGTGTTGTAGGAATTTGTGAACTCTACCACATAACCTTACCATTCAAACAACCTAGAGTGTAACTGTATGTCTTTTCCCAAGTAGCTAACCAATAACACTTATCCACCCATTCTTTTTGGATATTCACATGATGTCCATTAAGTGACATGTTGAAGCTGGCTGCTATAGCATGTGCACAAGGGATCCCTGTTAACTCCCACTTCCTACAACTACATACCTTTTTAACTACATTAACCACACACTAAGTACCATATTTTCTCTTAACCTCATACTCTTCACCCCCATTGTACCCAACTGTGTACCTATTTTCCCTTTCAATGGCTATACTCAATAACTTAGTTGTAGGAGGGGTAAGTGGTCCTTCTGACTTTTTAATCACAGCTAAAACATTGACCATCCTTCTCATTAAGTACTCCTTAATGTATTCTAAGGCTGTGATTATTGGTGCATCCCTAGCATCTAAAATCTTACCATTGAAACACTCATACAGATTGTTCAACAAGATGTCTGATCTAGCTCTACCTGTTATCATTATAATGGGGAGTAATAAGTGTCTGTTTAACTACAAATTAAGCTAATAGTAGATTAAACAAAATGGTATTTTACCTGAGAAATGTGATCGAGCCCAATTGTGAGCTGGTATTTTAGCCAACCATTCAAAAGCTTCTTTGTTAAACTCTTTCAAAGCTTCCATGGCCTTATCAAAATATGGAACAGTTGTTGTAGAAGCACATCTCCACAATAGCTCTTTATAAGCTAGTCCACTCCACTGTTTTTTCATGTTTTCATGGATATGCCTAAGGCAATATCTATGCTCTACACAAGGAAAAACATTTGCTATAGAAATAGATAAACCCTATAGAAAAAGACAAAGTTTTAGTGATTTAAAATGTTAGAGACCAAGTATGGAACAAAAAGTCAAATGTAGGAAAAAGACAAATTACCTTTTGTCTATCACTGATAAAGGTGAAATTTGATTCCTTTATCAACCCAAGATCATCACCTAGGCATTCTAAAAACCATGCCATAGAACATGTTGTTTCTTTCTCAACAATGCCATATGTAAGTGGATTAATGCCATTGTTTGCATTTAACCCAATAGCAGTGAGTAGTTGCCCTGGATATGGTCCCTTCATAAATGCACCATCTAATCCCAACAACTCTCTACCACAAGATCTGAAACCTTTCTTTAAGGGGCCTAAACAAACATAGATCCTCTTGAAAATTCTTGTATTATCATCAGTAGTCGCATCTCTTTCAACTTCAATCCTTACTGTGGTATCTGGATTAGCCCTTCTTAATTCTAGACAGTAATCTCTCAACATGGTATATTGGTGCTTATAATCTCCTTTGATTTGATTAGCAGCTGTTGTTTTAGCTCTACCTGCCTTTTGAATAGACACACCTAGCTCAAACTTCTTTTGCAACTCATCTTGGAGAGCTCTTAAGGGTATATGTGGGTTTTTCTCAACTTGGTCAATGATGCCTTTACTCAAAAACTTAGAAGTACAAGCACTGACTTTCCTTGTTTGCAAGCAGTTATGTACATTATTATATGTCCTGACTTCCCATGATTCAGAGTTTTTAACCTTAGTAACCTGCAAAGCCCATGGACATTCATCTGGTGCAAGTTGTTTGGGCCTTCCTCTACCACCTGTTTTGGCCCCTTTCTTATTAGACCCTACTTGCTCACTTGCCCCCATATCTGTTATACATTTAGCCCTTTTCTTATTAGGCCCAACATCTTCACTGTTACTAGCCCTTCATCATCTAGTAAAAACACAGGGTTTTTTCCACTACACTTTGCTCTAATTCTCTGTTTATCATTCTTTGCCAACCATAGATTCCTTCTAGTTTCAATAGAA
The DNA here is from genome assembly GCA_025667525.1 of Glebionis coronaria. Lineage (NCBI taxonomy): Eukaryota > Viridiplantae > Streptophyta > Magnoliopsida > Asterales > Asteraceae > Glebionis > Glebionis coronaria. Next base: position 72,769 of record JANFOE010001202.1, on the reverse strand, counting down.
TGAAGTCTCACTCTTTCTTTGACTGCAGCTGCACTTGACAAAGTTTGGCCAACATAGAAAAATTGCTTGAAGACAATGTTATGTTCACTTTCATTTGCTTTTTTATCTCTCTAAGCTTCTTTCTCCTAATATGCTCAATCCCATCATCCTCTGAATCTGTTCCACTATCAAATTGGTCATTATCAATTGCATTTACCTCACTTGGATCTAAATCAGGAACAACTTCTATCTCCTTTTCATGCCTAACCCACTCTACATCTACATCTATCTTAAAGTGATAATCAACCATGTCTACATTCACCTCTTCTAAAAATGTATCTTCATCTACAATGTAATCATCATCATCCTCAGAATCAGTATCATCATCCTTTGTACTATTGTCCTCCTCATCCCCAAACAATGTTTGCCCTTCAAAAATTTTTTATGTTGGTTCATTATTGACCACCCTATCCCTTTTTTGTTCATTCACAACCCTATCCCTTTCTGGTTCATTCACCACCCTATCCATATCTTGTTCACTATTGTCCTCAAATGAATCAAATTCATAGTTCATGTTTAACAACTCTACATATATGGTTTCCAAAGTCTCATGGTCAGTAGGCATAGGCTGACCGGTGGAGGGTGTGGGAGTTGAGGTATAATGTTGATTAGTGGAGGGTGTGGGAGTTGAGGTAGAATGTTGTTGGGTGGAGGGTGTAGGAGTTGAGGTAGAAGGCTGTTGGGTGGAGGGTGTAGGAGTTAAGGTAGAAGGCAGTTGGGTGGAGGGTGTAGGAGTTGAGGTAGAAGGCTCTTTGGTGGGGTATTTTAAATACAAAACATTCTTAGGGATCAAACTATGGTTTATCTCCTCAATAACAAGACTGCTAGAAGGAGGGGGCAAGCATATGTGTCTACCATAGTCTCTAGGTGTTCACAATCTACAATATTAGTTTGTTGTTAGGGATATACTTAGCTAACCCAATAACATCTTGATCATTACCTAAATCTCTCAATCCCACATCAAGGTCAGTCCCATGAATCATATAATGATAGTATATAGGTTCCTGTTTCACATATCCTAATTCCCACATTACAGCATTCAACTCATGAACTAAAAACCTATCTATATCAACCCATTCGACATAACTAACTAACCCATTTACATATCTCCTTCTATTATTAACAGAGATGATCTTAGCAGCATGATGTGTTTTTAGGGAAAACAGAGCATGATCCTTTTCCGCAAAATGCAGTCGACAAAAACAATTAAATATGCATAATTACTTCAATTACATTATGATTAAAGTAATTTGTACATAAACCCTAAAAAAGCTGTAAAATTAAAAAAGAAATTGGTCTGATTGATTAATTGGTCTTAGCGTATTCAATAGGCATTTTGTAAGGTCCAAATGCCTCTATAATCTTCCAACCAGTACCATCCATTTTTGGGGAAAAAATCAAAGTGAATGAGTCGGGGATTTTTTAAGTAGGTGTTTAAGTTTAATGGAGGGAATGGAGTTTGAGAAATCGTGTGTGCGATCGTGTGTGTGATCGTGTGTGTGAAAAAGAAGTATTGGGCTTATAAATGCATGGGATAGTATGTAAGGACCAAATTACCCCTCCCTCATACCAGTTAACGAGCAAAACTAACTCCCATCCAAGATAGGGACGATTTTTGATCCAATTTGTAAATGATAAGGACGACTAGTGCAGTTATTTTGAGATATGGACTAAACTTGATGTTTAGTGCAAACGATAGGGACTATTCTTGAAAAAAAAATTCATAGTTACAACAAACATTTTTATCATAGAAGGTTAACAAATTGATACAAGATTTTACATATATTTTTTGGTAAAATTAGTTGTAAGCTGTTAACTATAAGCTGTTAACTATAAACTGTTAGTTGTAAGCTGTTTATTAAAAAGCTCTATTTTTAATAGAAGTGTTTGGTATATTAGTTGTTAACTGTAAAAATTAAAATGTAAAATGACTTAAAAGGATACTAGCAGGGTACCCGCGCGTTGCGGCGGCGGGTATCTTGTAACATAATTTTTATCGAGGTTAATTTACTTTTATGTTTTTCTTACACCGACATATCAAAACCCGACAATTTGAGTTTTGGGTAACTGGCTAGCCGAACCCATGGTGACTCTGGTTTCCCGGTTGAATCATTGACACAATTCGGGTTTTAATACTATAAGCACTATTAACCAACTGGCTTAGCTCAGTTGACCACTAAGGCTCCACTAAGTGGTTTCCTTGGGGGAGGATTCCTGGAGGTCTTGGGATCAAGACCTGCCAAGGGCCTTTCAGGTGAAGCGGATAAGGAGTCTAACATAACTAGGCGAGGGTTCGAAGAAGACATTCTTCCGCTTGGATGTCATTGCACGACTCGACTCACGAACCACTAACATTTGTCGTTCTAAAAAAAATACTATATGCACTATTATTTTAGGTAGACAGCATATATACATTTGTGTAGACTAATGCTTTTAGTTGTTGTATAATGTGAATATATCTTTATACTTTTAAATATAGGGGTGTTTTAATTATATATTAAGTAGTATTAATTATTTAGGTTTGTTTTGATTGTACACAATGCATTAAAAGATGTAAGTTGAAAATTCAAGTATTCTAAAAATAACATGCCAATATGCTTTATAAGGGAGTATGATATTTAAATAAATTATAATATGGTTGGAGGGTATATCAGTAATCTACAGCTTTAACAGCTCTTGACAATTTAAAAAGTTGTATCAGACAGTTTTTTATTTAATAGCTACTTGGTGAAAATAAAAAACTAACAGCTCTTAAAAATCGTTTTACCAAACAGATCTATTAGATTTTTTTTAACAAAAAAACTAACAGCTTAAAAAAAAGCTTTAAAAAAGCTCTTGCCAAACATAGCCATTATATACGATCGACTTTATTGTATGCAAAAAATGATTACAACCTCATCTATTTCTTTAACTTGTTTGCCTTAACGATAACAATTCATAAATCACACCTCACCACTAAACGACTTAGCATGTTGCTCGCTACTTTTAATTCTCGACTAATAAGGAACCACAATGATTTTATTGTTGGTTCTACCCTGCCTTTTGCTTGTCTTCATTTTCTCATCTTGTTGAGAAGTATTGCAATTGGTTCGGATATAGAATGTCGTAGTATTATATTATGCACACGTAGATGAAATAGCTTGAATGCTTGATCTATGCATCCTATCTTGTTATAAAAATTATTTACAACCCTTCTTAACGTGAATTGTTAGCTTCATCCCTCATATTTTCAAATATTATCAGGAAAAATTATCAAAAGAGTTCAAAAAACATGAGCAATTCTCATTTTAGCCTCAAAAACATGTTTTTCTTATTTAGGTTCAGGGTAACTTATAAAAACAGGGTAATAAGCGTCAGATTTTGAGAAGTGTCCCAAAAAGTAGACAACTCTGACAGATTGCCCCAAAAAATAAGACAACAGATGACACATGACGCATTCTGCACCCATTGCCCTAGTTGCCCTAAAAAATTATACCCTTTTGGGACTGACAATGTTTTTAGTCCCATCTCAGGATTTGGTAATTGGCAATGGACCTTTTTGGTAATTAGCCCATATTACAATTACTTTCAAAACTCAACCATGAATGTTGTATTACTTTTCTTGCACCAAAGTACATGTATTATCTTGATATAAGGGTATTATCTTGATATAAGGGGTGTTTGAGATTGCTTATTAAAAATATATTATTTGTTTTAAAAATGAATAATTAGATAATCAATAATTAGAAAACATGATATTGAGAAATAGTGTTTAAATTTAATTATGTTATTTGAAATCACAATAGTCAGATGATCAAAAAAATTTAGTGCTTTACAAATTAAATTATTTCTTTAGTTAATAAGTAACATAAATAAAATAGACATTCAGATATTTTTTAATTAATAAAGTTTACAATATTAATATGCAAAATAGACATTTATGTCAATTGACCCACCTTACTTATGAAAACTCAATTTTTTATACAGCATCTCCTCACTTGCTTTTTTAAAACTCTATTTTGTAAGATTTAAACGTAAATAAATAGTTTTTTCTATTTATTATCATAACACTTATTTTAACTTATCTTCATTTTAAAATAAAATAGCTAGATAATTTAATTGCAAACGTAATCTCAAACACCCTCAAATACGGGTACGACATATGGCATGTTCTGGTCATTAAAACTCTTGATATTTGGTCATTAAATACATAAAAATTGTTTTGCATAGCCAAATGGAAGTCTGGATTTGTTGATATTATAAGAGCACTGGGTAGAGTGATGTGATGTGATAGAAAAAAGTGGTGTTATAAAAAAGTAAGTTGTTAGTGCAAACATTACGATGTTTAGTCGATATAATCTCTTCGTGTTTTGTTGATGACAAACGAATAAATCGCAATACATTATGTAAAATGTTAAGGTACTCGTAATCACTCAAGAATACATTTGTATACTTCTCTTGGCACCTCCAAGATCGCATTCGGCATGAATCACTCAAGGTATGAATAAACATGTCATTAACCTAACTAATTGATCAAGGATTAATATTTTCTTAAAACTCACATTTAATAAACTTTATTTTAATAAACTTTATTTTTAAGAAAATGTTTTATTAAAAAGAAAATGGAAATTTGAATTTGGCATATTCCATATGCCAAAAGAATATCCTTTGAGGGTATAAATGGTATTTACCCACTAAAGGACAAAAATGCACGGACTCCTACGCGGAGGTTCCTTATTGATAAGGACCGCCACCCAAGGTTCCTTATTGATAAGGAACCGCTGGTATATAGAGCCGTTGCACTCTTTTCCTATAAATAGTGGATAATTTCCAGCTTTTCTTTCAACCCTTTTTACACAATTTCTTTAAAAACATCTTTAAACTCCTTGATTAGTTAGTTTTGATTAATCTGGTTTAAGATGTGATTCTATCCTCCATCCTCTCATCCTCTTGATAGGTGTGTAAACACCCATCCTTTTACCACTTAATTAAAATAATAACCAGGCCAAAACGTGTATTTTATGTCGTAAATATCGGAATTATGTGTGGTTTGTGTTTTTGTTGTGATTTAGGACGAAAATGTGAAAAGGGGAGAAAACACGGGCATTCACGGGATTTTATCGAAGAAAAAAGACAAAAGACGAAGTCAAGAAATCAAGAGTGCAAAAGGAACGGAAGTCCAAGACCAATTCTGAAGATTTATCGAAGAAAAAGTCAAAAGAAGAAAGTTTACTAAAAGCCGAAGAACTCAAGTCTAATTTATTGAAGAAAATACAAGACGAGTTTAAAGAAATCCCGAGACAAAGTCGTTAAAGTCGAAGAATTAAGAAGACAAGGACTAAACGATAAATAAAGAAAGAAGAAAGAGGGGAGGAAGCTTCCACTAAGCACCTCCCTAATCCCCTATAAATAGCTTTCATTTCATTCCCATTTGTTTTGTTGGCTAAGTGTGACAATTAGTCTTCCACCTTTAATTTTTGCACATTTAAATACATGTCATTTACTTAATTTTCAAATTTAATTACCTTGCACCTTTTAATTCAAGTAAGTTTCTTTTTCATGTTATTGAATCTTTACTTTTCTTGTTAATCTCTTATCTTCCTTTCTTGTTAATCTTTAATCTTTATGCTTATTGTTTATGTTCATGTTATTGAGTTTTTATTAAATTGATTAAGTGGGTTTTGATTATTTTGATTATTATTGTTAGTGTTATTGATTTGGTTTGATTGGTATTCATTAGTTGATCATTTTTTGTTAGTCTTGTTTAATCTCTTGGTTGATTTTGATTAGTTTTAATTAGATCCGTAGCTTTTTCCTTTCCCATGTTCTTCGCTACTGTTTATTTCCAGGTTATTCCGAACCAAGCACAATTATTCCGGATGAAGGCTGTTTGTTGATTATTCCGGATCAAGGTTTTGTTGAGAATATTTCGAACCAGTGGAATATTCCGGATCAGTGGATATTCCGAATAAAGCTGATATTCCGGATCAAGCTTATATTCCGAGTGAAGGATTTATTCCGGATAAGTGATATATTCAGGATGAACCATTATTTCGAGTGAAGCATATATTTCGAATAAAGGCTTTAGTCTTCAATATTCTGGATCAGCAACATATTCCGAATCAAACTTATATTCCGAATCAAGGGTTCAGACAAATATTCCGGATCAGTGGATATTCCGAACCAAGCTTTTATTCCGGATAAAGGGTGTTCATTCGGAATAGTAAATATTCCGAATCAAGGTTGTTTATTCGGAATAATCAATTATTCCGGATAAAGCTTTTATTTCGGATGAAGGTTCTCTTTTGGATATTCCGAATGAAGGTTCTGTTTAGTTATTCTGGATAAGTGTTTTGTCTTGATTATTCCGAACGAAGAAGAATTATTTCGGGTGAAGGTCACATTCCGAACGAGTAATTATTCCGAGTGAGGTATTTTTAGTTTATTTTAAGTTTATGTTTTTAAATTGTTAAGCTTTACTTTTCCCGCCTTTTTACTTAGTTGCACTTTAAGTTTACTTGTCTTAGTTTATTTTAAGCCTTGCCTTAGTTTAAGTTTTAGTTGCGTTTTAAGTTTGCCTTTAGGATAGTTTTAAGTTTGCGTTATTTACTTTAAGTGCCTTTTAATTTCTCGTCTCGCTTTTAATTTCTCGTCAATTATTATTAATTAGGTTTAGATTTAATTTCCTGCTATTTTCTTTATAGTTTTGCATTTTAATTTTACTACAACGACACAACTATTGTTTCACCAAAAGACAGTTGAGTCGCACATTGAACCAGTAATCAATTCGATTAGACATACGACGAAGAACTTAATTTTTAACTGAGTAAAATCGAGTTATCACCTCTCAAGTGCAAAGAGAAGAACACTTTCATTACCATGAAGTCTTTGGTTCATAACATGATGAAGATCTCTCCTTCTAGATCAAGTCATTGTTTTCCTACTATGTATATGTAGAAGATCCAAGTGTTGGGTTCACTTGGATGTGTTTGTAAGGGTAGAAGATCCAAGTGATGGGTATCCTTAGGTTAGGTGTTAGATGTGTATATCCAAGTTTGTTAATACTTGGATATAGTGTTAGAGTCATAGTTCTAAGTGTTGTGTGCATAGATCTATATGGTTTATGTGTTTAGGCCATAAAATACAAGGTTTGTTATGTTGGGCCATAAAACATAACTTGTGTGAAGATTAGTTTAGATGGGTGTAGATTGGTCCTAGCTAAGATTAGGACTCGACATCTAGCCCTGTGTCGAAATGGTGAAGTAGGCGACGTGTGTAGATTGGTCCTACCTAAGATTAGGACTCGACTTTTAGCTTAGAGTCGGAAATTGGATAAGCGACATTGTGTATGGTTTCTCCACCTTAAGGAGTTTGTTGACTAATGAAGTAACTCTCGAGTAAGGTGTACTCGAGGAGTGGAGTAGGGCGAAGAGGAGCTTCGTGACCGAACCACTATAAATCATCGTGTCGGTACTTTCCTTTACATTTATATCTTTACTCTTATTGATGCTTTTATATGTTGTTGTGTGTTGTGTGCATCTTATAATCTAAACATTTAAGTTGCGGAAAAGTTAAGGCTTAGTACGTGTGGCTTCATGTTTAGATTATGGTCAAGTGTACATCACTTAGTCTAAACATCTTAGTTGCGGAAAAGCTTATGCTTAGTACGTGTGTGCTTAGTGTTTAAACTATTGCTTGATGTACTCTTGATTTTATGTGTTTGTGTGTTTTCTTACTTGTAGTATTTACCTTTGAATCAAACACATCTCATATCTAGTCAAACTTGATCGAGAATTTGATACCAAGGATTGTTTAAGTTTAACATTCAGTAAATGGTTTGGTCCACTGTCGGTGGTTCCCTAAATGGACCGACGGTTCTTTATTGATAAAGAACCGCGGGCATAATAAAGAACCGCGCACAGTGGATAAGCCGAAATGTTTTGAAAATGAACTAGAAACTCTGCAACCCCCCCCCCCCCCTTCTAGTTTCTACAATTGGTATCAGAGCGTGGTTATTCAAGATCTTTGAAGTATATTGTGCTTTAAAGCTTGGATCGATCTTTGCTCTCGTTTTCAAAACAAACGGTTTTTAAAAACATGGAAACGATTTTTAAAAATAGAGACGATCTTTGTATCAAATTGTTCATGAAGAGTGATTACTTATGAAATGTGTTTTTTTGTTTCATTCATACAAGTTTTGGTGTTAAATAAACTTTGCATAATAGCTTGATAATAAATCTTTTCATGTTTGGAAGTATAAAAATATTTTGTGTCATAATTAACTCTAAAATACGAGTTCTATGTGTTTATAATGATTTTTTAAAGTCCTAAGCAATGTTTTGAAACCCGGGTCGACCCGGCCGGTTCAACCGGTTGAACCGGTTCCGGTCGAAAAAACGGGTCAAATTGACCCGAGTCTTATATATTAGAAACCCGGTGTGACCCGCCCGGTTTGAAGCGACCCAGGTTAACCCGGTTCGTGAGACCCGGCGGGGTTTTGAATTTTTCATTTATTTTTTATTTTTTCGTGTTATTTTCGCGATTTAATAATGTATTTGCAACGTAACTTTGTGTTTACATGTTATATATTTGTTAGGAAATGGGTTTTAGGCCAAATATGTGAAATATTTATGACTTTAATGTAAATATATTTTGTAATATTTAAAATATATAAATATATTTTTTTATTGAAAATCGGGTCGACCCAGCGGTCCAACCCGTTGAACCGGTGACCCGGTGACCCGATGGCTTGACCGGGTCGTTTCAAGACCCGGGTTTCAAAACATTGGTCCTAAGTCCTTCCAAAAAGTTATCAAATGATTTTGGTCAAAAACCCCATATTTTTCCACTGTCTTCGGTTCTCTATTTGTTCCCCGAGGTTCGTTATGAATAATTAACCGCCGTCAGTCCGACTCAGATTTTTGCAAACTTTGAAAAATCATATAAAATCAATCGTAAGTCCATAGAAGTCGTGCCACCCGCCGTTTCGAACGTAATTGAATTTCCTTTCTATTAAAAATGCTTACAAACCTTTATTCAAACTTTAAAATTTGGATGTTTTCTAAGTTCCATACTTTGTCCAAAGTATTGAGCGTCGGTTTGTCGTAAAACTTGTGTTTACTCTTTTCTATTAAGTTGGACATCTCTTGTTGATATATCTTTAAAAATTGATATATTTATAAGGTGTTGAACTTAATTAAAATTTTGAAATGAGTCGAAAACTATTTTCAAATGAAATCAAGCTATGTATACTTTGCTATATCTAACACTCAAAACAAAGACGAATGCTTTTGTGTTTTTTCTTCTTTTGTCTTTGGAAATTCTTATGTGATCATTACTATTGGTAGTAGTGTTACTTAGTTGTCTACTTATGTGTGCATTGCATATAGGATTAACATCTCTTGGTTTACAGATGTTACATAAACATCTTGTACTCCTTGGCATGTTCTTTAACACTCTTAGGTTTGAAAGCTTTGGGAGCTTGTCAAATCTATTGATGTGGGTCGTCTTACTCGATCATTGTGTTATTAGTTCAAGTAGATTAATGTCTCACCATAAAACTTGAAACACTCTTTGAAAATCTTAAATATTTTCTCTTAAAGGAGTGTTAGTGGGAATCAAGAAAGATTTCGAACATATATCAATTCATTATTCAAATTATGATTGGTATCATTATCGAATCTAATTGACATGTTTTTTAGTGTAGACATGAATGTGGATTTTTAATAATATACATCGGATCATAACTCACTCTTGTGTTGATGATGGTATATTGAATCTACTTGTTTAAATTGTTAGACTATTTTTGTTTAATAATTGCTTATAATGCACAATGGAGTCGGTCTGACAACTTGAATGTTTCATCCGAAATACTCAAGTAATTTACATTGCAATGCAATTTGTAAATGTGTCATTTCTGAAAGACCAATCAAGAGTGTTCTTTTGTTTTGTGTAAACATTGTTTATACATTTCAAAGTGATTAGCCTCAAGTACTATTAAGGTAAATAACCTTAACTAGACTTGTTTGACAAGATATGCAATGGTGCATTCTTAACCCTCATTAGGTTGTGCATTGTGTTGATGAACCTATGTGTTTGAACCTATGTGCTAATTAGGTTTTTCTTAGCCTTCTTCCTGCGTGCTAATTGAACCTATGTGTTTTTCCTTTGTGCGTGTTCTAGTTTTTATTGCTCTTAAGCATGGCTTTATGATAAGTTAGACTAGAACATTAGGATTTGTCGAATTGGAAAAATTACCTTATCCTCCAAAACAAACCCTCTGTGGGTGGTTCCTTAATTATACCATGTCTCAATATATTTATTGAACCGCATGGAGAAATAAGGAACCGCAGTCAGACACCTTTAAAAACGGGTTTTCCAAAATTTCCCAATTGTTCTATCACCCTTTGGAATCCTTGTTTCAAACCTTTGGTCACTCCCAAAATATCTTGTGCTTTCTCTTCTTAACCCAAAGCATTTTGAAATCTCTTTCACACCAAAGCAAAATGTATTTTTCACAAATGAAAGCCTTGATTATCCACTATTTTCTAAATCTCTTTCAATCCAAATTCACCAAAGAACACACCAAATTAAATCTTTTCTCCTTCTAAGGAAATTAATTTTGGAAACTCTCTTTTTCACCACTTCTCTTTTGTGTTATTACTCCATCACATGATTATATCATGCATCATGGAACATATTGTCATTGTTGTCAATATCAACATCTTGTCATGTCATATATCTATGATGAGTTGAATTACAAGATTATCACCAAGCCTTCTGCACCAAATTCTGCCACCACCTTGTCTTTCATTTTAGCATGTGGATTGCTTATTGCTAAGACATCTAATTTAAGCAAATCTTAGGGTTCTAGTTGGACTAGGATTAAAATTATGCTTAAGTTTTAGTCTTGTGTTTCATACATCTTTGTATGATCTTTATTCTCTTGTATTCCTTTTCATGTTTTTCAACATGATTTGTCAATGGGTCTTGGATCTCGTTGTTCTTGTTATCTTTCTTTTCTTCTTTATTTTCTCACTTGATTGTCAAGGAATGTTAGATTTAAATCTAATTCCTCTCCTAGTAAGATTGACAAATTAAATATTTCTTTTGAAATATTCAAGTAATATTAACTTACAAGTGCAATTGTTAAAAGTCATATCCATAGCATTGACTTTCAAGCCATTTAGCATCTTATGTTAAATTGTTTGACCAAGTGATTTTCTTTTGAGTCGATAATCATTTTTGGACACCTAATGTCCACGGTTCCTCAAATAACCTAGCAGCTCATTATAGATAATGAACCGCGGACCTATTTAACGAACTGCGGCCAGTGAGTCCCTTTGTTCATTTTTGGTCTATCTCTATCTTTGACGAGTTTTCTTGAAGATTATTTATTTTCTTCTCTTTTGAGTTTCTTCTCTTGTTTTCCTTCAAGACTTCACTATCACCTAATAAGGTATAGTATTCTTGAATTATTTTGTGAAGTTATCCTTAACTTCTTTGTTGAGTCTTTTTCGATTTATTTTAATCATGCCTCTCTAAGTTGAGTCTTTCTCTTCTATCCTTTCTAAACTAGTTCGAGTCGAGCCTCATGTCACACCCCATCATGGCGGAATATGGGGCGCGACGTATGGATATTCCTTTTACAGAAACCATGGGTAGGTTTAAGTGGGAGTTTGACCTAAAGTTTTGAGACCTAAAACTGGTACTGTTTTGGGTAAAATACGAACGGGTTAGTTATTAAACTTAACCAAGTTAAGGACTTGTTAAGGACGGGTAATGGGGTAATTAGAGCTTATTAATGAGGTAAATATGTGAGAATGGGTTAGATGTCCATCATAGGTTAATGAGCCATCTTAGTGATTGGTTCGTTTATTGATTTCATGTTTTTGGTTTGTTAGCTTGTTGCTAGTGCAAGGACGTGTGAAGGAGCTATCAGGTGAGTGTTCATAGTCCCATGTTTATTTTTGTTTTTGACTTCCAGATGGGATGGAAGAGACACTGTGTTGAGTTGTTTCTAAATTGTTGCTGTGAATGTTTTATGGTTGTGATGGACTTGTGTGTACACTTATGTGATTAACTGCTATGCGATTTTTGATATGTTATTGTGGTTTGACAAGGTAGTGGCCTTGTGGTTTGACAAGGTAGTGGCCTTGTGGTTTGACAAGGTAGTGGCCTTGTGGTTTGCCAAGGTAGTAGCCTTGGGATAGGTACATAGTGTGATCATCTATGGTACCATGGTGTTGTTTGGCAAGGTAGGAGCCTTGGATTGGTTTGGTATGATTGGTCTTGATTGATAGTTGTTAATACATAATTGTAACACATTGTCCCTATGTTCTTTTGTTGATGATTGTTATTCACAGCTTGTAACTGATTTAGCGTTGGAGTCTAAACCTATGACTCTCACCAACTTTATGTTGACGTGTTTTAGTGTCTCTTTCAAGTGAGAATGTGGTTAAGCTTGAGGATAGAAGTGGCTAGACTTGGATGCCTTAGGATTACATATAGAAGGAGATCCCCGTTCCTTCTTAGTTTACCTTTATGTTTTTTGATAAGTGATACATGTTGGCACCTATATGTTTGTTTGGTTTATGTTTATTGTTTGTCTTGGGTAAGTGGTAGGACTGTTACCTACTTACCTAGACTCCTGCATTTATTGAGATATTGTCATGACTTTTGTGTCACCATTTTATGACATTTCTTATTTCATATAGTTATCTCTATAGACACGCCATGTTGTGATGATATCCATACGTCGCGCCCCATATTCCTTCATGATGGGGTGTGACAGAATGGTATCAGAGCCAATGGTTATAGAGAATTAGGTTGCCTAGTCGCGTAGCCTAGTCTATAGCTTAAGGGTCCCTGCATATAGGCGTCATAGGAGTATGTGTGCATTTTATAATAATTGATGTGTTTGGATGTTATTTATTGCGATGTTTTGACTAGTATGAATTGAACCGTAGTATGTTCATACTTAGTCACATGTTATTTTCTTTTCGGGTTTGTGACTAGTGCGGGTTGAACCACAATCGTCCACGCTAGTCACTGTAGTATTTTGCTTAAATTGTACATTATAGTACATAATTTAGTACAAGGTAGTTTCTATCTTTTATCTAGTTATTTTACATATCTGAGGTATGTTATTTTTCTTTTGATGTTTAAGTCATGTTCCCTAAGAATCGTGTGGTGGTTCGAGTTACTAGGAGTAGGTGGATAGGAAGGATTTTAAGCTGTTTCCACTCTTACGGGCGACATGACTTATAACTGATTATGTTTTCGTTTTGGATTTAGTCTATGCTTTTTTAGTTAGACTATGGATTTCTGTATTCCAAGAGTATTACTATGTTATTTTAATAGATGGAGTTTTGGACTTTATTGTTACGTGGTTATGAGCTTATGCGAGTAGATGGATTATGTGTTATATGTTGTATTGATTCTTATAAGTGTCATCATAGGAGGGAGTGCATTGGGGGAAGGGTAATTGTATAAGTATGGTGGCCAACATAGTTATACAAGTACCACAACTTCAATGGGTTTCCAAGTATGATTGCATGAAAGAGGGTTAGTACATGCTTGTATATGATGAGATGTAGAATTTGGGTATACGTATATATATGGGTTTATGTAATGGCTGCCTATGATATGGCTATTGTTCTTTTTGTGTTATATGTTTTGGGATTATAGTTGTGGTGTGTGATTATGGGGTCACACGATATGGTTTTGGAGGTGGGCATTATGCCTTGTTGTGGCACGGTGAGATGGTGATTAGTCGTGTGGAAAAACGAGTGTATGCCGTGATTGGTTGATCCGACATGTATGGTAACGAGTATGTTTTGGGTGATTTAATAGGTATATATATGCGGATGTATATATACTACTATGTGTTAAGTTATGGTATATGGTCGTTCACTAGTTATTATAACTTGAACGTACCTTGTGTTTGTTCGTGTTTTATGGTGCTGGAGTTGATGGAGTTTCAACAACGTTTCGATTTTTTTTTGAACTGTGTCTTGTAGCGTATTCTTTGAGTTCGTATTTCACGTGTACGTTTTAAAATGTTGTTCTGGGTTTTAAGTCCGTTGAAATAAATGGAGATTTCTTTTGGGATAATGAAATCTTTTGGGTTGAGTCTTACATTTCTTTTGGTTGGTATATGGAAAAAGGGGGGGACTTGGAAATATACTATAGAGTTAGATAGTTGGTTGTATTCGGTAAAATAAGGGTAAGGTGTTGGAGTCATGTTTGAAACAAGATGTAACATAAGTTTTTTTTATCAACACTTATTTATTTCAAATTCTAAAAGACTTTCATTAAAATAAAGCGAAGTAAAATTTCTTTCTACTTACATAGTTTATATAATCGGATTTAACTGATTCATGTCATTTATAATTATTAATACAAGGTTAAATTGAGTTTATAAAGGTTACACGTACAATTATATCTGTCATTTAAAAGAATTACATTAATCATTAAGTTTATTCTTTAGTTTTTTTTAAAACAACTAGTATAAAACTGATTTGGTCATAACTTGTTCGTTTTTAGAGCTTTTTGAGTGATTCAAAAGCCAAAAATTATGTACTCGGAACGTACTTTTCAAATATTCAGAATGAATAGTCATGGGAGGTCAGTATCTTGGCCGAAATTATTGTACAAGTGTCGGGTTAAAGGTTGAGTTTGAATAGTAGTTTATTTTTATGATTTGGGATGCACGGGATACCTAGTTTTTGAGTTGAGTTTTGAGTTCGTCAAGAGGGTTGTTTGTAGATTGTTTGAGTCACATAGATGTGGGAGGTAATAATAAAATAAAAATAAAAAAGGATATATATTCTTTTGGAAAAGTCGATCTTTTGCACGGTTTAAAAAAATATGTCGCGGGGCGTAATATGTTTGGTTGCCATTGGGTGTTTCTTGGATTATTTTTCGTTGTCATGGGTCATTTTGAATTGATACACGTTTTGGGTTTGAGCTTTCTTTTGAGTCTTGTGGTTTTTGACTTGTTTTAACTGGTGCACGTGAAATGTCGTTTGTTATCCGTGGGTTGATTCGTTGATCGTATCTGATGGATTCAGGATGTAGTTTTGGTTTCGTATTGTTTAGGAGCGTTGAGGTAGTCATATGAAAGACTTGGTCGCGCCTACACGCTTAAGTAGGTGACCATGAGAGAACGGTCGAAATACCCTTGGTGGGGAGGAAAGAAGTTCGTAGACGAACTAATGTGTTCATGAGGTCTCTTAGGAGTGCCAAGGGAGATGAATAGATATATGGGTAAGGTATGGAAATTGGCACAAGTAACGTGCCATAGAGAGTGTTGGAAGGGGATATTGTTCGTAAGGCATGTATGTTTTCTGAAAATTTCCTGAGATTTAGTAGGTTGCTTATTACTGTGAGGTAGAACCATAAATAGAGCAAGTAGGAGAAGTGAGAGGAGTTGGAGTTAGTGCCTTTCCAAGGAAATCGTTGATGGAGTGATTTAAAAACAAGAGTTTTTAGAAATTGCAACGGATGCAAGGTAAAAGTTGAGTTTCTTAGTAGTAAATTGGATGTGGAAAGCGTTTGAGTGGTCTGATGAGAGGAAGCATTGGTCTTTTAAAAGGCGTGTAGAATTTTGCAAGTAGAACGAGGTAGGAATTTATTCGTATTGCCACTGAGAGAGGGTGCAAGGAGGACATAATTGAAACTGCTAAGGATGTTGTATGAATGCTTGGGGTTTATGGTTATGCATTTGGCTTCGCCAAAGCACTAGCGGTTTTCATGGTGTCAATGAACCAAGTGTGCATGAACGTGTATAAACGAGTTGTCATCGGGAGCGTCGACGACATATTGAACTACTCAAATCTGAGAAGGAGAGTGAGGCGAATTATGTGTTGGTTTTGGGGTGGAGTTATACGTGAGATTTTCGAGTGTGAGTTTTTAGTATTAAGTTTACCATGATGAGTAGTTAGAGATGATGGAGTATCATGGAACCAGCAAGGGGCGAAGTGAAGAAGGATGAGGAAGCATTTTGGAGGCTGAAGAGGTGGATTGGATAATGAGCCGATTTTGGCATTATCGGAAGGACTGGATGAATTCACGAAGCATGACGATACGTGGAGCAAGGATTTGGATGTGTACGAGAACGACAAAGAAAGGCGATTGCTTATACGTTGCAAGAACTGAAGATTTGGAAGAACTAGATATGACTCAATTAGTGGAGTTGGATTTGTATATCTGCCTAGAATGCTAGAGGCATTTGGTGTACGAGACGTGGAGAATGATCTATACGGATCATGAACGTCTCCAACACATATTCAATCACCTTGATTAAACATTTGGCAAAGGTGGTGGGTGGAGTTAAGTGACGAAATAAAATTGCATGGCCAAGTACCATCTGGGAGAGGCAAGCATGGTTGATGAGACATGGAATAAGAAGAATGAAGTGAAGCTGAGACGAGCTTGAACTATATGGATGACGTATTAGGGTAGTTTGGATGGAAGATGTAGGTTGCACGAGTTGAGTTGTCTAAAGCAGAGAACGCGTCAACATGTATGTTGCGTGGCTTGGACAATCATATGGAGATAGGAACCGGAGGTAAAACTTTGGTAGAGCTTAATGAGTATAATAAAGCACAACGCAGGCTAATACTATCGTAGTGTGGAAAAGGAAATGGCACCGACCTATACTGATTGTTTGGGAGGCTTAGTGTCGATAATCGAATGGATGAGGAGTTATAGGTGTGATGTGCCATAGGGATGAAGGGCTTGGTCTAACTGAGACAAGATGAAGAAAAGTGAGAAAGAAGTGTATAGGTGCTACTAATGAGCTATCCAAATTTAATGGAAGTAGCTGTAGCATGGGTTTGGATGGCAGTTGATAGACTAACAGAGATAACCGTCCTTTTGATGATGTGTATAGATCACAAGTTGATTTGGTTTGGAAGAACAAATGGATATGTGAAAGACCGTCATAGGTCACTTTGTAAGGAAATTGAAATTTTAAGTAGTTTGGAGTACGGACTAAAGGGAGTTGATGAACATGATCGGATATGAGTATATCCGGCTAACTGGAAAAGGATAGGCAAGTGAGATATTTATACAACCTTAGGTGTTACACTGAGGACATGAGTGATTGATTTAGAGGGAGTTAGGAAACTCTTTAGCGGTGGCTGAGTTTTCATGTTATGATAGTCATCATACTAGAAGTCGATAAGTGCCATTTGAGGCACTATATGAAAGGATAGGGTGAGTTGTCCCTATTGTGGACTAGAATTGGTAAAAGAGGCTACTAATGTAGTAATGGTGTTTGTGGAAAGGATGAGAGCAACAAGGGATGCTATGTAGAGATGGAGGAAACCACTAGAGTTAGTGATAAAGTGTGTATAAAGTTTCACCCATAGTAACGGGTGGTATGTTTTGGTAAAATGGAAGAGCTGATGTAGAGTTTTGTAGGTCCATTTATGATCTTTGGAAAGATCGGACCATTAGCTTATGAGTATAGAATTACCTGGGGAAAATGAGTTGTATACATGATGCATTTCATGTATTGAGATTGGTAAATGTTGTTTGAGAATGCATTGTGCATGTACGGTTATTAGGGTTTTGTGCTAATAAGAGTCTTTGTTTTATCGAAGAGTCATTTGCGAGATTTATTGACTGTGAGGTCAAGAGTTTGGCAATGGGTTTAATTATTTTTGGTTTGTACATGTGGTATCTTGAAACTTGAACTGAAGTTCACGTGGAAATGAGAGGAGTTCATTTAGAACAAGTATCCTCGTGTGATTTATTGTCTGTGTGTTGATCCTAAGGAGTAAATCTCGGGACGAGATTTCTATTAGGAGGGAGTGATGTGACAACCGTGGTTTTGAGGTTCGTCACTTGGTCTTACTTTTAGGTTATTTTATGTGTGACTACTTGATTTTTGTGTTTTCGTGTTTATTTTGTGTGAACGAGGTTTGTGTGGTTATCGTTTATGAGTATAGAGTACTCATAAGTAAATCGAGGAACGGTTATTTCATGTTCATGAGCTCACAAGTGGTGACTATGAAATGAAATAGTGATATTTTGGTGTTTACGTATACGTATAAGTATTATAGTAATAGTGTATTTTTTTTAGGATTTACGGTTTAGCATTTAGAGGTCTCGGAAGAGGTAACTAGTCATATGAATATTTTTCGGGATGGTTTTAAGTCATTTAGGACTTAGTTATAAAGTTTATTTCAAAATTTGAGATTTTTTATAAAAGTGTATATTTTACGTCTTTTACGGTAAAACGCGTAAAAACTGACTAGTTTTACGGTTTTGGGGTTTTGGAGGCTTTTGGAGCTGAAATAAATTAAGAAAAATTAAGGTAATATTATTAATACATATATTAATAATAAAAAGGAAAAAAAAACGAAAATTAAGGGGATGTTAGGCGGTTTGGAAAAGAAAAAAAAGGAAAAAAAAGGAAAAAAAAAGGAAAGTGGGCTATGGGTTGGAGTAGGATTCACCCATACCCTATATAAAGTTATACTAAACACGAAAATTCATTATTATCTCCTGGAAACAAAGAAAATTCGTGGGTTTCATAAAAAAATTAGGGTTCTTCATAAAATTTGGGGGTTTTCATAAATCAAAGGTAAACCTTCTTAAACCTTTTTGATTGAATTGTTTTTATGTTTAATTAATCATTCTTATGATGGAATTAGGTTAGGGTTGATATAAAAACGGTAAATTAATGTTGAATTAATCATTATATGATGATCACATAAATTAGGGCTTGTAATTAGAGTGATTAGGGTTAATTAATGTGGTTGATTTTGTTAAACCCGTTTTTAAAAACTGGGCAGAATTTTGAGTCAATTGTTTTGATCATATCGGGAGTTCTAAGAACATTCAAGATGCGATCCAAGTATCCCTGAAAAGGTAATTGAAGTGGCTTTCTAATGCAAGAAACTAGAACTAAATTGGAGGTTGGGAAGTGGGTCAAAAACAGGTTACAACAGTTGGAGGTCAAAACAGTTTTGAATTCAGCCTGTTTTCTTTTTAAGTTTTGGGTTGTTTGGGGCACTTAGGGTTGCATTGGGATCTTCTCACGAACGTGAGAGATGGTTTATATATTGTAGTTAATATCTGCACTTGGGCTAAGGTGGTGGTTTAGGGTAAGACCCCTTAATGGTAACAAACGTTTAGTACGTTTAAAATCAGGAAATCTGGAATAACGAAAGTCGATATATATATATCGGGGCCTTAACAATAGCTTTAAGGTTAGGGCAAGTGGGAGGTGTTAGCCAACATATGTAAGGGTATGAATATTCCTTTTACAGAAACCATGGGTAGGTTTAAGTGGGAGTTTGACCTAAAGTTTTGAGACCTAAAACTGGTACTGTTTTGGGTAAAATACGAACGGGTTAGTTATTAAACTTAACCAAGTTAAGGACTTGTTAAGGACGGGTAATGGGGTAATTAGAGCTTATTAATGAGGTAAATATATGAGAATGGGTTAGATGTCCATCATAGGTTAATGAGCCATCTTAGTGATTGGTTCGTTTATTGATTTCATGTTTTTGGTTTGTTAGCTTGTTGCTAGTGCAAGGACGTGTGAAGGAGCTATCAGGTGAGTGTTCATAGTCCCATGTTTATTTTTGTTTTTGACTTCCAGATGGGATGGAAGAGACACTGTGTTGAGTTGTTTCTAAATTGTTGCTGTGAATGTTTTATGGTTGTGATGGACTTGTGTGTACACTTATGTGATTAACTGCTATGCGATTTTTGATATGTTATTGTGGTTTGACAAGGTAGTGGCCTTGTGGTTTGACAAGGTAGTGGCCTTGTGGTTTGACAAGGTAGTGGCCTTGTGGTTTGCCAAGGTAGTAGCCTTGGGATAGGTACATAGTGTGATCATCTATGGTACCATGGTGTTGTTTGGCAAGGTAGGAGCCTTGGATTGGTTTGGTATGATTGGTCTTGATTGATAGTTGTTAATACATAATTGTAACACATTGTCCCTATGTTCTTTTGTTGATGATTGTTATTCACAGCTTGTAACTGAAACTGATTTAGCGTTGGAGTCTAAACCTATGACTCTCACCAACTTTATGTTGACGTGTTTTAGTGTCTCTTTCAAGTGAGAATGTGGTTAAGCTTGAGGATAGAAGTGGCTAGACTTGGATGCCTTAGGATTGCATATAGAAGGAGATCCCCGTTCCTTCTTAGTTTACCTTTATGTTTTTTTGATAAGTGATACATGTTGGCACCTATATGTTTGTTTGGTTTATGTTTATTGTTTGTCTTGGGTAAGTGGTAGGACTGTTACCTACTTACCTAGACTCCTGCATTTATTGAGATATTGTCATGACTTTTGTGTCACCATTTTATGACATTTCTTATTTCATATAGTTATCTCTATAGACACGCCATGTTGTGATGATATCCATACGTCGCGCCCCATATTCCGCCATGATGGGGTGTGACACCTCACCCTTTCCTCGTCATGTAATTGTTCTTTGAACATTCACAATGACTGAGAAGAGCTACGAAACTTTGAGCATGTAGTTTATCGTATGCTAAACACCATCCATCTTGGTTTTTCTTTTCTTTGGCTCCTTTGGTCTCTCTCTCTCTATATCATTGAGTCATCTTTTTGGTTTTGACATTCATAAGCATCCTTGCCTATAATGTCTAATATCTAGTATTTTTCTTAAGTGTTGATTTATCCTCGCTTTTGATTTTTCTTTATTATTGTACCTTGATTCCCGACTTAAAGCTTTTGGAGCTTTCGAAAGGAATTATTTTTAAGGTAAAAAATGTCTTTGGTTTGAGATTTTTTGTCTTTCTCGTTGTTGAGAGTTAATTGCGGTTAAAATTTACAATCGGATTGGGTGATTCCAACAATTCTAAGTTCTTAACCTTTTGAGAGGATTTTGGTTAAATCTTGAATTTTCTTGGGTGATTCCAAAATTCTAAGCTTTTACCCTTTGACATGTTATCATTACAATTGGTATGGATGTTTCTTCTCTACCTCTATTCCAACAATTGTGAATTGATCTTGTCAAGATCCTCTCCTTTGACTTGTCTTGGGATTGATAGCATCGCGTGCACCCCTCTTTATCCAATGCTTGTCATTGTTTGTGCGAACGACTTGTTTATCGTCCTCGTTTTTGCTTTTCCTCATAGTCATTCTTCCTCTCTTTTCGACTATGTGGAATTGTTTTATTGTCCTTGTCATACTCTCTTTAGTTCAGTATTCGTGCCAATATATTAAAGTGGAGTATGTCCTCTCGGCAATATTTTTCTTATAAATTGGACATCTCTTTTATATCTTAGTCCTCTTTATATAATTTTTGGTGTCACCAAAAATAAGTTGGTTCTCTTTTCTATCTAATAGCCCTCTTATTTTTCTTAACTTGTCATATTTTTTACACTTCTAAAAGTTAAGATTTTTTTAGCTTTGTCATGAGTCCCTCTCTTTGTATTCAAGATGTTTAAAGCTAATTCCGCTTGGGTGACATTGCTATACATATATGCTCTTGTCCACTAACTTTGTTTTGTTGGACTTTTCTAACCCTTCTTTGTAGCTTGTCACTATCCTTGCTTCATTGGTGCCTCAAGCAAGGGGGAGCTCATATCAAGGGGGAGCATTTGCAAGATTTCTAGTCATTACATTTGCGATCGTTGACTCACTTAAATTATATTCATCGAACTTCTCACAAGTAATGAATTTTGGAATCTCAAAGATAAGCATTTTATTATGCATGGAGTTGGTTAACCTATGTTGATTGAAGACTTCACTAGGATGACGCAAGCTCAATATCTTTAGATTATGGGTCTACGATTTGTATTCTCGCCTCTCAACCGATGACTATAAGGGACGACTAGCTTTTTGGATGCAAGCCCTTTCAAAGTCGATCCTCCTTTTATACAAATGAAGAATACCTTTTAGATGCAAGCTCTCGTGATGTCAATTCTTCTCTTCCTCAAATGACGAGTAATCGATGACTACCACTTTGGATGTGTGCTCTCTCGACGTTGATTCTTCTCTTCTTCAAAGACGTTGACTACCTTTTTGATTCGAAAAAAGAAAGTAAGTGTAAACGAGTAACTTATACATTTTAATATGTGTTAGGGTTTACTTGTTTGTCATCTTCAAAAATAGGGAGATTGTTAGTGCAAACATTACGATGTTTAGTCGACATAATCTCTTCGTGTTTTGTTGATGAAAAACGAATAAATCACAATACATTACGTAAAATGTTAAGGTACTCGTAATCACTCAAGAATACATTTGTATACTTCTCTCGACACCTCCAAGATCGCATTCGTCATGAATCAATCAAGGTATGAATAAACATGTCATTAACCTAACTAAGTGATCAAGGATAAATATTTTCTAAAAACTCACATTTAATCAAATGTGACAAAATATTTTAATAAACTTTATTTTTAAGAAAATGTTTTATTAAAAAGAAAATGGAAATTTGAATCTGTATTGGCATATTCCATATGCCAAAAGAATATCCTTTGAGGGTATAAATGGTATTTACCCACTAAAGGACAAAAATGCACGGACTCCGAGGCAGAGGTTCCTTATTGATAAGGAACCGCCACCCGAGGTTCCTTATTGATAAGGAACCGCGGGTATATAGAGCCGTTGCACTCTTGTCCTATAAATAGTGGATCATTTCCAGCTTTTCTTTCAACCCTTTTTGCATAGTTTCTTCAAAAACATCTTTAAACTCCTTGATTAGTTACTTTTGATTAATCTTGTTTAAGATGTGATTCTATCCTCCATCCTCTCATCCTCTCAAGTGCAAAGAGAAGAACACTTTCATTAACATTAAGTTTTGGGTTCATAACATGATGAAGATCTCTCCTTCTAGATCAAGTCCTATTATGTATATGTAGAAGATCCAAGTGTTGGGTTCACTTGGATGTGTTTGTAAGGGTAGAAGATCCAAGTGATGGGTATCCTTGGATTAGGTGTTAGTTGTGTAGATCCAAGCTTTTTAATACTTGGATATAGTGTTAGAGTCTTAGATCTAGGTGTTGTGTACTTAGATCTATATGGTTTATGTGTTTAGGCCATAAAACACAAGGTTTGTTATGTTGGGCCATAAAACATAACTTGTGTGAAGATTAGTGTAGATGGGTGTAGATTGGTGCTAGCTAAGATTAGGACTCGACATCTAGCCTTGTGTCGGAAAATGGTGAAGTAGGCGACGTGTGTAGATTGGTCCTACCTAAGATTAGGACTCGACTTTTAGCTTAGACTCGGAAATTGGATAAGCGACGTTGTGTATGGTTTCTCCATCTTAAGGAGTTTGTTGACTAGTGAAGCAACTCTCGAGTAAGGTGTACTCGAGGAGTGGAGTAGGGCGAAGAGGAGCTTCGTGACCGAACCACTATAAATCATCGTGTCGGTACTTTCCTTTACATTTATGTCTTTACTCTTATTGATGCTTTTATATGTTGTTGTGTGTTGTGTGCATATCATAATCTAGACATCTAAGTTGCGGAAAAGTTAAGGCTTAGTACGTGTGTGCTTCATGATTAGACTATGGTCAAGTGTACATCACTTAGTCTAAACATCTTAGTTGCGGAAAAGCTTATGCTTAGTACGTGTGTGCTTAGTGTTTAGACTATTGCTTGATGTACTCTTGATTTGATGTGTTTGTGTGTTTTCTTACTTGTAGTATTGTAAACCCCGTAAAAATAAGGTCATAATTTAATTCTATTTTTCGAGTATTTTTGAAGTTATGATAACGTTAATTATTATGACGTTTAACGGTTTAAGTTGAAACCAATATTGGACGTTTTATTCTTACGTTCTGACGAGTAACGAGGACTACTAGTGATCGCGATGCCAATGGATGCCCAAATATTATATTTTTGAATCGATTATTTCGATATTTGATATTTATGAAATTTATATTTCATTACGTATTAAGTCGAGTCAGAACTTCATTATTTCTTTTTGTGTCCGTTTGATTATTAAAACGATCGATTAAACAAACGAGATTTATATATTTTTGAACCCGGGACGAAACCTGACTCTCGTAAATATTTTTAAAATTGACTAATAGTCATTTCAAGCTTTTTAACTAATATTTTACAACTTGGTCCACAAGAATTCACAATTGGCAAAAACTACCTCCACCCACCATATAAAAGGCTCAAAATATACGCACACATACAAAATCAACCAGAGTTTTTCCTTCTCTCTTCTTTGCCGCCACCACCCTCAACAAACACCCCTTTTGATCTTGAAATTTAAGATGATCCATGAAAAATAAATCAAAGTCCCATGTTTAGAATTCAAAGGTGATTCTTTTGGTACCATTTTTATACACATGGATGAGGTGTTTATTTTCTTATGAATTTGATTTGGCAAAGTTGTTGTAGGATCATTCTTATGATGATCTTGATAAAACCACCATGTTTTGATGTTAAAAACATTGAATTTCATCTTTGATTTTGCAAGTTCATTCAACCAAGTGTTAGGATTTGTTTTAGGAATGAAAATATAGTAATTGGAATGATAGAAAGTTGTTGGAATAGATTTGGAATGGGTTTTAGTGTGATTTTTAAAAGAGTATTTTACATCAGTGAGTTTAGGGGAAATTTTCATGGGTTAAAGCTTAAATAAAGTTCGATATGATTGGATATTGTTGTAGTAGTCGTCAAGACGCTCGTTTCGATATAAGATAGAGCTTCTAACTCATAACGAGGAGGAAGTTATGCTAGTTTGATTATTATACCAGGAGACGAGTGTTGACACAATACGAAATTGATGTCGATATTTGGATCGAATCCCGGGGACTATAAGTTAAGTTTTAAAACTGGTCAAAGGCTGTTGTTAGGTTCTAAACTTAGCATTTGGAGTCTATTTTCAAAGTCAAGTGGCGATTTTGTAAATGGGAATGTTTAACAAGGTCAAAATGGTTTTACGAGTCAAGTGTGTAAAACAGTCCGGTTTTTATAGTCTAGAGATGTGTCGAGCAGGTGGTTTTAAAATGTGAATCATTGGATGAATTTTTAACTGACTCTTATACAGATTATAAGTGAGGTTGTCACCAAGTTTCGTCGAAAACGGAGTTGCTTAGGTATGGTAAATCAGCGTGTACTTTTGGTAAGTACCGGCTGAGTATTTTTGGGAGGTACTTAACCTCGCGTCATAGTTTGAGGCGAGAGGCTAACCTATTAGCTTCTAAAATTCCCGAAGGTTATCAGTGTTAGGCTTGAGTGTATATTCTGAGATTGAATGCCCGTGTTGGGTACTTGACCTGTGTTGATTTGGCATCTTGAGATGGATCAATATCGGAGGTGCTAGTTTGGAAAAATAGTACATGTAGAAAGGCATAATAGTATCACTTGCTTGTTGATCTTTCGGGTTGTCTCGGTTTTGTAATTTTGAGTTTTATATTATTAATTATGATTTATACTTAAGTCAATTATTAACGAGCGCGTCTTATTTGGTAGGTTGTGGCTTTCGTGGTAACGGGCATCTTCACTTCGGCGATCACTACTACTACTAGCTTCGTGTATTATCCAAGGTGAGTTCATAGCCTCGCATTTAAATCCTTTTATGTTTTACAAACCCGCGCGGTGGATACATGCTTGTTTTAGAAAATCAAACACAAGTAGTTTTAATATGTGAACGTTGCTATGAGTGTTATGTTGTGGCCTTTCCTTCATGGACCGTTAATTACCGATAACCGGTAAACGCTAGTACAATAATAATAGATTTATTTTGGCCTAACGACTTGTCCGGAGTATGTTTCTTTTGAGGATCATACGAGGACATATTGTATTTAGTATTGGGAGTGTCTCACTCCAGGTTGGGCACACGGTTAAGGTTCGGTTCGTGGCTCTAGCATCGTTTGATTGTTCTATGAATATAACGTTTATTAAGCTTGTGTTTAAAGTTATTGTTTATAAACTCTATGGATTCACTCAGCATTTTGTTGACTTTTAAGCATGTTTATCTCAGGTTTATATTGGCATGCCTGGATAGGATTGGATGCGGATATCGAAGGAAGTGGACTTTGGTGAACTTTGTACATTTGATAAAAATCTTTTCTTTTGAAAAAAATTAAAAATTGTATATTGCAACTGATTTGAAAATAAGTTTTCTTAATTTATTGGCACCCTGTAACTCTGGTCTTTTGATGAAATCAATATTGGTAAACGTTTCTAGTAAATACGTTTATTGTGACTCGTGAGCTTGTATTATGAAGTAGCAACCCAATGTTGTATTTCGCTGCGTTATAAATTTGGGGGTGTGACAGATTGGTATCAGAGATCGAGTCATAGCGAACTAAGTCTTTTTTTCAAAACCTGGACTATGACTGTTTTCGAAAAATTTTCACGAGTCGTTCATCGATGTCCGATATTCGTGCGTGCAATCCTTCCCGATTCTTTATGTGCTTTGTGTTAGGCCTTTAATTGTATATATTTTATACCATATGCGTGCGTGGTATAAATTGTACTTATATACGTACGATACCGTTCTTTGACGAACCACTAGATCTCTATTTACGCCTTTCGATCATCCATATGGACGTACTTTCGATTGTACCATTTATACTAAATAATGGTGTTTCCATTATCATCTGATATGACTAATTTTGTATATATGTAATATATACGTTACGATATTATATATATCTATGTATATGAAACATGGTTAGATTTTGTTTATGTTTTGGTTTGTTTTTCTCCTTTGAGCCGCAACTAAGGAACGCAAGAAGGAGGCGAAACTATTTCCTCTCTGGACTTTTTGGTGAATCAATAAAAGTAATCTCTATTACTAATATAATCATTTGTTTTACGACATAACTTGTTCTTGATAAATGTGTGTCATGAGATCCGTCGAAAACTTGCTTAGATTAGTTGAATGAGTTGTTTAGAAAATGTCACGATTTGAAACGCGTGTATACATGGGTCTAAACATGATATAAATTGATTTTTGGGTCAAATATAAACTTTGGCATGTTTCATAATATATGCACGTGAGTGGAAACTTTGTCACGTATTTGGAGGTTTGAGATTTTGTAAAAACTTATTGTTACATTATAAATAAGATAAAATTTATTTTTACGAATATTTTAACGTAAGACAAAGCTTGTGTTTTGCTATAATGAATAAACTAGAAATAAATCAAAATATACACTTTGAGTGTAAATTTAAATACTTGGGATTATTAATTAAAAGTTGACATAAATTTTGAAAGAGCGATTCGAGCATTTTAGAGCCAGTTTTAGCCATCCGGCAAAACACGATTCTTGTTCGAAATGTCGTTGTTACCCTGAAACTCTTGACATATCTTAGGTGTATCTTGACTCCTGGTGTAAGTAATTTCAGTAGCAAATATATTGCTCGTTCACCTCATTCAGTCTCATTGATTCTTGATTTCTACTCTTTATACTTGTATTGATCCTTGATTCCAAACCACTTTAGCATCATTTTATGAAGTAAAATTTTCCAAGAATATATATTAATATATAAAGTATTTTATCGAACTAAATACCAAATTGCGTTGATATTTTTTTTTACAAGAAGGCGAAGGAAAAATATGTTTCCCAAGGATGAATATACAGATAGTTGATGTATTTCTAGAAATAAGGGTACAAATAAATTTCCGATTTCTATGTCACGTGATTTACTTATTTTCAAGAATGAGTCAAAAACTTTCATAATCTTGTATGTTGTGAAATAATCAAAAAGTTTCTTTTAGTAGCGTCGAATATGTCATCACTCGGTCCTCAATTATGAATAGCCTAGCTAACTATGCATAATTCGGGAAGAGTCGTGATGTATTTAATATGTCGTCACTCGGTCCTCAATTATGCATAGCCTAGCTAACTATGCATAATTCAGGAAAAGCCACGTCGTGTCAGATCAGTCGTTGCCTTTAAAATGGTGGTTTTGAATAAATGTTTGGGTGAGAACACTTTCAAATGGTGGATCCTTATGCAAGTAATCATGTTCAATTCGATTCTGTAAGAACATGTTCCAAGTTCTTTGTGTATATTCTCTTTCAACTAGTGTTAGCTTAGAAAGTAACCTTGACCGAATATTTCTGTAAAAATATTTTTATTTGTCATGCATAACGTGTGAATCCCGTGTAAATCACCATGTTGGTAACGAATTACCAAGAAACCTCGTACCAAAACTATGAAGAAATTTTAACAAGATTAGCAGACTGCCAAACCGGAGGAAAGCCGAGTTTGAGTAACTTCGAGGCGGCATTGTGAAATGACGTCCGATTGGAAGGTAACGCGTACCTATATTACTTTGGGTATGTATCCGTATGTGAACACCCGTAATATTATTTTGGGTTTAGTCGAGTGGTCGTACGTTGTGCGAGCTCGAGGCGGCATTGTGAAATGACGTCCGATCGGAAGGTAACACGTACCTATATTACTTTGGGAATGTACCCGTATATGAACACCCGTAATATTATTTTGGGTTTAGTCGAGTGGTCGTACGTTGTGCGAGCTTGAGGCGGCATTGTTAAATGACGTCCGATCGGAAGGTAACGCGTACCTATATTACCTTGGGTATGTATACATATGTGAACACCTCGTAATATCATTTTGGGTATGTATCCATATGTGAACACCGCGTAATATCATTTTGGGTATGTATCTGTATGTGAGCACCCTGTAATAAATTTTGGGTATGGATCCGTGTGTGAGAACCCTCCTATGACAAAAGTCGTTTTGGATATGCATCCATGGCTATCAGGGCCGTGAACATCCTTTAACATGCAAACTTTCTTTTGACGGGACATATCCGAAAATCCTGTCAAATATTCATATTTATAATGGCTTGACTATTTAGCAAGCATGAGTTAACTTGATTGAACTGGTTGATTTGGCATGGCTTGGTTAGTTTGCAAGCGTGTCGTAATGTGATTATATGTGCTTAGTGATAGCATTCAATGTTTTAATTTATGTCGTAGTGCGTTCGATGGAGTAATGTATACTCCGAATGATTTCTGTATTGAAGAAAACTCTTTTGATGGAAGGTTTCCCTGTTAACGATCATGTGATTCGGTGATTTTATATGATTAGTAACAATTGCCTTGTTTTGAGTAATTTGGCAACGCATTCGATGAAGTTATGTACTCTCGAGAAGATTTTCAATGACGTAATCTCTTTTAACGAGACCGTGAACAATATGTCTTTCGATTTAATCGGCGTGGTTACCGATGGTTATGAATTTATTTTCGCCTTAAAATTTTTCCAAATGCGCTCACTTCTTTCGATTCCCAAATTGTTATATGGATTTATTTCTGAATATGTATCGACCGTTGCAATCCATCTAGATATAATTCGAAACGAGCCCCGAGACGGTGCAACCTTAAGGTGGTGAGGATGTAAACCCCGTAAAAATGGGTATTTGACCTCCCAAGGTAGATTCATTGGGCATGGATGAGATCTTAATGATGGTAGGACTGGCTTGGCCAGCTTCTAAGCCAGAACCAATAGTCCCAGCCTC
The DNA here is from genome assembly GCA_025667525.1 of Glebionis coronaria. Classification (NCBI taxonomy): domain Eukaryota; kingdom Viridiplantae; phylum Streptophyta; class Magnoliopsida; order Asterales; family Asteraceae; genus Glebionis; species Glebionis coronaria. Next base: position 43,288 of record JANFOE010001202.1, on the reverse strand, counting down.
ATCCATAACACCAACCACACTTGTGGTGGTGGTTCTCTCTGCTACATGGCTAGGACCACTAGAGGAGAACACTCCAGTAGTCCTTTGGCATTTTTGTAACCTATATTGTGTAGGTGGAGATGATGATATGGATTGGGTGGATGTGGGTTGGTTAAGGGGTGTTTGGGTTTGTGAAGGTTGTGTGTCAACGTTTGAAATAGGCACATCAACGCCAACATTTAACGTGTCAGCGTCGAAGGGTTCTTGGTCAATTTGCATATGTTGTGGTGAAGGTAATGGTTCAGGTATTGGGTCAATTTGGGGTTGAGGGTCTGGTTGGGGTTGTGTTGCTTCAATGACAGCAAGCATAGCTTGGGTTAGGGGTAGGTCATGATGTGGAGGTGAGTTCATCTTCATAAAAATTGCTTTCTTTTGCACAGGGATCTCATAAAAATCATCATGATCCCTTGTGCAGTATCCCTGGACATCAAAAACCATTTGTAAAAATCTGGGATAAGCTAAAGTCATTTTGTTCCCTTTATTTTTACACATGCCCTCAAAAATCATTTTGGAATAATTAAATTTTTGCCCAGTAGCAATGCACACAATAGCACTTGCAATAGATCTATTGATCTCATTGTGTGCAGTGCACTTGGGACTCAAACATTGTAGGAGGACATGTATTAGGTACTTCCAGGCTGGGGGAAACTCCTGTTTATGATATTTATTTAAAGTTCCTTCATCAGGAAAAGGATAACCCAAAGCCCTTAGTCCTTGTTCTATTTCACTAATGGGAAGGGTGGTTATACCATCAACATCATCAAGATGCAAAGATTGGCGTACCAAAGCTTCAGTAACCACCCAAGTTCTCCCATGAACAATAGAAGATAATGTAGTCACTCTATTAACTGTTGAGGAACTAACATTGTTCCAAAACTGTTTAATATGTGTGACAGGAATGAGTGGTGCATGAGAAAGAGCATACCTAAAAAGAGATGCGTTCAAATACGCCACCATTTGTGTGTATTGGGGAAACAGAGCATCGTCAGCTTCAAGATACGCGATCATGTTGTGTTGACTTCTGAACCCCAGTTCCAAATCTGATGGTTTAAACTTTGGTACCATTGTTGAAAGCTGTTAAAATGATTGATAAAGATGAAGTTGATAAGAGAAAATTGTGTTAGACAAGAATAATAGGTACCCTGTTTAAAAATAGGAGCCAAATATATAGGAGAAGAAAATGCATGTGATTGGCCAAAAAATAGGCAAGTATTTTCAAAATGTAATCATGAAAATATTGAAAAAGAATAAGTTTATCTCATGCATTAAATGAAAGTTATCAGCTCCCAAAATTACGGCCTAAAAATTATGTCAAAAAGTAACAACTGGGTAGGTCCCAAAAATTATGTCAAAAAGTAACAACTGGGTAGGTCCCATTGAGTGTCAACGGTAAAAAATAACCTATCAACGCCCAACGGCTATATTCTTGTCAACGTTTGCCATAGCCATGTCAACGTCTAAATTGGTCACAACAACGCTTGGAAAAATACTTGTCAGCGTCCAAAAATAAAAATGTTTAAAAATGAAAAATGACCTTAACAAAGTAATTTATCCTAGAGAAGATAACCAAAAAGTTGATAATTATTATAGGGCGGCAAGCACTGTCCAGTTATGCACACTTGCTTATGCAAGATAGACATAACAGTCCTCTAGTGTCCCTTGCTAACCAAAACTCTTAACAACTAAGTTACCTTATAAAATCCCTTGTTACTCCCAGGTAAATCCCATGACAAAATCATTCCCAAGTCTCCCAACAGACCACAACCAATTCTAGGCCAAAAATGTCTTGGCAGCATGTATAGTATATCAACTTTGCATGCTACAGTGCCTCATGATTTAGTAAAACTAACTCATACTCACATGTGGACACAATCTAGAATTGTGATAAGAGTATCATATGGATACCCAAACATCCTAAAGATTCCTAAAACCTCCCTTTAAACTATGATACATAAGTTGCTAAAAATATGCATGAACATAAAAAATTTATGTCAAGATAGGAATTTAAAAATTCCAACCATCATCCATAAACAAAAACATGCCCAAATGCTTCTCCAATGATCCATAAACAACTCTATATCCAATGGTATACTGCTAACACCACCTGCACATTTAGATTGAAAACCACAAAACTAACATTGTTGCTGACAACGCCCCAATAACACATAACAGCGTTGAGGGAAGCTTTGTCAGCGTGAGACAAATATATGGCTGACAACGTTACAAAAACACTTATCAGCGTTCAAGCAACCTTTGTCAGTGTTAGAAAAATATAGTTGAAAATCTAAATCCTCAAAAAGACCAATAACAATGCATTATCCTATACATACTTTTACAAAAAGACTTCAAAACACATATTACGTGAGATTGATCATCCCAATACTTGTTACCAAGTATTGAAACCTCCTAGCATCAAAAGGTTTAGTTAGTAAATCTGACACATTCTCTTCTGTGTCAACCCTATTTGGTTGTATTAAAACCTTTTCAAAACAATCTCTTATAAAATGGTGTCTAATTTCTATGTGTTTAGTTTTAGAATGATGTACATGATTCTTAATAATGCATAAAGTGCTGTTATTGTCAACAAATATCTTGGTATGCATGAAATTATACCCATAGTCCAACAGCTGGTTCTGAATCCACAAAACTTGTCCACAACAAGCAGCTGCAGCCACATACTCAGCTTCAGTTGTAGAATTAGCCACCACTGTTTGTTTCTTGCATTGCCAAGATATCAACCTGCTCCCAAGAAACTGACATCCACCAGTTGTGGATTTTCTATCAAACTTATCACCTCCATAGTCACTGTCTGAATATGCAATCAGCTCCAATGGTGAGTCCTTTGGGTACCACAAACCAAGACTAGGATAGCATCTTAGATACCTAAAGATCTTCTTCACAGCATAAAGGTGACATTCTTTGGGAGTCACTTGATGGCGTGCACAAGCACACACAGCAAACATGATGTCAGGTCTGGAGGCTGTAAGATACATCAATGATCCAATCATGGATCTATAGAGCCTGACATCAACATCCTTCCCATCTCCAATCTTCCCCCAAGGGTGTTCTCTATCCATAGGAGTAGTAGCCCTCTTTTCATGTGGAGAAAAGCCAAACTTCTTCAAGATCGCTGCCACATACTTATCCTGGGAGATGAAGATACCATCTTCTTTCTACTGAACTTGTAAACCAAGAAAGAAGTTCATCTCCCCCATAGCACTCATCTTGAATTTGTCTGTCATAAGCTTGGAGAAATCCTCACTCATCTTTGGATCAGTAGACCTAAAAATGATGTCATCAACATAGACCTGAACAAGCAACACATCCTTACCTTTCTTCTTTGTAAATAGTGTCTGATCTATGGTGCCCCTTTTGAATCCATTGTCCACTAAGTAAGTAGACAAAGTACCATACCATGCTCTAGGGGCTTGATGAAGTCCATACATAGCCTTCTTGACTCTATACACCTTGTCTGGATTCTCTGGATCCTCAAAACCAGGAGGTTGCATCACATATACCTCCTCAACAATTGTTCCATAGAGGAAGGCACTCTTGACATCCATTTGATAGACAGTGAAGCCCATACAGGATGCATAGGCTAAAAAGATCCTAATAGCTTCAATCCTTGCAACTAGTGCAAATACCTCCTCATAGTCTATCCCCTCCTCTTGTGTATATCCCCGAGCCACTAATCTTGCCTTGTTTCTGACCACAATACCTCTTTCATCTCTCTTGTTTCTTAGAACCCATCTTGTCCCTATAGGTCTGACATATCTGGGACAATCAACCAGCTCCCAAACATCCTGAATTGCAAATTGGTGAAGCTCATCCTGTATTGCTTCCACCCAACTTGGTTCTTTGAGAGCATCAAATATCTTTTTGGGTTCTTGTTGTGACAAAAAACAGGCAAACAAACATGCTTGCACAAGAGGGGTATCAACCTTCTTGTGAATATTGGCAATAAATCCACCAAGACCTTGATGAGATCTTCTAGTCCTAACAGGAGTCATAATATCACCAATGATTTGAGAAGTTGGGTGATTCTTCATAGTAGAAGTGAGAACTCCTCCTTCAAAAAGTCTGGTGTCCTCAACCTGATTCTCCATGTTGCCAATATCTTCTTCATCAGACTCTCTTTCATCAACATGAGGATGAACCTCTTCATATAAATTGGAAGGTTCACCCTGTTCAAAAGTAGAAGAGAAAAGATGTGCAAAGGTGTTGTCAACGCCTGAACCTTGGTTGTCAGCGAATGGGCTAACAACGCTTGAACTGTTGTTGTCAACGTCTGAGCCATCAACGTCTGAATTGGTCTTGTCAGCGCTAGATTTACCTTTGTCAGTGCCTGAAGGACCATGCATGTTTGTATCTTGTGGTACTTGGGGACCACCATTATGTTTTCCAGCAGCAGCAGCAGCAAAAGCATCTGTCCATATGGGAATTGTGACATACTCTTATATAGGAGATGACTTTTCTGCTTGTGATCCAACCTTTTCATGAACCTGTGTACCTGAAACATCAACAACTTGTTCTTCCACAACATTTGAAGTTACCTTCACAATGTCTGGATTAGTGACAGGCATATAATTTAAAGTTCTAGATAAAGGTTCCAAGTCAAACAACCAATTTGGACCACTTTCAGGATCACTAGGTTTATTCTCTAAAAACCTAACATGTACTCTTTCAAGAATACGTTTTTCCTCTTTAAGATAAACCCTATATCCCTTGCTCTGCACTGAATACCCCATGAAGTAGCCTTCATCACCTTTTGCACTAAATTTACCTAAGGCATCACTAGTATCTAAAACTACTACATGACAACCAAAAGGTCTGAGAAAACCAATATTAGGTTTTCTACCCCAAAGTAACTCATAAGGTGTTTTGTTCTGAATTTTGTTAACCAATGCTCTATTTTGAACATAACAAGTTGTATTAACAGCCTCAGCCCAAAAGGCTATAGGAAAATGAGCATCAGCCAACATGGTTCTGGCTGCTTCAATTAGGGTTCTATTTTTCCTCTCAGTAACCCCGTTTTGCTGTGGGGTTCTGGCAACACTAAATTGCCTAGTAATTCCTTTCCTGGCACAAAAATCATCTAACTTTTTATTCCTAAATTCACCTCTATTATCACTCCTAAGTATTTTAACTTCATTACCAGTTTTTTTCTCAATCTGAGTGATAAAATCAATTAAAGTGTCAGCTGTGTCACTCTTCATAGCTAGAAAGAAGGTTTAAGTAAACCTAGAAAAGTCATCTGTGATGACAAAGAAGTAGGACTTTCCATTCAAACTTTATATATTGGTTGGACCAAAGAGGTCCATATGAAGCAAATGAAGAGGTCTAGTACTAGTGTGCACCTGTTTGGACTTGAATGAGACCTTGTGCTGCTTGCCTTTAAGACATGCAACACAAGAGTGGTCATTGTGGAATGCCTTCTCAGGCACACCATCAACCAAGCCAAGTCTCACAAGCCTGTTTATATTCTTAAAATTTATGTGCCCTAGTCTCCTGTGCCACAAATTACTTTCATCTACTAAAGCTTTAGCATAAAAACAAGACATATTGCTATTCATTCTAATCCCATTCAGATTCACATTGTATATGTCTTTATGCCTAGGTGTTCTATAGTCAATGTATTTCTCATCAGGGATCTTATAATCCTTGCTTAACACCAAACATTCAGTATCAGTAAACAGAACTTTATTTTTGTTATCACAAACTTGTTATACACTAAAAAGATTATAATCAAGTTCCTTTACCAAAAATACGTTTTCAAAACGCAAGTTCTTGGTGAGAAGTGTTCCTTTGCCTGTGATAGTACCATATCCGCCTCCAAAGTAAACCTTATCACCATCCTTAATGGGAGTGAAGTTAGTGAGATAATCTTCCTTCCCTGTCATGTGCCTTGAGCATCCGCTGTCCCAATATCCATAGTCATTGACCTGTTTTTGAATGCCCTGCACATAAAGAAAACAAGTTAGTTTTCTTTGGGAACCCAAGCCTTGGAAGACTTGGATTCATCTGGTTGTTCAATAAGAACAGACTTAGTTCTCACAACAACCCCATTTTCATCCTTCTTAGGATGAAATACCCAGTTAACCCCAATAGGTTTTGTAATAACCTTTGAAATGTAATTAAATCTGTTGCAGGTCATTGAAATCCCATTATCATTAGGGTTTTGATCTTTCTTTGGTCTCCATGTCAAGCTTGAAGAAGCTTTAGACCCCTTACCCTGTGGTTGCACATATTTAGGTCTGGTCACGTTTCTGTCAGCGTTGGAATTTGTCTTGTCAACGCTGAAATTACCCTTGTCAGCGTTGAACCTAGGGTTTGCTACAGAAACCCATTGCCTATTAGACCAAGTGTTTGTCTTTTGAAATGGTCTTTGTCCATGAGTGTTAGACCCTCTAGTGAAGAATGGGGCATGTCTAACAACTTGTGGACTTTGCTGCACACAGGTTTGGGTCTGACAACGTTTGACTTTCTAACAACGTTGACTTTGGGAGCGTTGACACACTTATATGCTAAATGTGAAAAGCTACCACAAGTGTAACAGGCTTTTCTAGACACAACCCTAAGTCTAGAAGAGAAAAAGCCTGTTTCATCATTGCTAACTTGGCTCTTAGGTGACCTAGTATTTCTATACATCTCTGTATACTTAATGCTGGGTTTTCTAACAGTATTTGAGCCAAGGTCAACAGCTTTACCAGTGATTGGGTTGGTAACCTTAATGGGAGTTGACTCATTAGGACTTTCACATAGCAAGCCACCCTTAACAAACAAGGTAGGGTTAGCTTTCTTCCATTCATTCAGGTCAGTCAACTTTTGTTGATACTCTTCAACTGGGGTGACAACTCTTGGTGGAGGAATGAATTCCTCCTCTTGGAGTTCTGGCAAACCAGTCCAAGATAGGTCCTTTTGTTGGACACCATAGAAGTCACCAGGTGGTGGTGGAACCACAGAGTAATCTTTCATCCCAATCACAGTCATGTCCTTAGGATCCCTTTGTTTACTCACACATTCTCCTAGGGTTTGTGTGGCCTTATCAAATCTTTGAATTTTAAGGCCAACATTATCTTTATTCTTAGTGGCTTCATCTAACTTAGCCTGTAGCTCACCATTAACCCTTTCCATGATACTCCTAATATCATTACTAGCATTCAACTCATGTTTTAAGATATTTATTTTATCTTTTAAGTCAAATTCCATTTTCTTGTATTCAGTAACTGTCTTTTCAGTTTGAGTGAGAGCTAGTTGGTAATTAGATAGTTTGCATCTTTCAGTACTCATATCATCTAATAATCTTAACACCTCTTTGTTAAGTCTCTCAGTATTTAACCTACAACCTTTACTACAAAAAGCATCATCGTATACCTCATTATCAGATGAAGAGGAGAAGTGTTCCATGAGAGCATATTCAACATGCTATTCTTCTTCAATTTCAGCAACCAAGGCTTTATCCTCTTCTACATCTTTAGTCAAATAGCTCCAATCCCATCCCATTCCATCAATTCTTTGAACTGCAACCATGGCCTTAGGATCCTGAGCTTTAACTATTTGACTTGAGGGTTTACCAGCATCAGATCTTCTAGGAGATCTGCATTCCCTCATAAAGTGCCCCATACGATGACAGTTGTAGCATTCAACTTTGGATTTATCAAATCCAGATGTGTCTTTTGCATTGAAGGTCATCTTCTTCTTAAACCTTCTGTTCCACCTGTTTGCTCTTATACTAGCAAGAGCCATGTTCCACTTAATGTCCATCTCTTCCAAGTGCTCATCACTTATCTGCTCAAGGTCCTCATATATAATCACTGAACCATTAGGCAAAGAAGCAATATAAGCACATACAGTATCCAGATCCAAACCAGCAGGTTTAACTCTTGGTAAGTCACTTTTGAATGTGTTAGCGTCTGAAAAGGAGACGTTGACAGGACATGTTCCAGCGCTGACACATGATGATCTAGTAACTGGATGCATGTAAGAGTCCTTCTGATCGAATTGACCTTCACTATGAGAAAAGAAGGCCATGTTGCTGTTGGTGGACTTGCTTCCATGCTCTAAAAGAGTTTCATCTTCCAACAGCCTCAGTTTGTTGTAGATATCATCAAACGTGGAACTTTTGTGAGTATTATTGGCAAGAATAGATCTTGCCTCAATCATCCATGCCTCACCAAGACTTTTAAGAAAAGTAGCATTAATGTCAACATCACCAAGTTGTGTCCCCATGAAGGACAATTTGCTAGTAATATCAAGCAATCTGCTTCTCACACTACTAAGCTTTTCATTAGATTGAGCCTTGAAGACAGCATAATCATGCATGAGTTGCTTCTTCTTCTCTTCCTTAGTATCTTCATTGCCACCATATGCAACTTCAAGAGCTGCCCAAAGGTCCTTAGCAGATTCATAACCTCTGTATTTATGCTGGTTCTCTTGTCCCAGAGAGAGTTTCAGAATATTTAGGGTTTTCATATCAACCCTTTTCTTTGCTATGTCTTCAGCAGACACAGCTCTACCATCTTCAGGTTTTTCCTTTTTATCTGCTTCTGAACATCCAGCAACAGCTGTTCTTGCAGCAATGGCATTAGCAATCTTTTGAGCCTTATTGAATGTGTTTCCATATTTAATAATCTCCCAGAGTGTGTAGTCATAGATCCCCAGGTATTGTTCAAAGTTGAATTTCCACAATTCAAAGTTGGTTACATCAAGCATGGGAAGCTTGATGTTTGGTAAAGGTGAGGAGGAGGAGGTTATTTCTGGATTTGACATGATGTTGTTAGGGTTTTTTGAGAAAATTAGGGTTTTGGTGATTTTTAGGGTTCTTGTGTTCTTTAAGATCAAAAGTTCCTCAACAAGCTCTGATACCACTTGTTGATCCCAAACTTAGATCGATCTAGCTTTATGTATACGAGATTAGATCAAGTAATACACTTAGAGAAACCTTTGTATATGTATATGACAATCTAAGTGTTATGCGGAATTAACACTTAAACAAGAACACAATGATATAAACAAACTTTCACTTTGATTAATGATATCAAACTTGCTTACAATGAAATTAGTTTACGTATGAAAACTTATATTGAACATTAACCTAAAGGTCTTCTTTTATATACATAAGAAGCCTTGTACAATAATCTACGTATCAACTATTCTAGGTAAAGATAAATATAGAAAATACATTGTTGTTCCTATCTTTACTAGAAGTAATCTAGAATACAATAAACGCGTAGAGTATATCTTCCCATCGGTGCTTGTCTTCAATGTATCAATGCTTGACTTTGTCTTGTCAACGCTTGAGCTGTCAGCGTTTGTTTTACTCCTGTCAACGCTTGTTTTACACTTGTCAGCGCTCAAGTAGACTGGCTATAATTTATTCCCAACAAAATTTTCGTGGGTAAAAGCTTAAATAAAGTTCGATATGATTGGATACTGTTGTAGTAGCCGTCGAGACGCTCGTTTCGATATAAGATAGAGCTTTTAACTCATAACGAGGAGGAAGTTGTGCTAGTTTGATTATTCGTGTACCGGGAGACGAGTGTTGACACAATACGAAATTGATGTTGATATTTGGATCGAATCTCGGGGAATATAAGTTAAGTTTTAAAACTGGTCAAAGGCTGTTGTTAGGTTCTAAACTTAGCATTTGGAGTCTATTTTCAAATTCAAGTGGCGATTTTGTAAATGGAAAATGTTTAACAAGGTCAAAATGGTTTTACGAGTCAAGTGTGTAAAACAGTCCGGTTTTTATAGTCTAGAGATGTGTCTAGAAGGTGGTTTTAAAATGTGAATCATTGAATGAATTATTAACTAAGTCTTATACAGATTATAAGTGAGGTTGTCACCAAGTTTCGTCGAAAACAGAGTTGCTTAGGTATGGTAAATCAGCGTGTACTTTTGGTAAGTACCGGCTGAGTATTTCTGGGAGGTACTTAACCTCGCGTCATAGTTTGAGGTGAGAGGCTAACCTATTAGCTTCTAAAATTACCGAAGGTTATAAGTGTTAGGCTTGAGGGTATATTCTGAGAATGAATGTCTGTGTTGGGTACTTGACCCGTGTTGAATTGGCATCTTGAGATGGATCAATATCGGAGGTGCTAGTTTGGAAAACTAGTAAATGTAGAAACATATAATAGTATCACTTGCTTGTAGATCTTTCGGGTTGTCTCGGTTTTGTAATTTTGAGTTTTATATTATTAATTATGATTTATACTTAAGTTAATTATTAACGAGCGCACCTTATTTGGTAGGATGCGGCTTTCGTGTTAACAGGCATCTTCACTTCGGCGATTACTACTACTACTAGCTTCGTGTATTATCCAAGGTGAGTTCATAGCTTCGCATTTAAATCCTTTTATGTTTTACAAACCCGCGAGGAGGATACATGCTTGTTTTAGAAAATCGAACACAAGTAGTTTTAATATGTGAACGTTGCTATGAGTGTTATGTTGTGGCCTTTCCTTCATAGACCGTTAATTACCGATAACCGGTAAACGCTAGTACAATAATAATAGATCTATTTTGGCCTAACGACCTGTCCGGAGTATGTTTCTTGCGAGGGGAATACGAGGACATATTGTATTTAGTATTGGGAGTGTCTCACTCCAGGTTGGGCACACGGTTAAGGTTCGGTTCGTGGCTCTAGCATCGTTTGATTGTTCTATGAATATAATGTTTATTAAGCTTGTGTTTAAAGTTATTGTTTATAAACGCTATGGATTCACTCAGCATTTTGTTGACTTTTAAGCATGTTTATCTCAGGTTTATATTGGCATGCTTGGATAGGATTGGATGCGGATATCAAAGGAAGTGGACTTGGTGAACTTTATACATTGGATAAAAATCTTTTCTTTAAAAAAAAATTGTATATTGCAACTTATTTGAAAATAAGTTTTCTTAATTTATTGGGACCTTGTAACTCTGATCTTTTGATGAAATCAATATTGGTAAACGTTTCTATTAAATACGTTTACTGTGACTCGTGAGCTTGTATGAAGTAGCGCCCCAATGTTGTATTCCGATGCGTTGTAAATTTGGGGGTGTTACAAGTATTTACCTTTCAATTAAACACATCTCATATCTAGTCAAACTTGATCGAGAATTTGATACCAAGGATTTTTTAAGTTTAACAATTCAATAAATGGTTTGGTCCGCTGTTGGCGGTTCCCTAAATGGACCGGCGGTCCTTTATTGATAAACAACCGCGGGTACAATAAAGAACCGCGCACAGTGGATTACGCCGAAATGTTTTGAAAATGAACTAGAAACTATTCAACCCCCCCCCCCCCCCCCCCTTCTAGTTTCTACACAAGTCATAGAAAATTGAAGTTATATTTTTTTTAAAAGAAAAACTTAAATTACATATATACTAAATAAAAAGACATTTTATTCATAAAAAGAATATTACATAAAAACACACACGAACTAAAAAACTAAGCATAACGTGCCCGAATCACTTCTTTCTTCGTCTTGATTGTTTTTTAGTTTGATGCATTTTAGTTGGGGTGCATAAATATTGATTTCCCTAGAATATAACAAAACACATTGCAGTTAAGTGCATAAGTAAAACACGCAAGTCCAATCACAAAGCATTAAAAAAACATTCACAGCAATTCATTTACAAAACAAAGTATGTGTCTCTTCCATCCCATCTGTAAGTAAATCATTTAAAGATATGGGGCTATGAAACTCACTTGATCGAGCTTCTCCAAATCTCTGCACACGAGCACAATCTAAACATAACAATACACACTATCAAGACATGAACCAATAAACTAAAATGGCTCATCAATCTATGATGGATGTCTGACTCTCTCCTACATTTTAATCTCATTAATATGCTATAAACATCCCATTACCATCCTCTATAAACATCTTAACCTAGTTAAGTCCACAACATATCCCGTTATCATTTTACTCAAAACAGTCCCGTTTTTCATACCCCAAACTATGTCTCAAACGCCCACCAAACCTATCCCACAATCCTTGCAATGAAAATCCCATAAAGTTATATGTGTTATCTCATATAAAACACCTAGATGAGCCTCCAACCCACAGGTGCGACCTGCCCAGGTGGGGGCCATCCCCGATGGATCCATCCGTCTATACAAGCGCCTACCCATTATAGGTAGTTAACGGTTCATGGGTTTTACGGACTTTCCAAATTTTGGCAATACAACACTTAGCAAATATCAGTTTACAATCAATACAATCGACGCTTGTGCTCATCTTTCAAAAGCATTTAATCAAACCTCTTACATTCATTTACAACAACTTGTGTTCGTTCAAAGCATATAGCTAAACATCGCATGTTTATTTATAAACATGTATTCTCCCAAAACCGTATATATAAACAACGTATACTTTTGTACCAAACGCATGTATTCCCCCTCTTGGGTTTATTAACACATATCTAAATTCTCAGCCCTTGACCCAACCTCAAAGCTAATTCTAAGTCCCCGATATGCAACTTATACTTTTACCTATCCAGAATTTATCGATTTTGAACATACGAAAAGTTTGTTATGACCATAGGGTCTTAACCTATTCCATTTACTTATACCTCATCCAGTTCCTTTCTATAACATATAAACTAAGTCTCATGATCGTTTTAAGGTCTTCCTTTCTATAACATATAAACTAAGTCTCATGATCGTTTTAAGGTCTACTTATAACCCTAAGTACCTAACCAACTCAAAACTTAAATTGTAAACAGGCTGATCCAAAAACTGTTTTGACACCCGACTGTTGTAACCCACTTTTGCCCTACTTCCCTACCTCCAATTTAGTTCTCGTTTATTTAGTTAAAAAGCTCTAGATATGATCAAAACAAATACCTTTCCAAGGATATAAGATTCGTTTTCAGAAATTTTGTAATCTATATATGATCAAAACAAGTGACTCAAAATTTTGCCCAGTTTTTATAGACGAATTTAACACATCTAGTCTAATAAATCACCATAACATGTATAATTATGAACCAAAATTAACCCTAGCATGTTTCTATAATTAAACTACATAATTTAAAATTATCCTAACCCTAGATCTATCATCTATTGATTAAGAAAGCATTAATAATAATAAAATTGAAAAGAGGATCATAGGTTTCACCTTAGAATTTATGGAAGACAAGAAACATATGAAAACCCTAAATAAACTCCATGAATGTCGACTTCCTCTTGATCTCCAGGGATTATATGTATGTTTTTTATTAATAAAAACATTTTATACTTTAACTAAACAAGTCCTAGCCCAATACAAAAGCCCGGTATCCTCTCTTTTTTCTCCCATCCCTTGCGTCGCAATAAACCAACCAAACACCCCTTAGTATTATTTTTTTTCCTTTTTATTGTTAATTAATTTGTTAATAATATTACCTTAATTTTCCTTAATTTTATTTCGACTCTAAAGTCTCCAAAACCTTAAAACCGTAAAACTAGTCAATTCTACGCGATTATCGTAAAAGACGTAAAATACACTATTTTATGAAAACTCTTAAATAAGTTACCAACTATATAAATAATTCCAAAATGAATTAAAACTAATCACTATACTATTCCCGAGACTAGATCCTTAATCCGAGACCTCTAAACGCTAAATCTTGTATCATAGAAATACGATTTACTATAATACATATATGTATACATAAAATCACACAATAACACCACCTCATTTCATAGTCACTATATTGTGAGCTTATGATTCATGAAATATCCGTTCAACGATTTACTTATGAGTATCCCGTACTCATAAACGATGACCATTCCAACCTCATTCACACAAACTAAACACATAAGCACATATTTACACAAAGTACCCTAAACTATTGTCTAAGTGAAGAACCTCAAAACTGTCGTTGTCACATTACACCCCCTCAAAGCCTGGAAAAGAACAGCCTATTATAGGAAAAAAGACGAACACAAAATTGTCACTTGTCAGAGTACAACCAATCCCTCCTTGTACCTTCAATTCTAAAAAGAATCCGGTGAAAACCCCAAGTCATAAGGTGTAACACCCCACTTAGATAAGTGGACCGTTACATGTATTTATGGCGTGTCATCAAAGCATATAAGCTAAATGTCCTAAAACATTAACTGACCATAAAGGAAATACTGGAATCAAACATCGATAATCCAAACATAAGCTCAAAACATGAAAAGTAAATACTGAAAGGAAGGACTGAACAATGTCCGAAAAGGAAAATAAATGTATAAAGTGCATAAAGTAAAGAAGTCTGGCTAGCTTCCATCCTAATGCACGTACTCTCAGAATCCTAAGAGCGTCCTGGTGTACCTACCGTTAGAACATGAAAGGAACTACGGCTAAGCATAACGGCCAGTGAACGGATACAAAGCATGATAAGAAAACTGAAATGAAGCAGATAATAAAATACTAAAACTGTAAGACTAATAAGTAAAAGCAGTGGAATAAAACTGTGTGTGCTCTGAGAAGTCTGGTTTATAATTAGTAAAGCTGAACTATTATTTGTTAAATATGAAAAGATGCATTTACTGTATTTTATGTTCCAAGAGCTTATATAGGTCATGTACTGTAACAACGTCTGCATGAATACATAGAGGGGTGACCTCATCATACTGTAGAGGGGTGACCTCTAACTGATGTGCTGGGTGGATGGATCAACTCCAATGTGAAGGATGTAGAGCACACACCACATTCACTTGATAAGCTGTAATCTGATAACCTAGGATGCACCCATACGCCCCGCTAATAATACTGATAAAATGGCCAAGCTAAAATAAATGGGACGCTGCGAGAAATCAATCCCCCGCAGAGGAGTCACGACACCAGTGCCTCAAGTGTCATGGTTACGGTACCTCCGTAACTAGTACTAACTAGTCATGCATGTATATAAAGCTCAGGCAATTAAACATAGTTATTAAGATAATTACTTTAAAGTTCATACGTATACTGGGGAAAACATTTGGCTGCAGACGGGGAATCCTAAACATGCATAAGAAAGGAAGTCCATATTGAAGGATGGAAAATCCGTACCTTGTGTCCAGTCTGACTGAAGAGAAAACAGATGGAACTCTTACTCTGACTTCACAATAGCTATACGAATACGAGACATGAATGATTTGTTTGATTAATGTTTACTGTTATTACTTGATTTATATGTTCTTGTGTTGTTTTACTATTTTGGGTAAAATCCGATAACTATGACTGTCTTTAAATATATATTGATTTGTGTATATCTCGTACTTCTAATTACTGTACATTATACTGTACTCTGATTATTGTATTATATTGTATTCTGATTATTGTTTTATATTGTATTCTGATTATTGTATTATACTGTATTCTGATTATTGTTTTATATTGTATTTTGATTATTGTATTATACTGTATAAGTAACTTGCTAAAAATGGAAAGTTTCCTAAAATAGAAATTTCCTGAAATAGAAAGTTTTCCAAAAAGGTTTCATGAATCATTAAATCATTTAAATAAAAACCAGACATTTTAATTAATTAAATCGTCTCAATTTAATTTACTAATTAAATTAATGAAAACATTTATAATTTGGTTAATCCATGATATATCTTAATTGATAAAAATGATTTAATATAAATTAAATAAAACCTTTGCATTTTATATCGAACGTGTACTCGGAAATCTGGGCCAAAACCTTCCTCGAGACACCCACGTCTCGGGTCAGCCCAAACCGAGCCCAGTAACCGCCGTTTCCCCCTCTGCCGATGTCAGCCAAACAGCCGCCACTGGCCTTGTGCTAGTTGCCACTGTTGGCCAACAGTACCAACTGTTTGTCATTAGTTCCCCCTGTTTGTTATTTGTTCCCACTGCCTTGTTATTATTCCCACTGTCTTGTTATTATTCCCACTGCTTAGCACCTTAGACCCACCCATAGTTGTTTTGACTCTCGGTTGCCACTGCTGTTGGACAAACACCCCCTGATAAACCAAAAAACCCCTTGTTTGGCTTTCTATTCTAAGGCAAACAACAAAACTCAGCCACCGCACCTTAAATGGTTGCGGCTGGCCTTGGTTAAACCAAACTGAGACCTTATTGGTCTCGGTTTCCGTGACGACAAAAACAACATCCCGCTTTACTTGTTCATTTCGTGATTTTGATAAATCAACACATGTGTTTTTGGTGCTTAACATTAAATTCGAACAACAACAACATACAAAAAGGCGATTAAGATTAGTGATACCGTGTGGGATGCGACGAATGACGAACAAACACGAACTCCTACTCAAAACAAAACCAAACGTGCCCTCTCTGTTCTTGTTTCTGCCGGCGGCCCCCAAGGGATAAAACCCTAATTTGTTTGTTTTATTTTTCTCCCAAAATGAAATAGATATGAACCCCTCATTGTTTAGTTTACAAAATGGGTTGGGCTAGGAGGCCCATTTCTTCCTTTTTCTTTTGTTATTTACTCTAAAATCGCGGCCCATATAGCACCAACACACGCACATCTTTCAAACCTCGCGTCGTGTTTTTAATACTCGCGTACGTGTTTGCGTTTTAATTTCTGAATTGTATTTATTTATTTTTCTGGAAATTAGATACTTACGTAATACCTGGATAGTTAAAATAAATTATTTTTCTGAATGATGAACTACGTACGCTTAAATAAAACTGAGGTTACGTGTAGTTAACGCTCATGGATTCTTAAAACGGGTGATACCTGAGAATGTGTGTAATTAATGTTCTTGGATTTTAAATGCGGGTTTTACAACTCTTCCCCTCTAAAAAAATTCGTCCTCGAATTAGAGACACGATAATGCTATGGTTTTACAATTCTTCCCCTCTAAAAAGGAAAATTCATCCTCGAATTAAAGGTAATAAGATGATGAAGTTGTAAGAACTGAAAGAACACGTAAGCTAAAAGAACATGTAAACTAAAAGGATAGTTCGTCATCTAATCAAAGGTAATTTAAGCTGGTGAGGTTATAAAAGCTGAAAGGACACATAGGCTGAAAGACATGAGAGCTGAAGGATCATTCGTCCTCGAATTAAAACATAATGCTGTTGAGAGGGTATAAACATGACATGACTGAAGTGAACATGGAACGTGACATGGCTGAATGAACATCACTGAATTATTGAAGGAAAAAGGATGAGAGGTCCGGATGGACTCCTCCGTTCCGGGTGGCTTCCCGCTCGAAACAACTCCTTCAAGGATCTAAGCACAATGAAAATCTTGGTCTTAATGACCCTGTCCTGACGATGCTGAAAAGTTTTTGATTCCATACTTAAGATGGATTTTCTGAATTTGGTCGAATAAGTAAGCTAATACATGTAGAATACATGAAATGATACGTACAATTAACCTGAAAAGATAACATTAATATCTCTGAGTAAGGTACTGAAGACGTATTGGGGCGAACTACGTGAACAATTATGAACGTGCTACGTGAGCAATTGTGAACGTGGTTCACGATCATCTGATAAACGCTGGGTATAGAACATATCGTGAACGTGATACGTGAAACATACTGTGAATGTGATACTAGGACATATCATTAACGTATGCTGACTGAGGAAAGAATGCCAAGCGATACGACCTGAGACGTGAAACATCTGCCTGGGTATGGAAAAGTTGTGCTAAACTTGAGTCTGGTTTCTTAAGCTTTATGTGACTGTATTCAGTAACAAGCTGTGAAACGTATATCATGAGATGGAACACGAATCTGAACGTGAACAATGTCATGAACGCGAACGCGAACCTAAATCATAAGATAGCACAGAATATGGACTGGAACATCATAATGTGAATGCGAGACGTAAACGTGAGGGTGAACGTAAACGTGAACATGAATTTCTATCTGATAAGATAGTTTATGGAATACCTTGAAATTGTACGATCATTTGCTGAATTTTCTGCAGATCTGCTACTACGTAATCATTTTGTATGAAAGAAAACGTGTAGGCTGATTAAATAGTCGATAATGACTTAGATAGTATCATACTTCTCCTGAGTCTGTGGTAAACCGATAACAACTTCCATGGAATCTTGTCTTATTTCTGTTCAGGATTTCCAACGGTTGTAATAACTCACTAGCATGTCGGTGTTCTATCCTGAACCTGCTGGCATGTCAGGCATCAGGATATGAACGTAGCTGCATCAATGTGTTATATTGCCTCTATCAAAATCCTGCCTGGGATTACGGTACATCCTTGTGGAATTTGGATAAATAGTCATGGAAGAACTATGAGTCTCGGTAATTTAGACCTCTCCTAGCGTAGGATCTTACGGAATACAAAGTTTTTGTGTAGGTTCTCACCTTTATGCCTAAGCTTAGTCATGGAAAGCTAATCGTGAGAACTGTCAGCACTTTCTGCGGTAGTAGTCACTGAATTCTAGAGATTTCGTACTTCAGTCTCAGAAGTCGGTCTTGACCATCTGGTGATGGCCTTCACCTTCGCAATATTTCTGAAATTTCTTTCTGCTGAAATAGGGTGGCTCAGAAACGTCACCTTGTTCAACTGGAATTTACATCTGGGAAGCTGCATATATAATTTTCTCGTATTGGAGAATCTGTACAACTGTGAGAAGATGATTCTCGTGTTCCTCTCTAGAATTTGGTAGATCAGAATGTTATCAATGATTATACTGACGATTTTGTCTGAAAATTCATGGAAAATTTTATTCGTTAGTTTCATACTATAGCTGGAGCATTTGGGAGCTCAGAAGCATAAATCAAGATTTTAGAGAGACCATAACGTGTGCAAGCAGTCTTGGAAACATAATGTTTTTTCTCTCACCACTGATGATAGCATGATCAGGAATCGTTCTGGAAAAATGTTTAAGACATCGTAGCAGATCAGATAGACCTCCTATACGTGAGATGAACATCGATTATGAATGGTGATCTTGTAAAATTTTTGGCGATTGATACATGATCTCATGATACCGGCCTTCTTCTTGATAGACAGAAAGGGTGCACCTCCTGGTGGTGTACTAGAGCGAATATAACCTCGTTCCAGAAACTCTTACAGCTTGTCCTGCAACTATTTTAACTCAGCTGAAGCCCTGTGATAAGGAGCTTTAGAAACAGGTTATGTCCTTGAAACCAAGTTCGATGTTAAACTCTGTCTCGCGGTTAGGAATTTTTTTTTCTGGAAACCTTCTGGTATTGAGTTTGAAAGTTCTGGAATAATCTGTTGACATGACTGATAGCTAGAAAGTCTTCGTAGCTATGGGATAATAAGTCACGCGCTTGTAAAGCAGAAACAATTTGTACTGATTTTTCTGGCAGAAAATATAATGAATATATTTGGGATTTAGTAAGACGGATCTCGTCGTTAACTAAAAAGAAAACCTTAATAAATATGGGTGATACTATGGAGTCTTTTCCGGCTGGGAGGTAGGTAATACCTAGTTTAAGATAAAACTGACATATGAATACGTGAAGCAAACATGGCAAATCTTGTTGAATGTGTTTGTCTGTAACCCAACAGAATGAACACTGCATGTCAAACCTGAATAATACTCCAGTGGTGGTAATTGGATCTTTAATGGTCTGCTTTATACATGACATAACCAAAACGGGTATACCCCCTTGGAGGGTATCCTGAATTTCTGAGGGTCTGGTTTATAAGACACACTAGAGTTATGAGTTCTGGCTCGTACTTTGAGAAGATATTCGTATGACATGTACCATGACTGGTGTCCTGACATGTGTCTTCCGAAATGATACTAGAGACCTGTGACTTGACTGATGTCTTGACATGTGTTTTGGTAGGTGGTTACGAATAAGGTTGAAAATTTTGGTAACTGTTAGGATGGGCGGACCGGTTAGACTGCTGACCTCTGTATTTCTAGTCACGTCCATTCTGGAGTTCCGATGGTTACTGACTGATTAATTATTAGCACGGTGGTTGTCACTACCACCTTGTCTGTCAGTTTCATGACGGTCATTATCATGACCGTGATTCATTATGCTGAGTGGCCGGCTAGGTACCGGTTTCCACTCTTCTGACTGAAAAGTAGATGTGTGACATGTGACATCTTAACTGAGGAAGTAAAGGCATGGAGTGGAATGGTAGCGTCTGATGGGTGATGTATAGTATTGTTTGGAATTCCAATTCTATAGTTTTCGTTCTTGCTCTAAAGGGTCTTCATAGTATAAACAGCATCCGCACCTTGTGGAATCTCCAAAGTATCAGCATCATTAGCATTCGTGAGGTCTTCGAAGTGTTAGTAGCATCAGTATCTAGTAAAATCTTCCACTTACGAGCAGCATCAGCATTTGGTAAAATATCGAAAAAGTGGAAACGCCTGAGATGATTGAGGATCGATTAATAATACACATGGAGTAAGATACACGGAGTACACCTGGAATACTGTACATGAAGTACACGTGGAATACTGTACATGTAGTACACCTGGAATACTGTACATGAAGTACACGTGGAATACTGTACATGGCTCCGATGGCAATTCCATGAGATGATGAATAATGGTGCCAATCGTCTGACATATTCAAAGGAAATTTATTTAAACGGTTAGCAAACTGAACTGAAACGCGTAACATGATAGCCTGGCAATTCCTGTGTAGATTTAATGCTGGTTGTATAGAGACTCAAAAGTATGCTTATACGGAGTTTCAACAATGGTCATCATGAGAACATGATTGATGAAGACCCAACATGATTTATCATGAAACAGGATTTTACAGTGACCCTTCCGTGTCTTAGCATGAATACATCATCACCCTGTTGAAAAACATAATCCTCATAAGGAGACATGAAACTGAATCAACATGAAGATGACATCCACGTGAGGGTATGAAAACTTGATTGTTACGAAGAACATAAAAGTATAATCAACTGAGGTTTAACATCAACTGATGTGGATGGCTATGGTTCAATCCACATAATTTAAAGGAGAAAACATGTGACTAAGTATGGGCGATTCTGGTTTGATCCATACTTTGTCAAGATTTATGAGAACTGTCATGTATAGCAATTTACAATCTGGGACTAAATATGGATGGCTATCCAAACCATACTAGTCAAAACTTCAATGAAACATCATGATATGGACATAGGTGAACAACTATGGGTCGGTTCACAAAAAAACATTCGATTGAAAAGCATGAAATTTGACCTGAGAAATGGTGAACGTATATGAGTCAGTTCACCAAATAACATTCGACTGAAAAACATGAATCTGACATGAGTAAGGGTAAACGCCTATGGGTCGGTTCACCAATACAAAATCTGAACGGGTAAGGGTGAACGCCTATGGGTCGGTTCACCAAAACGAAAATTCGCAGAAAAGCACATGCGACTAAATATGGCCAGTCTTGTACCAACCTTTTACTTAGTCAAAATTAGGAAAAACTGACTGATGAAATGCATGAGAACATGAAAGATAACAACGCCATATTATAGGAAGTTTCTGGTGACTACCCACTAGTCACAAGTCAAGTTTTAGAGCCTATAGGTCGAACATTGGGCTCTGACACCATAATTGTAACATCCCACTTAGATAAGTGGACCGTTACGTGTATTTATGGCGTGTCATCAAAGCATATAAGGTAAATGTCCTAAAACATTAACCGACCATAAAGGAAATACCAGAATTCAACATCGGTAATCCAAACATAAGCTCAAAACATGAAAAGTAAATACTGAAAGGAAGGACTGAACAATGTCCCAACAGGCAAATAAATGTATGAAGTTCATAAAGTAAAGAAGTCTGGATAGCTTCCATCCCAATGCACGTACTCTCAGAATCCTAAGAGCGTCTTGGTGTACCTGCCGTTAAACATGAAAGGAACTACGGCTGAGCATAACGCTCAGTGAACGGATACAAAGCATGATAAGAAAACTGAAATGAAGCAGATAATAAAATACTGAAACTGTAAGACTGATAAGTAAAAGCAGCGGAATAAAACTGTGTGTGCTCTGAGAAGTCTGGTTTATAATTAGTAAAGCTGAACTATTATTTGTTAAATCTGAAAACATGCATTTACTGTATTTTATGTTCCAAGATCTTATATAGGTCATGTACTGTAACAACGTCTGCATGAATACATAGAGGGGTGATCTCGTCATGCTGTAGAGGGGTGACCTCTAACTGATGTGTTGGGTGGAGGGATCAACTCCAATGTGAAGGATGTAGAGCACACACTACATTCACCTGATAAGCTGTAAAGTGATAACCTAAGATGCACCTATACGCCCCGCTGATAATACTGATAAAATGGCCAAGCTGAAATAAATGAGACGCTGCGAGAAATCACTCCCCCGCAGAGGAGTCACGACACCGGTGCCTCAAGTGTCATGGTTACGGTACCTCCGTAACTAGTACTAACTGGTCATTCATGTATATAAAGCTCAGGCAATTAAACATGGTTATTAAGACAATTAATGTAAAGTTCATAACGTATATTGGGGAAAATATTTTGCTTCAGACAGGGAATCCTGATCATGCATAGGAAAGGAAGTCCATACTGAAGGACGGAAAATCCGTACCTTGTGTCCAGTCTGACTGAAGAGAAAACATATGGAACTCCTACTCTGACTTCACAATAGCTACACGAATACGAGACATGAATGAGTTGTCTGATTATTGTTTACTGTTATTACTTGATTTATATGTTCTTGTGTTGTTTTACTGATTTGGGTAAAATCTGATAACTCTAACTCTCTTTAAATATATACTGATTAGTGTATATCTCGTGTGACAACCATGGTTTTTGGGGTTCGTCACTTAGACTATAGTTTAAGGTGTTTTGTGCAAATATGTGCTTTTATGTGCTTATGTGTTTATTTTGTGTGTTTGGAGTGAGGTTTGGATATCGTTTATGGGTATACGGTACTCATAAGTAAATCGATGAACGGTTATTTCATGTTCATGAGCCCACATGGTAGTGACTATGAAATGATATGGTGTTATTTAGTGGTTTTACGTATACGTATATGTATTATAGAAAATCGTATTTTTACGGTTTAGGGTTTTGCAATTAGGGGTCTCGGAAGAGGTATTTAGTCACGGGAGTATTTTTTTGGGATGGTTTTAAGTCATTTAGGACTTAGTTAATTAGTTTATTTCATATTTCAAGAGTTTTTATAAAACTGTATATTTTTACGTCTTTTACGGTATACGCGTAAATTTGACTAGTTTTACGGTTTTGAGATTTTGGAGGCTTTAGGAGCTGAAATAAATTAAGAAAAGTTAAGGTAATATTGTTATTACAATTATTAATAATTCCAATAAGAAAAACGAAATTATGGGGGTAAGGGTCGGTTATGCACGGTTAAAACAAAAGGAAGGAGAAAAAAAGGAAAGTGGGCAATTATACTTGGGCTAGGACTTGTCAATAAATATATAAGGTGTAAAATAAGATTGGAAAAAAACATAATCTATGGAGGTCGACGGTTTTTCTTTGGATTAGGGTTCTTCATATTTTTTTGGTCTTCCATTATTCTTAAGGTAAAAACCTTCAAATCTCTTTTCAATTTATTTGTTTTTAATGTTTTCATAATCAATATATGATGGATCTAGGGTTTATTATAAATTTAAAACCTGAGTTCTTGTGATATAACAATGTTTAGAATAATTAGGGTTTGTGATTAAATAAGTTATGAATAATTAATTAGGTTAATCATGTTAAATTCGTCATTAAAAACTGGGCAGAATGTTTGGGTCATTATTTTGATCATATCTAGAGTTTTACAAACTTTAAATTTTCAAATCTTATGTACCTGGAAAGGTAATTGAGTTGGCTTTCAAATTCAAGAAACGAGAACTAAATTGGAGGTCAGGAAGTGGGTCAAAAACAGGTTACATCAGTCGGGTGTCAAAACAGTTTTTGGATCATCCTGTTTTCTTTTTATGTTTTGAATTGTTTGGGGTACTTAGGGTTATATTGGAACCTTCAAACAAAGATGAGACTTAGATTATATATTAAATAAAAGATCTGGAGGAGGTCTAAACAAATGGGTTAAGGTAAGACCCTCTGATCATAACAAACTTTTCATATATTCAAAATCAGTAAATTCTGGATAGGTAAAAGTATATATATATATATATATATATATATATATATATATATATATATATATATATATATATATATATATATATATATATATATATATATATATATATATATATATATATATATATATATATATATATATATATATATATATATATATATATATATATATATATATATATATATATATATATATATATATATATATATATATATATATATATATATATATATATATATATGGAGGCCTTAACAGTGTCTTCAAGGTTGCGGCTAAAAGGACAGTTAGCTAACACATGTAAGGGCATAGGGTTTCTTTTACAGAGGAAGTTGATTTGGTTAAGGGGGTGTTCGACCCATGGTTTAAGGTATGAAAAAGGGGACTGTTTTGGGTTAAATGTTAACGGGGCGAGTTATGAACTAAACTAAGTTAAGGGCTTTATAGAGGGGTGTCATGAGATGCATATATAAATGGGGTTAAGTTGTAGGAAAAGGTTAGATATCCATCATAGATTGATGAGCCATTTTGGTATGTGGTTCATGTCTTGATTGTATACGTTTGTGTGTTTAGATTTTGCTAGAGTGCGGGTACTTGGAGAAGCTTGTTCAGGTGAGTTTCATAGTCCCATGTCTTTGTAATGATTTTGAATTTCAGATGGGATGGAAGAGACACTGTATGGTTTTGTAAATAATGTTGTGAATGTTTTTATGGTTTGTGATGGACTTGTGTGTACACTTATGTGACTAACTGCTATGCGATTCTTGATTGTTATTGTGGTTTGATTTGGTACCAAGGGGATGTTGACAAGGCGGGGCCTTGGGATTGGTTCATAGGTGTATGGGCGCCTATGGGACCATGGTTATTGGTAAGGCTGGGAGCCTTGGAAATTGTGGTTATTGGTAAGGCTTGGTGCCTTGGAATTGTGATTGTATGGTTAATCTTGAATGGTAGTTGTTAATGCATAATTGTAACACATTGTTCATATGTTCTTTTATTGATGGTTGTTATTCACAGCTTATAACTATTTTGGGGTTGGAGTCTAAATCTATGACTCTCACCAACTTTATGTTGACGTGTTTTAGTGTCTCTTTCAGGTGAGAATGTGGTTAAGCGTGAGAATAGGAGTGGCTAGCTGGGAGGCTTAGGATTGCATTTGGAGGAACCCCCTTTCCTCTTAGTATTTATTTATGTTTGAATAAGTGATACTTTGTGGATACCTATATGTTTGTTATTTGTTAATTGTATGTCTTTGGTAAGAGGTAGGCATGTTACCTACTTACCTAGACGCCTGCATTGTTTGAGATATCTTCATGACATTGTGTCACCATTTATGATACTTCCATTTCATTTAGTTATCTGTATAGACACGTTATTGTTGTGATGATATACATACGTCGCGCCCCATATTCCGCCATGGTGGGGTGTGACATCTCGTACTTCTGATTACTGTACATTATATTGTACTCTGATTATTGTATTATACTGTATTCTGATTATTGTTTTTATATTGTATTCTGATTATTGTATTATACTGTATTTTGATTGTTGTTTTATACTGTATTATGATATTGTATTATACTGTATAAGTAACTTGCTAAAAATGGAAAGTTTCCTAAAATAGAAAGTTCCTGAAATAGAAAGTTTTCCAAAAAGGTTTCATGAATCGTTAAATCATTTAAATAAAAACCAAAAATTTCAGTTAATAATTAATTAAATCGTCTCAATTTAGTTTACTAATTAAATTAATGAAAATATTTATAATTTGGTTAATCCATGATATATCTTAATTGATAAAAATGATTTAATATAAATTAAATAAATCCTTTGCATTTTATATCGAACGTGTACTCGGAAATCCGGGCCAAAACCTTCCCCGAGACACCCATGTCTCGGGTCAGCCCAAACCGAGCCCATTAACCGCCGTGGCCCCCTCCGCCGACGTAAGCCAAACAGCTGCCACTGGCCTTGTGTCAGTTGCCACTGTTGGCCAACAATACCCACTGTTTGTCATTAGTTCCCCTTATTTGTTATTTGTTCCCACTGACTTGTTAGTATTCCCACTATCTTGTTATTATTCCCACTGTCTTGTTATTATTCCCACTGTTTAGCACCTAAGACCCACCGAGAGTCGTTTGGACTCTCGGTTGCCACTGCTGTTGGACAAACACCCCCGATAAACCAAACAACCCCTTGTTTGGCTTTCTGTTTTGCGGCAAATAACAAAACCCAGCCACCGCACCTTAAATGTTTGCGATTGGCCTTGGTTAAACCACACCGAGACCTTATTGGTCTCGGTTTTTGTGACGACCTAAACAACAGCCCACTTTACTTGTTCATTTCGTGATTTTGATAAATCAACACATGTGTTTTTGGTGCTTAACATTAATTTCGAACAACAACAACATACAAAAAGGCGATTAAGATTAGTGATACTGTGTGGGATGCGACGAATGACGAACAAACACGAACTCCTACTCAAAACAAAATAAAACGTGCCCTCCCTGTTCTTGTTTCTGTCGGCGGCCCCCAAGGGATAAAACCCTATTTTTTGTTTTATTTTTCTCCCAAAATGAAATGGATGTGAACCCCTGATTGTTTAGTTTACAAAATGGGTTGGGCTAGGAGGCCCATTTCTTCCCTTTTCTTTTGTTATTTGCTCTAAAATCGCGACCGATATAGCACCAACACACGCACACCTTTCAAATCTCGCGTCGTGTTTTAAATACCCGCGTACATGTTTGCATTTTAATTTCTGAATTGTATTTATTTATTTTTCTGGACATTAAATATTACGTAATACCTGGGTAGTTAAAATAAATTATTTTTCTCAATGATTAATTACGTAGACTGATTAATATTCTTGGATTTTAAATGCGGGTTTTACATAAGGCAAAAAATACTTAGGCAGCTAGAGAAGCAAAACACAACTCTAAACCAATGAATCCTAAGCAACTCACACTTCTTCCAAGGTAGCATAGTGTACCATAACTCTACTAAATACCCGTAAAAACCACAACCCCCCTTATGACTCCCAAACCTATACGTCAAGACCATAACGCTTGACCTTACTACCCTGCACTCCCTTATAACACCAAACCAAAAATGAAACCCAAACCCAACCCATCCTACCTCACCAAAGCTACACAGTATAAACATAAGCATAAAAATGATGCCTATATTCATACTTATTTCCGGTCCTCCCATGATGAAACCCCTCCCAAACACTCATTGTAACCACCAGAGGTAGTCATAGTCATGAGAATGGTTGACAAACGAAGACGTCATCCTCATGACAAAATTCCTAATGCCAAAATTCCAAAAGCTCCAACACGTACATACACAAAACAGCTAGCAACAAAGATCATATCCTCACCATTTCTACACACATTATAACTATGATCATAAAAGTGATGATCATAGTTATAATCTTGCCCGGTCCACCTATGATGAAACTCCACCCAACCGCTCATAAGGGTGGAAAATTAACCATTACTTTTAGTTGGTCCTATAAAGATAATTTTTTTTTGTATACCTGAGTTCTGACTTGACATTGCGAGTCGATTAATCTCAGGACGATTACCTTTTTGGATAGCCTGGAGTCGTCGTAGGTAAACCTCCGTGGGCACCCCTAAATGTACACGCATAATGAGGTTTGAACCTTTGACCTCTTGTTTGAGAGACAATAACGTTATTGCTAGACCATTTGATGATGGTTAATTATAAAGACAATTTGAAAAATCTACAACTAATCTTATTTTGTATCTAAAAAAAAAATAATAAATAAATCTTATTTTGTTGTATTTTTTTATTCACATTTGACGAAAAAGAGTAGTAATATTTTCGTTTGTAACTTTTTTTTTTTAGAACTTCCGCTATTGAAAAAAAAAGTTAAAAAAAATCCAACCGCTCTTTTATTTACCCACCCACATGGTTAGGTAGGCGTTTCTTCTTCCCCAAATTTGTCCGATACTCAAAATCACCAACAAAACAAAGTCTAACCTTACATTCAATTAATTGAATTAATCATCATCTTCTTCAATTCATCATTCGTCATTTTTTGTCTTCTTCGCCATTAGTAAGTTGCAGTCTTGTATTCTCCATGCTTCTTCGTCTGGTGCTATGCTTCCCTCCCTTTTGTTGCTCATATTTTTGTCTTTACTTTTATTCCAGATACTTACTATATAGATAGCTTCAGCTTGTTAGGCTTTTTTTTCCTCCAACACCTCCCTCATAATTATAAGCTAGCTTCATCTTATTAGGGGTAGTGTATATCTATTTGTATCCGTCTTCTTCTTCTCTGTTGTTACTCCACCACCAGGATAGACATTTTAAGCTTCTTCTTTTTCGTTTCTTGTTATCAATTATGTTTCGTGCTACCTCTGTAATACTATTATTGTTTCTCACTGTTTCTCACTTCACTAGTTAAAGTTCATTCTGTTGCTAACCAAACATTCCATAACTACAATTCTATTCTCAATCTCACCACCACTTTCACACTCAACGACTCTCTTCTGGAATTCCCTCCTTTCAGTGACGGGTCTAGAGTCAGACCTATACTCATTTCTAGAGCTTCCACTGATAACACTATTAAATTTGGCTGTGGATTCTACTGCCGAGGTGGAGATTGCACTAGCTACGTGTTTTCTGTTTTCATTCTTGTTCACGACAAACACCTTCAACCCCTTTTCTATGCTCCTCCTCAACTCGTTTGGTCTGCTAACCCAAACCACCCCGTCAAGGAAGGCGCAATGCTTCTTCCTGATCCGCTCAACGGTTTTATTCTACAAGATGTTGATCAAACCGTTGTTTGGAATACTCCAAACTTCAAATCCATTTCCGTTTTAATGTTAAAAGATACCGGTAATCTCGTCTTGTACGATGCTCATCACTCTCCCATTTGGGAATCGTTTAATTACCCTACCGACTCTTTGTTGCCCGGCCAAACTCTGACCCAAGGGACGACCAACAAGCTTATCCCAATTTCTCCTTTTACCGATAGGAACATTATTTTATAAATCCTATTTTCTTCAAGTAACAAAGCAAGGTGTGTTTGCGTATGTTGATTCAAACCCACCTACTTTATACTACAGCTACCTCGTGAAACCGCCGGGTAACAAACCAGTGAAGAATGAACCACCACTCAGTTACATTAGGCTTTTGAATGGAAGTTTAGCTTGCTTCATTCTTTCCGCTGAGCCGAATGAGCCCGACTTTGCTTTTAGTATACCTAGAGCATCGTCGGTGCAATATCTCAAACTAATGCCCGATGGCCGTCTTTTAGTTTTTGAGTGGAATCTACAAGAGTGGACACAAGTTGGTGATATACATATACTCATGAGTCCTCGTGGAAACTGTGGTCATCCAATGGCTTGCGGAAAAAATTCCATGTGCTCGGCTAGTCAGCAATGTGATTGTCTAGGTTTTCAGTATTTCAGACCAAATAACTATTTGCAAAAGAACCTGGGTTGCTATTCACTCACTCCACTCCTTTGCAACGACACCAAAGCTCAAAGGCTAATTTCACAAGAAAATGTACAACACCTCATCTTTAAGACACACATGGAGAACGTGGATTTCCTTACGTGGAAAAAAGCATGTTTACGCAAGTGTCCTTGCAAGGCAGCCGTATTTCGACATGGTTCTAATTCGTCCAATGGCAGCTGTTATTTACCGACGGAGCTTTACACATTACTCAAAGTTGATCCGGTTGAAATCAACCACAAAGATGAAACTTTCATTAAGATTCAAACCACGCTGGCATTTCGTTGGAAATTTGCTGAACTTTCTCATCCACGAAGGCGGAGACTTCCGGTTATACTTACCATTGTGATATGCATTGGGGCTTTTGTGGCTTTTAGGGTTTCTGCGTTCGTATTTGGTTTCTTCAGATATCTCAAGGAGAAAAGAAATGAAGACAAGTATATGAATATCCCGGGATTTCCCCCTAGGTATACCTACAAACAATTACAAGCTGCCACTAATAATTTTAGTGAAGAAAATTTGATTGGTAGAGGAGGACAAGCATCTTGTTTTCGGGGTACTTTAGGCAATCTTGAGATTGCAGTGAAAGTGAAAATGTTTGTGAAAACAGATCATTATTATGAATCTTACAAGAGTGAGATGAATGTGATTGCAAAACTCCATCACGTAAACATACTTACACCTATAGGTTTTTGCCCAGACAAAAAATGTCCACTTCTTGTATATGAGAGTATATGGTCAACGGATCATTAGACAAGTGGATCAAAAGAAATGCGAATGAACTCGAATGGCCAATCTGGAAGGGAATTATAACTCAGATGGCCAAAGGTTTGAGTTACCTAAATGAAGAATGTAGTAGCGAAGGGATTTTGCACTTTGACTTAAAACCGGATAATGTACTACTTGACACTCAATTTAATGTCAAGATTTGTGATTTTGGGTTATCTATACTCATGAGCCAAAGTCAAAGGCAAAACACAAGTAAAACAGTCCACAATGATATTGGTGAGGGAACAACGGGTTATGTTGCACCAGAACGGGTAGGGGGGATAATCAATGCAACGACCGATGTCTATAGTTTTGGTATGATTATATTGGAAATCTGTGGCAGAGAGCATAGTCGTTTTAAAGATGAATTACTCTTTAAGCTCGGAAAATTCAGCATGACCCGGGATGCAGATGACCTTATTGGTAAGAAGCACGAAAACCCTGAGGGGGCTAGTGAGATGCTCAAGTTAGCCGCATGGTGCTTAAAGTTTGAACATGAGGAAAGGCCGCACATGTCGGATGTATGTAAAGTTTTAGATGGTCATATGCGTGTTCCCACTGATTTATCTACCATCTACGCACCCTCTACTTCTGGAGCAAGCACAAGTGGAACCAAGCCTTTTGAAGCATCCTTCGAGATTGAACAAGGTAAACATTAAATACCACTTTGAACTTTAAACAACTTTGCTCTAGATATGAAATTTAATTTTTCATATAGTTGATCTCATGAATATTTCCCAAATGTGTGACTGTTTATTAGTGTATGATTTTACAGAGAACTGATGTGATGGATTATTCATTGCTGATTGGGTTAGATGAAAAGAGGTACGAGCCCCCCTTACTTTCTAATGGATTATTCGTCTCTGTGTGTTAGAGTTTTCAAAAAAACTATGTTTCCGAATTTTCTTTTCTGTCGAGTCTCATTCGGAAGTCACTGATAATTATAATAAACTACATGTAGTGAGTGATACATTGTCTTTGCTTTATATATGTCAATGGACCAGGTTTTTTCGCTTTATTTGAGGTTACACTAGGAGGGTGAGTCTTTGACTCGGTTATACGTGGCCTAAGAGGATGTTTGCACAGAGCTTTAAAGAGCATTTAGTGTTTAAAGTTAAAAACTCATTTGGCAAGGACATAGTTTCTTTGTTCCCATGACATGAGTTCATATAGGAGTGCGTGGAGAGATAGGATTAGAATTTGCGGGTAGTTCAGGCTAGGTCGTTTGAGGGTAAGAGGTAGTTATTGCGCTTAGGCTTTTTAGGCGTCTCTTTGTAGCCTTACCGCTTGCCTGTTAGATATAGAGCCTCATAGCTAGTACCCTATAGACTTATTAGGTGTTAAGTAGCCTCTCTTGTTCCTTTTACTTTCGCTTAGCTATAGGTCCCAATAGTCTTGCCTTTAGTCCCTTTTCTTTGCTAGCGTTTTTCTAGGTGAATGTGCCCATTTGTTTTTATGCTTGTATATTTATGCTCTGTCCTCCTTCTCTCTTTAGCGCTTTATCTATTATTTTTATTCTGCTCTCTTGCGGCATATGCTTTTTATGTCTATGTCCTTTTTTTCTCCTAAGTTCTATTATGGGTATTCTGTTAATTAGCTTTGTTTGCTTGCTTTTCGTCTTATGTATTTAAACTTCTTATCCTTGTTATTGCTCATATATCTGAGAACCCTCACCCGTACGCTTACACTTGCCGGAGGTTTTTATTTATCTTAACCGGGAATGTACCCAACAATATCTTTTTCGACCCTTTCCTTAGCCACCCACAAGATGTGTACCTAGTGAGGCTTGAACCCGAGACCACTAGTGTGGACATCAAGGTGCGTGGCCACTAGGCCACCTAGGTAGTGGTTAGTTTCGCTTTATATCATATTATGCATATTTCAATTCTGAAATAGTGAAAACTACAGAGTAACTTGTACATATATACCACATGGTGTTTTTTCTACTTTGTAGGACCCAAATCCTTTATCAATTTATTACTTAGTTCAGGCATTACTTCTCTTGGATGCCGTACATACAAGTCATTTTTGTGCCACTACTTTCGAAATTTGAGTAAATATTATGTTGTGGTGGTGTTTCGTGTAGCATACTTTTTTTCTTTCCATGCACAACCTTGTGTCTGGTATCTTGGTCCTTATATGCTTCAAACAGTGCACACTTTTATTTGCTAATAAGCATTTTTTTTCTGTATATATCTGCAGCATATATCATATAGAAAGATGGGGATCATAGAGAGGATCAAAGAGATTAAAGCCGAGATGGCGCGGACCCAAAATAATTAAAGCAACAGGTTAATGAACGAAATGATTGAATATAGTTTCTGCTTTTACAACTTACAAACTAGTTGCACTTAGCATATCACCGAGTGCAATATGTACATTTTGCGATGTTCATGGTTTATGCAAGCTGTTTGACTTTAGACGCATATCGAGTTTTTAAAGGTTTTTTGCTTCTTGATCTTGTATAGTATATTTCTGTCGATGATGCATTATTGTTTATATTATGATAATTCCGAACGAAAGTAGCTAATCTTGTCTCTTTTGAAACGCAGAGTATCATTTGGGTCAGCTTAAGGCTAAGATAGCGAAGCTAAGGGCACAGCTACTTGAGCCACCCAAAGTAAGCGATTGATATGATTTCTCACTGCACTTGCTTGCTATACTGTATTACACTGTTACTATCTGCACAACTGTCTCCTGCTCATATACTGTCTTTTCATGTGCGTAGTTAAATGTGATTATTAAGAGCTAACCTATCATGTAGTTTTTCATGATTAACAGGGTTCTGGTGGAGCTAGAGAGTGTTTTGAGGTTACAAAATATGGGCACGGTCGTGTTGCACTTATAGGATTTCGCAGGTCTGTTACCAGGACTGAATTTAATAATACAAACTGTAGAGCTGAACGGAAGTAAAAAGTGATGTCATTAGTTCAATTCTCGGTGTTTTGGTATTATTGCTATTTACAGTGTGGTAAAGTCAACACTGTTAACCATGTTGACCGGAACTCAGTTAGAAGCTGCAGCATACGGGTTTACAACTCTTACCTGTATTCCTGGAATTATTCACTACAATGGTACTAAAATTCAATTGCTTGATCTTCCTGGAATTTTTGAAGGAGCTTCTGAGGGAAAGGCGCATGGTAGGCAGGTAAGACCATTTATTTGCTTAATAAGAGTGACATAACCACTCAGGGTTGGCTTAGTGAATATTGAGAGTGGGTCTCAAGTTCAATTCCTACTAGGTGCAAACAACCCTGAAGTGGCCACGCCAAA
Organism: Glebionis coronaria; assembly: GCA_025667525.1. Taxonomy (NCBI): domain Eukaryota; kingdom Viridiplantae; phylum Streptophyta; class Magnoliopsida; order Asterales; family Asteraceae; genus Glebionis; species Glebionis coronaria. The sequence continues at coordinate 9,727 of JANFOE010001202.1, read as the reverse complement.
AGTTTGAGTCTGTGTGGCGGTGGGTTCAAACCCCATGGATTAGTCAGCCAAAGGTTGGAAACCATGAGGGATATACCCCTTGTGGCTATGGTCAAGAGTCTAAATTCCAACTACCTATTATTTTTACCACATTGATAAATTTGTTATGGAACATCCAAAGTGAAATATACAGTACTTATTTTTTTTATTGCTGAATGCATGAGTTATTATATCTTATTTTGTATTAACTGATCGTTGAGACGGGATTGGGTATTGTTGTTGTCGTATTTTGTGCTGTATTAAATATGAATAAACTGAAAAGACAAAGGTTTGGTTAATGATCTGTTTTTCTCTTAAATGATAGTAGTTGGAAATTATTCTTTTAACGTGTCACATGGTCTACTAGCTCCATCTTTGCTAAAGCACACCATTCTTTTCAACTTAGGTTATTGCAGCCTCAAAGTCTCCAGATATTTGCTGATGGTTTTCAAAAGTAAGTCCTCTTTGTGATTTAGCAACTATATTTAGTATCTGATTCTGAAATACAAGTAATGTGAAAGGTTGGTTTAGGTATGGGTTTGATAGTGCTTAGATATGTTTGGTTTAAGGGATCAAGTTTGAGGGGATGAGCTCAATACCTATTTAATAGAAAATTCTCGTTACCTGCCTAAAGGGTTGGGATTAGAAATTTTACTCTTAAGTTCATTCCATCATGCTATCAATCTATACTCATAGTGCTACCCGACTTGTTATTATTCCATCATCCTTTTCATCAATTTTGAACTTTAGAAGATAAAGAAATATATAAAGAAGTGAAGAGGAAGAAAATAACAATGGAAATATACATTGAAAGAACAAGTCGATACATTTTTGTTGAAATCACTTTAATGCATTTTAACAAAAATTTCAGAGTGAAGGGCATCGACTGATATTGACAAAGGAACTGGAGGCTGTTGGCTTGTGCTTAAACAAGAAACCACCACAGGTAATCTCTCAGACCATTGATCCATTCGGTCTTATCTTCTTCAATTTGGGATATGTTTTTATTTGACTTGTTGAATCTCTAATGGCAGATATATTTTAAGAGGAAAAAAACTGGGCATTCAACACCACCATGCATTTGACTCATTTGGATGAAAAGCTTTGCTACCAAATTCTGCATGAATACAAGATTCACAACGCGGTAATTAATCTCAAGTCTTAGCTCAATGTATATAGTATGTATATATAACCTACTGAGCAACTGATGCAGCTTAAGAATATTTCTAAAATGTTCTCTGCAAAAAGATATTTTTGAAGTTATTATACTTCTGAAGTCAATATAATAATGAAACTATCTTAACTTGTAGTTAATTCATTTTTCACCCTTCCCTTATAGTTTGAACATAAGTCACATTTTTATTATATTATTCTATCTTCATAGTTTTTTTTTCCTTTTTTTGCAGTCGTTATTTCATGAGGATGCCACTGTGGATGATCTGATTGATGTTATTGAGGGAAATCGTAAGTACATGTAGTGTATATGTGTCTACAACAAGATAGACGTTATTGACGACGTTGACAAATTGGCACGACAGCCAAACTCATTTGTCATTAGTTGCAACTTGAAGGTTCGTTCATTTTAGCTTATTTGTGATAGCATATTTGAAATTGTGATCTAAATGTGAATTTATACTTTATCGTTCCCTTTTGCCTGAGTATTAGTCCAAGAAATTTGAATCAAATTCTGACCTTTAATCCGATTCTTTTAACAGCTGAATTTCGATAGATTGCTTGCAAAGATGTAGTCAGGGTTTACACAAAACCGCAAGGACAACAACCTGATTACAGTGATCCTGTGGTTCTTTCCGCTGTATGTTAATCACTCCTCTTATGCGTGAAATGTATTATTTAAGATCGCTGTTTTCATTGATAGTTCTTTTGTTTCTTTTTCAATTTCAGGATAGAGTTGGGTGTTCTGTCGAGGACTTTTGTAACCAGATTTACAGAAGCTTGGTGAAGCGAGTCAAATATGTATTGGTATGGGGTTCAAGGGCAAGGCATTCCCCCACAGCATTGTGGACTTGATCATGTTCTTCAGGATGAGGATGTTTTTCAGATCTTCAAGAAAAAGGTATGATTACTGCATAGCACACTAGAGGTTGCTAAGCGGGCTGGTCGGGTTGGTTTTTTTACGACTTGTTTTGCATGAAATAGGTTTTCTCTAGTTTTATCAAGAATAAATATTTCAATGGTGCCAAATACGATACACAAATTTATACTATAAAAATGAATAATCTAATTGAAAAATAAAATCGTAGATTTTATTCATTGCAACTTTGGTGGCTTTTTACCCATTTGACCCGTTCCCCCTTTTAGCTACATTTGTGTTTCTTTGACCCTTTTATACGTAAATGCGAAAAGATCACCACTCAATACCATTGCCACATGCACACTAGCACCAATGCGGGTAGTGAAGGGGGATGACTTTGCTGAGGTTTCATGTCTCATCAGGAACTACAAATAAAGTTATAGACCCATCAGCGTACAACGATAGGGTGTCTATTGATATTTTACCATCTTCCATACCCCACTGATTTTGGTTAACAAGATGTGCTCGAATGTAAGAACTAAAGATATGTTTTAGAAACAGTTTATATCATTATTACTATATTTGATGATTTTGCACGCTAACAGAAGAAGGAAATGAAGGAAGGGGGCGGTTTAACACGCATAGCTGATAGATTAAAGAAGGCTCCTTTGAAGAACTAGAGTCAAGTGATCACGTCTAGTTGGCGGCTAGGTGGGTTCAAGGTTTTTCTAGTTATTGGAAGCTCATATTATGCAGATGAAAAATATTAAATTTTGAGAGCATTTTGATGTTACCAGATGTTTACTACATGGAAGCTTAAATGAAATGTTTTTGTATTGTTTGAATTGAGCGTAGTTAATGTATTACTCGATGCCTGTGTTGTTATGTAGAATGGAGGAAACATACTATCTGTGTGTTCTGGGGGTTATGTTTGTGTTTAGACGTCGTTCTTGGTTTTATAAAGTTTTTAACTGTCGTCCTTATGACAGTAATGATTCTGGCTTTGTGTCTTATTCGTAATCTTAGTTAATTGACTTGTAAGCGATGATGTGGTGAGACCAGGATAATGAAGGTGAAATGAGAAATGAAGTCGGAACGAAAATCTGTCGCCACTTAAGAAAGGGCCGGGTTTCATTTAGCAAAGTCAAAATGGGTCACATTTAGAGCTAGGGGCGAAATGGGTAGGTGGTTCCGACTTGTCGTTGGTTGGATGTTTTTGAATTCTATAATGGGATGGAACCGAGTGAGTGTCACTCCATCATTGGCATGGTAACTGGTTTCACATGCTCGATTTACGGCTAAAAGGACCATCATGTAATATGAAAAGCATGCAACAAACTAAGGTTTGTTCAGTGCACTTGTTACAGTCAAAAATCAAGACTTATCATAAGATGGGGGTCACATATCTAATCACTTTGTTTTGTTTAATATTAAAGATACTCTTATCATAGGATGAACATCACCTATGATAAATAATTAAAGACCCAAAAGGACACTTGAACAACTTGATAAAAACGCAGAATATGGATCAATTATTGTGATGTCCCATTTGTGTGTGTACTATTATCCTAACCGATTAGCGCAACGTACTCTTAACCGTAGAAGAATTGACAAGAGATAGAAAAATTTATTTCTTAATCTTTGATCTTGTAATTTTGAGCCATTTTAGTTATCGTTTATATCTAATTGTTTCTTATCGCCATCAAGTATATTAGCACATTTTTACCTACAAAACATGTTTTGTTTTGGGTATGCGGTTTATTTTGTCATTCAAGGATATCCCCTTATGGCTTATGCAAATATGCAATTACTAGTCGTATAAATGCATCATGTTAGTTGAATGATTAACGCAAGACTTTTCATCGACTGACGCAAATGAGCAAACTCTTTGAAAAAGCACTTACCATACAAGTAAGGGCTTATAATCAGCATTTTGGCAAAGTCAAATTAAGACAAAAGAAACTTAAAATGATATGCTTGGTACTCATTTGGGCCTTATCAAAAGAAGTAGGCTAAAACTTAGTTGGGCCTTATCAAAAAGGGGATACCATGAACTTAAAGGCCCATTAAAAGCCCAATTATGAGGATGACGCCAAAAGCAACTAACAACACATATTTTCATTTTATCTCTCATGTATAGTTTGTATGATTTTCACATTATCCTTATTTCTGTTTTCTTTTATCAATACTGAAAATTCACAAGAAACATGGTTTGCTCACTATGTGCTGCAAATCCAATATCATTTATGAATCCAAAAGTTCATAAGTCGTGTCGAAAATCATTAAACTCAATCACTGCAATGGCTACAGAAATTCACTTTAATCATGATGGTTCGACCACAACCAAGCTTCTAGTCAGTAACTCACATTTTTCACTTCTCTTTCTTTGAACTAGTTAACCTTGTATGACATTGTTATTAGTATAGGAATATCTCATGTGGGCGCTGTTAATTATTTGTCATGTAAGATTGTAACTTTGTGAAGTTTGAGTGTAGTCAGGAGTGAAGATGGTGGCAGAAGTTATTGGAGTTACATTGGGTCCAAAGGGTAGGAATGTAGTGTTGCAAAATAAGTATGGTCCTCCTAAGATTGTCAATGATGGTGAAACTGTTCTCAAAGAGGTTTGTTTCTATGATCAGTTTTTCGATACTTTATGTTTTAGTTAGAGTTGTCTTTCTTTTAAGTGTTTAGTGAACTTTCCCTTCATTCTGTTAAGTTGTGCTCCCTGAGATGTGTATTGGCTGTAATGATGGTTTTACATTGGGTGCCATTTTGTTATGGTTTCTCAGATTCAGCTAGAGGACCCTTTAGAAAACGTAGGCGTGAAATTAGTAAGACAAGCTGGTGCAAAGACAAACGAATTAGCCGGTGACGGTTCCACTACATCTATTGTGCTTGCCCATGGCCTCATTGCTGAAGGTGTCAAGGTACAAGGAAACCATAATCTTAAGTTACCAACACAAAACTGACTATCTAAGATAAAGACTTTTACTAAAATTTTAAATTTATGAAGGTTATTGCAACAGGTATGAATCCTATACAGATACCACGAGGGATTCAAAAAACCGCAGATGCTCTAGTAATAGAACTCAAGTTGATGTCTAGAGAGGTAAATAACTGAAATATACATTTTCTTAACTTTTTATGCCTAACATAAGAATTTATATCTAAAAATGCCTAAACTTGGCAGCCAAATATCGATTATACTTTGTAGGTTGAGGATCATGAGCTATCAGATGTTGCTGCCATAAGTGCAGGTAATGATGTTGGAGTAGGAGACATGATTTCCAAGGCTATGCAACGAGTAGGACGGAATGGTTTTATTACTATTGAGAAAGGAAATAGTGCCGAGACTAATCTGGAAATTGTAGAGGGGATGCGATTTGATTGTGGCTATTTGTCTAAATATTTTACTGATCGAAAAACTATGAAAGCAGAATTTCAAGATTGCAAGGTAAAGTGTCTTCCCGTTACTCAAAGATGTAAAGTATGAATCTTGTGGTCAAATGGACTAATGTTGCAATACATCTGTGAGAAAATTCTAAGAAATGATGTTTGACCTTAAAGTCAAAGGTTCAAAAGTTAAAGTTTAAGGGTGTGGAATTTTGTTGATTGCAGTTGCTATTGGTTGACAAAATAATAACAAATCCAAAGGATATGTATAAAGTATTGGACTTTGCGGTTAAAGGGAACTATCCAGTTGTAATAATTGCTGAGAATGTTGAAAAGGAAGCTTTGGCTCCAGTTATTAGGAATAAACTCAAAGGTATACTAAAGGCTGCAGCCGTAAAAGCTCCTGCCTTTGGTGAGCGTAAGAGCCACTACTTAGATGACATTGCTATTTTAACTGGAGGTAGTCAATTTTAATAATGTTTCTCTTGTAATAATCAACAAATAGCTAAATGTAGAATAAGCAATATATATGGTCTTGTAGGGACTGTGATGAGGGAGGATGCGGGTTTGACCCTTGACAAGGTTCGAGAGGATATGCTTGGAAGTGCAAGTAAGGTGGTCATAGATAAAGACTCTACATTAATAGTTACTGATGGACGCACTCAGGCAGCTGTCAAGAAAAGAGTCGCCCAAATCCAAAAGCTTGTTGAGGTGCTCCACTTAATCTACTTATTGCACTTGGTTGACTTTAAAAATCAGCCTATGCTTTTTTAAACTATATTTAGTACTAGTATTTACTATGAACTCCGACATGTTTATCTTTCAGAACACTGAAGAAAGTTTTCAAAAGAGAATTCTTAATGAACGAATAGCAAGATTGTCAGGCGGAATTGCTATTATAAAGGTACGTTTATATTTTCTCAATTTCGAGGAATGTGTTTGAAATCTAAATTTTGTAGATTTTAAAACTTATGAATAGGTTGGAGCTCAAACACAAGTTGAGTTAAAGGATAAACAACTGAGGATGGAAGATGCTGTAAACGCAACCAAGGTAGGTTGACTTACTCATAGTCAACTGTTGACTTTTTGTTGCTGCTCTTGTTGTTAAGGTTGTACATTTTCATTAGGCTGCTATTGAGGAAGGAGTTGTAGTTGGTGGTGGTTGTTGTCTTCTAAGACTATCTTTGAAGGTTAACGAGATAAAAAAACTTATGGACAATGAAGAGCAAAAGGTACTCCCATATTTACACTTTCACATTCTATCATTGTACTGATATTAAGCGGTCATTATTGTTAGCAACAGACTTTTTAATGTGAAATTTTAGATAGGAGCTGAAATATTTAAACGAGCTTTGGAATATCCGGTAAGACAGATAGCCAAAAATGCGGGTGTTAATGGAAGCGTTGTTATACAGAAGGTATGCCATCCTTATCACTTTTTTTTTTGGCATACAAATTGACTTCTTAAGTCCATGATGTATGTTTATTCTATGAACCAGGCTACTAAATGTACAGGCATAACATTTTTTTCGAATCCTTTATCATATTTTTGCATTGTTTTATTGTATTTAGGTATTGTCCAACGAGGATGTGAGATATGGGTACAATGCTGCAAGTAACGAATATGAAGATCTAATGGCTGCTGGTATTATAGATCCAACAAAGGTAGTCCGGTGTTGTATAGAACATGCAGCATCGGTTGCAAAGACATTTTTGACATCTGATGCCGTGGTGATTGATATTGATGGACCAGTGGTCAAAGGAATGAGACCACCAAAGCAAACTTCAAACCCTACACCAATGCCAACACCAACGCAAATGCAAATGCCAATGCAAACACCAATGCCAATGCCATCGCCAATGCAAAGGCCAATGCCAATGCGAAGGCAAATGCCGACCTCTGGTAACTAACTTGATCAGCATATCTTCAAGCCGTGTATCTTGTGAGTATTTTTTTTTATTTCACGCTAACAACTTTTTGTTATCACACAGGAATTCCTCCAATGGGATTGTAGAAAAAGTTCCTATATGTATATGTATCCAACCATTTTTGAAAATCTCGATCAAGTGGCCTTAAACCGCTGATGGGACTAGTGCATAAAGATTACAAGGTATGATTTGTTTCACTCCCAAAAATGAGAAAGCAAACACAGAAAGGGGATTCAGTGAGCGCACCACAGAGGTGTTTTTAACTTGGCAATTCAAGCACTCGATCCAGAGTTCTTGAGAAATCATGTAGCTAGGCAAACCAAGAAGGTTTAAATCTTTATTTTTACAATTGTAACTTTGCGTATATTATTGTAAGGCCTTATACAGTCTTTGATACTCTATCTCCGTGTTTAACATGACACGGGTTGCAGCATTAAAGAACAATATAATTGGATTTTGTTATATGTGTTCGTGCCTATATAGGTATCCTTCATACAACATAAACAAATGTATATAAAGATGGCTTGATATTTATTTCAAGATGATATGAATGTGCTGACTTGTTGATCAAACAATCAAGACCCTTTCTGTTTACTTAGAGAAAGCTGATTGTATTATAGATGGCGGTAACAAGTGGTATGAAAACACAGAAAGAAGACAAAAAGCAATGGCTGAAAAAGGTCTGCTTTATTTAGGTATGGGTGTTTCGGTGGTGAAGAAGGTGCTAGAAATGGGCCATCGATGATGCCCGGAGGAACATTAGAGGCTGACAAATACATAGAAGACATTCTTCTCAAAGCCGGCTGCTCAAGTTCCCGACAGTGGACCATGTGTTACATACATAGGCAAAGGTGGGCCAGGGAACTTTGTGAAGATGGTCCATAATGGGATTGAACATGGTGATATGCAACTGATTGCCGAGTCTTATGATGTACTCAAATCCGTTGGAAAACTATCCAATGAGGAATTGCATGAAGTTTTCTCAGAATGGAACAAAGGGGGGTTTTTAAGTTTCTTGATTGAGATTACATCCCATATTTTCAAAATCAAAGATGACAAGGGAGACAGGAATTTAGTGGACAAAGTGTTGTACAAAACAGGTAAATGGACTGTTCAATAAGCTGCTGATTTGTCGGTTGCAGCACCAACTATAGCCGCTTCTCTAGACTCGAGATTCCTTGTGGGTTGAAACACGGAAGGGTTGAAGCTGCTAGAGTGTTTAAGTCAGGAGGTGTGGGTGACATATTATCTGACCAAAACGTGGATAAAAAGAAGTTAATCGATGATGTTCGACAAGCACTTTATGCCTCTAAAATATGTAGTTATGCACAAGGAATGAACTTGATTCGCGCAAAAAGTGTAGAACAAGGATGGGACTTGAAACGAGGGGAGCTTGCTAGAATATGGAAAGGTGGGTGTATTATTCGTGCTATTTTTTTGGACCTTATTAAGAAGGCTTATGACAGGAATCCGGAACTTGCTAACCTTCTCGTGAATCCTGAGTTTGCTAATGAAATGATCGAGAGACAGTCTGCTTGGAGAAGGGTCGTTTGTCTTGCCATTAACTCGGGTATTAGTACTCCTGGTATGTCTTCTAGTCTTGCTTATTTTGACACATATCGAAGAGAAAGGTTGCCTGCTAATTTGGTTCCAGCTCAAAGAGACTATTTTGGTGCTCATATGTATGAGAGGACTGATATTCCTGGGTCATTCCATACCGAATGGTTTAAGCTTGCGAAAGTATCAAAGATGTGATTTCACTTTATTAGCTGAAACTCTAAAGAGGTTTATTAGTAAAATTCTGGGTAGTTAACTTGTACCCTTGAATAAAGTGGTTATCCTGTTTATGTTTAGTATGCTAGTGAGTATAATGAAACACAGATACTAAATATTTCAATGAAATTACCCTTTTATTGAAGGTTCCATAAACAAACACACATCTTATTAAGCATTAATTACTATAACATATCTCACAATGATAACCACAACTACAGACGCACCTTCTGTTACAACATTTTGGAAAGCCTAATTCGCAAATAAATTCACAATTATCAACGAATTTTCATACTAATAATCATCGAATCATATTAGTTTCCATCACTCACTTTTCAAATGCGCATCTATTGTCGTTAATGATAAATACTCGCAATAGATGCAAACACATAAAAACTACTAAATAAATGGAAACAATGATAACGATGGGGTTAGAATTTATGCCCACATGGGTAATTTCTGGACATGCCACAATGGCACTTATCCACAGTTAAAAAACAACATCATCAAATACAAATTGGCCTAAAAACTAAAGCGCAAAGAGGATTCAGTCATGGCTAACATTTCGCCTACATACACAGA